>JAUYWG010000047.1:4501155-4529676 GCA_034779775.1 Enteromius afrohamiltoni | reverse complement strand
TGAAATTCCCGCTTATTTTTAGAAAATACATAAAGTTAATGCACATTATCAGAATAAAGTTTCTTTATTAACTATTTGATGCTCCTATAGAGTTTAAAACAGGACATAATATTTTTACACACTAGAGGCTTTTAAATGACCTGTGTAGCATCAGACCATCAGAAAAGCAGGTTGAAATGCAGCTGGAATTGGTTGTGGCTTCAAAGGGCAAGAGGTACTTTTATTTAAGGGATGTACATACAGTATGTCTTTAGACAAATGTCAATACAGTATTTTTTCAGAACCTGTGCTTGGCTTAATTCAACTTATTTGGCTACTGAAAAACTGGCAAAGGGAAACTTGTTTTTTTTCTGGCAATAGCAAATAGCATTTGTAGTTGATGGTGATTTTCCACTAATGAGGCCGTAATATTTATTCTCACCTTTTTCACCCCCTATAATGTCTAAAATATGTTTTTGTAGCTTTTTATATCAAGGTAATTACTACACGTTTTTCATGTAAAGCCCTGTATTGATCTGAAAATCAAACTCAAATCATATATTTGTAATCGTCTTCATAAGCTTCATGGTATAAACAACTTCATCATCGCAAAAGACGCAGCAAAATTCACTTTTGCTCAGATTTATTGTAGTAAGAAATTAGTAACCAACTACATTTTTCGATTTGAGAAAGATGAAGGAGTTCATTACAATAATGCAAATCCAAGACTGTTCACTTACATTTGCATGCATACAGCCTAGCTCAGTAAAGAGAGAGCGGAGAAAAACATCTCTGGTGATGACAACGGGTTTGCTTGTCAGACTTTCATTGTCCTTTAAAAGGAAAATCGTGAATTATGCAGACATTCCTTATTCAGGGTTTGATTTATTCTTAGAATAAATGATAATGCCAAGGTCAAGTGCTGCTAATGCCTGAGAGTCCTGTTCCCCACAGGGACTGGATAACCAGTGTTGTGCAAGTTACTTCCAAACTCTAATATATTATCTATTACTTGTTACTGCTATTTAAAAGTAATGACTTACATTACAATATTACGGATTAAAAATTGTAATGCGTTACATGACTCCTGTATTACTTTTGAGTTACTTTCACCAAAATAACTCCAGAGAGTGTGTCGTCAGCGCAGCTGAAGAGTTCTGCATTCAATACACTAAAGCTGGTCACAGCGTCAGCTATAGTATCATTAACAGGAATATGTCCGAGGAAAAAAGTAGGAAGATATTTAAATTATTTAGTGTTTTCTGAGTCCGTGCCACAAAGATAAATTTCCTGACTCGCCATCTCCTCCGACGCACCTTAAGACATCTTCGTGGATTATTCTTTTTTCGTTAAGTGGTCATTTAAAGCTTTTTTAATTCATGTCTTCTTTTTGGTTTTTGTGATTTTTATTTATTTAATCACTGTTCCTGATTGGTGACGTTTAAATCTCTGCGTGTTGTCAACAGATGAAAGTCAGATGGAGTCCTTTAGCAGATGTCTGGCACCATGTCCTAAAAAGAAGCCACACAGTAGTGACATACCGTACACGTATCACCTAGTTCACCATGGCCTATAGCAACAGAAGCAGCAAAAGATAAATCATTAGAAATCAAAAATGAAGTAATGAGAGAAAGCATCAGGGACTGAACTGAGGTGTATTAGTCACATGTGCTGTGTTGTATAATAGAAGCACTGTGGAAGCAAAAGTACATCTGCCTCATGATGCTTGTCCAACTGAGAACGGCTCAGACGTGTAGCGTTAAGCTACACGTCTTTGATCATTAGGCCATATGTCAGTGTGATCTGTGTACTAACTGCATTGCAGAGGCTTTATTTAAAATTTTCTAAAACATATATATATTTTTTTGTACTGTAATGTTTTAGGAAATCAATTTCTGAGTTTCCCGGGAGTAAATGGGAAGTGAGAATAGCACAAAGGGAAAGCATTTGACACTTTCTGGGATTGACGGTTTTGTCTTGGAATGTGAAAACTTGCACATGCAGTAGCTAGAAATGTGTTGTTGGAGTTGTTTTGCTGCTCCAAATCATTCATTAAACAATTAAACTGTTGTCATCTTGTGCAATTAGGAGACTGGAGCTCAATCAGATGAACGACACAAAGAAAATAATTGCATTGGAAAGTAAATGCATGACACACTTATCAAAATACCTTTGTGAACGGCAAACTGCTTTAAAGTTTCATTTAATTTTAATTTCCTCCACAAACAAAATTAATCAGACAGAAGTAATTAAATACACCTGTCTCCATGGTAATAGTTTCCATGGTAATCAGTTTTTGATTCATTGCACCAATAAATGTTTGTGCCTTTTGGACTAGATTTATCATTTCAACATGACAGCATGCGTTTGAAAATATTAGCAACAGTTTCTGCTTTAGTTCTGGTTTGGATTTCTTTTGTACTGTTTTTTTTAGAATGTGTGTGTATTTATATACTGAACCGGACGGTTATTGCCCTTTCATTTTTGTGTGCGTTTTCTTCTAATTATCATTATTACTATTATTCTTATTATTTAATACGTCAGCCTCATAAAAGTTTATGGCTGATATACAGTAGTGTGATATAGGAAAATAAACACCTAATGTTATTCAGAGGACCAAACTGAATAAAAACTAATATTTGGTGCTGATGCTGATTTATATGGCTAAAAAGTAAGATAGATTGTAATTCAGAGCTCTTTACAACAGTGTAGCAGACCATATCCATATAAATATCAGTTTTCACTCAATATATCCAAATTATACTATAGTAAGAGGATGCTAAAATGCTTGGTTTCATGATCAAAGCTCTCTAGTATTTATTGTGGGACGAAAAACATATAATGCAATACAAATACGATGAAAAATGTGATTGATTTAAGTAAAATAGTCCAGTAAGTGTTCACAAACAATATTATTAATAGTTATTACTAGAGATCTCAGTCTTCTGGCTGTGGGTGTGTGTGTGTGTGTGAAGCCACAACCTGAAGCATGACATTTCTACAGTTAAAAGCCATTTAGCTTTAGTTTTTCTAGGGTTAAGAAACCTTTGGAAAGCTACATGAGTGTGCGGGTGAGTGGAGGTTACATGGAAACGTCATGATGACTAAGTTGTTTTCACGTCAGTCCTTCCATGCTTGGCAGATGCTGTTGAGAGACAGCTGCCCCGTTGCCACATGCTCACTGAACAGGCCGGCAAGAGCGAACTTAGGATCAAACGTCTGCTACACATTGAGCTGACAGCTTCCAGACCCGGCCACTGACTCGACTCAATCTGTCACACAAACGACAGCTACTTCTGTGACTCAGCCCATCCCTCTCTCTGCTCTGTGTGTGTGTGCCCTCCGTTCATCTCTGACCCTGAGCCCACGTGACCAGCGCCAGCATCCGAGGAGCAGAGGGGCTGATGGGATTACATGGTGATCAACAGAGCAGGATTTAGGCCTTTGTGGGAGAAGCTGTCTTTGTGCAGACAATTCTCACAGAAGACCGAAAGAAATCAGCATTGCTGTTCCAGTAACCTGGAAGCTGTATTTACAACGTGCCTAGCTGAAACAACGAACGCTTTTGAGGAAGAGCTAATCTCTGGCTTTGCAAATTTTGCCCGGGTTATTGACATCAAACTTTTTATTTAAGGTATAATATGTCATAACCCAGTAAATTAATAAAGTAAAATATTTCAGACAGATGCAGGTGTCACACTGTTCATTTTCTCCTTTCAATAAAACCTTATACAACTTTAAAGACGGACCTGTTGAGAGCTTTGAAGTTGATAACAGATTGTGTATGCGTAATGGGCACTCCATATCATAAAATGCGACTATGCTTCCTTCTACTATAGAAATTAAAGCCAAAACACGCTCAGTACGGCTGCTGACGTCATTTGGAGTCTGCGCAGTAGAGACCAAAGTCCCGCCCCCAAACTCTCATGACACCACACCCCGTCAAATAACTAGTTTAAAGCAAACCTTTTAAAAAACAAACAGTTGAACATACACCGCCATGATAATAACTACCTACAATGGTAGAAACTACATTTGTAAAAAAAAAATAAATGTATTTGAATTATTTAGTTTGTCTCACGTCCCATTAGATTACATGGAGAGGGCAGGGTTTATGACCTATATTGCAGCCAGTCACCTGACGTGAAGGCTTCGCTGTTCAAGACCTAGTTGTAAACAATTCAAGGGCTATTATTTGTGAGAGCAGCATATCAGTGCACAAACTGACACACGCACACAAATGCACTGTGCAGGGCCGAATGTTCAGATCTATCCATTTTGTTCTTGCAAGTTAAAGTCTTCCAGTTGATTATTTCCCTTGAATATGTCACCTTTGCCCTTTAGATCATATCATTACTGCACATTGGATTTGTCAAGGATTCTCTAAGAGCTCCTCTTCATTACGGTGAGATTGTGGATTTTAGCAAGTGAGATTGCTTGCTTATTTCTCACCGACGTCTCTTCAGATATTACATTAGCTAAAGGCAGGCGGCAAGAAGGAAGAGTTGAAAGATGAAAGGCGTGGCACCATAATGCAGGATGATCATTGCATTCTGAATTTGCTCTGCGCCTTAAGTGTTCTGGGCGTTTTGCTTTTTGCATGAAGCAGCTGCATGTCCATATTGTGAAGGGTCAGAAGCAACCTTGAATCTCAACTGATCCATTCAATTTCCATATGGGTTTTCTTGATGCAAAACGACGTGCTTGCTGTGATGCAGAGGCGTGACACAATCACAATAAGTCCACCTCTCAATGCAGGCGTTATTAGATGTTCCCTTCATCTGCCGCACAAATGTCTCGCTGTCGCTTCGGCATTCATTGTTCATGTAATCTAACACATCTCTAGCAGGGCTTTCAAAGCTAGCCTCATCCACAGCTGCCTGAAGCAAAATCTACACATTACCGTTTCCACATTTTGAGCTCTTGATTAAGAGAATACCAGGGTTGTTGATGGATGAAATTAATTGGATTAGTGTTTTTAGTTAAACATGATATGGCAGTTAATTATGACTACACACATTTATCTACACAACCCTTGGTAGTTCTTCCAGATCAAAACATATTAGAGAAAGATGCTTTGTAAATTGATATATATTTTTGGTTTTATTTACAGATGCCTTTTATCAGGTAGAGTTTACAAATGCCTATTACAGGAGTTTATCAGTTTGGTAGTTGGCACTACCAGCTTTAATTGGTCCAGGAGTTGGACATTTTTTATAATAGAATTTATGCATGTATTGGAGGCATGGAGAATTGGATTAATGACTTGCTTTCTCTGAGTAATCACAGTAAATTAGCTCATTAAATTGACAGCCCTAGAACATACTTTTCCATTGGTTTGTCAGAATGATTGCCTAATAGTGCTAGAGAAGTTCCCATCGAGTTACATCCTGCTATGCAATACATAATGGCAAGTTTTACGCCTTAATCTGATTCCAGTGCTTTCATGCTAGTCAAAAGCCAGACACCATTAGCCAAAGTGCAAGCCTGCCCAGCATGGGCGTCTGGTCTTTAAGAGATGAATGGGAAAAGTTTTGAAAGGCCTTTTGAGTAGCTTTTACAGCTCTTGAGTAACTTGAGATTTCTTCAGCTAGTGCTAGGTCATGTGTGGCTGGACTAAATCTCGGCCTTTTGTTTGTTTCGTACATTCCTGATTAAAGCGGTGCACCTCTGCGAGCATTGCACGTCTTCATTGACATCAATCACGCTGATGGGCCTGGGAAACCGGCTGTTGTCTTTGAGACTTTCACTTGCGACGTCTGCTTAGTGTTTCTCCTTATCTCGTTTTCCATTTTTGGAACGGTCCGGGAATACAGAACAGCAGTCTTGCTTTGCTAAAACAGCCATGTAATTGATTTAGTTGAGCTTTTATTGCACTTGCAGTATTTTGTTCAATGTGGTCAGGCGGATTCTCGGCTCTAAGTGGATTAGATTACATTCACTGTTCGTTATTGTAATTTCATGCATAATTAAAAGAATTAACCTTTTGAAACTTATTAATGTCAAGGCTGAGCTGTAGCAGTGTGTAAGGCTTTGGTGCTCATGCAGGAGACAAGAGTTCGATTCCAGACATCTGTCCCTCCAATGAAAGTTCATTCCAGCAGGGAACGAATTTTCATGACAGCTTTTCTTTGAAAACGGAGCAGAAGTAATTAGGTAAAGAAGAAGTAGGTAAAGGCATTTTCCCACTGCTTTAATGACGGTTACGGTGGCTTCAGGTTCCTTCACTACGCATACGTCATCGGAATGAGTTGTCTGATTGGTTGTAGATTCGTCCAGTAGTATACAGAGGCATCTGATGGATGCAGGTTAAGCCCGCCTCTCAGAAGGCTGGTAGTAAGGTCGCTTGGCCAGACTAAGCTCGTATAAGCTTTATAGTCGTGAAAAACCAGGCTAGCAAAGTTTAGCTCTAACCCTGAAACCTCACCTGCCTATAGCCCTAGTCACCCTGAAGACCTTGATCAGCTTGTTCAGGCGTGTTTGATTAGGGTTGGAGCTGAACTCTACAGGAAAGCAGCACTCGAGGACCGAATTTGCCTAACCCTGTCTTAAAGCAATAGTTCTCCCAAAATGTAAAAATATCTCAGGATGGGATCCCAGGATGGCTCTCTAGCCATCCTATTAAATAATATCCAAGCACTTCCCAGCTTTGTAATGACAGTAAACTATGCTTGAGTTTTTGAAGTTCCAAAAAGTCCATCCATTGATCATAAACTCCAGTGGGTTAAAAAAACACGGGTGTTTGTAATTAAAATATCCATATTTAAAACTTTTAGCACTGGCTTAATTTTAAATATGGATATTTTTCCACTTCAGAAAGCATTCATTAAGCCCTCAAGTCCTATGGATTGCTTTTGGGATGGATGGATGTGCTTTGATTACCTCCTATTGTGTTTGTCTGAAAGAAGAAAGGTGGTAACACTTTACTTTGATAGTCCACCTTAGACAATCTACCAAAACGGCAAGTAACTTTGCAACTCTGTCAACTAGCAGTTATTAAAGTATTAGTAGACTGTCTGATTAATATCTACGAACACTTTATTTAGTCCACAACATACTGACTATCAGAAACTTTACAAGTGTGTCAACTTATTCTACTTACCATAAACCTACCCTAACAGTTTACACTGAGAGTTGGTAGACATGTATAATGAGAATTAGTTGCCATGTACATCAGTAGCAGAGTTACTTATAGTTCGTCGAATGTTTAAAGAAAGGCACTTACGATGGTTTGAGGGTAAAATTCTGGTATAGTTTCAATTTTGGGTGAACTATTCATTTAATGAAATGATTTATTCATTATAATACATTGGGCATATTAGATACGCTTAACAGAAGCTTAACCGTGTTTGCTTAATATGTCAACAAAGCAATCTTTTTTGAGCTTGCCTTTACCTCAAACAAAAAGAAAGGTTTTGTCTTTTTATTTTAGATATATTTCTCATAGCATATGAAATTGTAAAGGCATCAGTGTGAGGAAGTAATGATTTTTATTTATCTTGATGGGGAACTTATCCATCTCAAACTCTGCAGGTTAATCTTTAGGACAGATCTACTCAGACAAGAACTGGCTGGCAAAGAAACACTTTGAAATTGGTCTTGAGTCGCCATCGCATATGTTTAAGCTCTCGGTCTCTTGCTGTTTTTTTTTTTTTTTTTTTTTTTCCTGCCCCAACAAGCATCACTGAGTCTCGTCATGTGCCAGGCAGTTTGTTTTGTGTGCAGTGTCAGGGGAATATCCAGCTTTCCGCAGAGCTGTCCCTCACATCCATTAATCAAGCCACTTTCTCCTGATGGAACACACCTTAATTAGCATCTAACTGCTTTATGCCTGCGTCTCTGCCCCGGCCCCGTGGGGACCGCGAGGGGTCGGCGTTATAGTGAGCGAATCAGCGAGTGTGAATGCAAAGCAGTCAGGCAGACGCTCATTTGAGACACGCTCCGGCTGTCCCACGGGCCCCGCCGCGTCTTCGCTGACACTTAATCCAAGGCCTGGATGATTGGCAGCGAGCTGCTCTGGCGCCAATGACGGTCGTGTTTTTCCATCCACCTGCTTTTGTTTCAGGTCATTGATAGCCCTGAGGTTCACATGCTGAACGGGGGAGGAGGAGCGGGAGGAAGAGGAGCGAGACGTAAGCTAGATTGAGTTTCCTTGGCGACCGTAGGGACCCACTTGGGGCGATGACTCTGGAGAATGCAGCATGCACACTTGAGGTGAGGGGCGACGCCATGCCATGCGGTATTTTGATGCTGTTCTGTAACTTTCTGTGTCTCTTGTTGTGCTCACTGTGGCTACGTTTCCTGTGTCAGATCTCGCCATACAGGTGTAATTAAGTCAGCTCGTTTCCTGGAAATAAATCACCTGTGCTTTATCTCCAGCTCTTACTGATAAGTGGTCAGCTTTCTGTTCTCGTCTGTTCTTAAGAGCTGGGATTCTTATAGATTGATCTAGTTTGTAGTGTTTTACAATTGGATCTTTTGCGTAACGATGTGGCCGTTTGCTCTGACAGTAACAATAGTGTTTTTTACTCATTTGTCTTGAACAGTTTTTATTGGTTGGCTGGTTTTCTTTGGCCTCTATTGAAAACTAGGGTTGCCATTATTCCAAATCTAAGCTCTATTTTTTCCCTCTTTTTATGATCTTGAATACCTTTCTGTATTTTCTATATATAATTTTGTATTATTCTCCACTTGAGCTAGTTTTGACTTGACAAGTTCTATAGAGACCTTCTAGAATGAGTTATTATAATGAGAACTCTTCAATTTCCTGGAAAAGAAATTACTTTTTTCTTTTTTTTTTTTTTTTTTTTATTAGCAGAAACTGATATATACAAACCTTGCTGTGTGTTAAATTATTCACTCCAGGCCTGAACAAAAGTGAGCGTGGGCCAGCAGAACTGAACGCTGCCCAGCTCAGGTGCTTGTTAATAATGAAGTACTTATCTTTAAGCCTCTGTCTGGTTTTTGTTTTTTCGTTAAGATGTTTTGTCACTCACACAATGTTTTGTTTTGAATCACTCCTCCATCTTTCTCAGGGTCTCATTGAGGCTGCACATGGATCGCATCATCTGTGCCTCTTGTATGTTCATGTTGATTGTCTCCCAAACACGTGGATGTGTTGCGTCGAGTTATGCGTCATTCAGAATGGAGTCGAATGTCTTTTAAAATTCCACTTTTAAGAATCAAAGGATGTGAATTATTATATGGTTTACATAAAGTAAATGTAAAAAATATTTACATCTATATACATTTTTATATGTATATTCTTATATTTTAGATTTATATAAAAATATATTTCAACTATAACATTTTTTTTTCTTATATACATGCATGTGTTTGTATTTATATATACTTATAATAATAAATATACACAGTGCACACACATATAATATGTAAAGAAACAGCTTTATTTTGGATGTGATTAATCAGAACTATTAGATGACATCACCATCGTAATCATATATAATTTATATTTTACTATTATTTTTTAATTAGTGCTGTCAAATGATTAATTGTGATGAATCGCATCCAAAATAAAAAGTTTTTGTTAACATATCTCTGTACTGTGTATATTTATTATGTGTACACACATACACTATATATATTTAACTATAAAAATATTTACATTCACATTTTTCTTAAAACAATACACAATATACACAAATATTATGTGAACATACTTTTATTTGGCACGCAATTAATGGTGATTTCATTGTTTGACAGTACTAGTTTTAAAATATAAACTTCATGCACCATGGTAGAATTTACTTTTAAATTATATATATATTTTTTTACTATTATTTAAAAGAAAACAAAAAAGTTGGAGACATTTCTTTGTGCTTTGCCAATTAAAATGCTTTTTGGTAGCTGCGTTTATCGTTTGACTGTCATATTTAGTTTAGAAAATATGTGTATCACATAAAATGTTCTGCACTGAGCACTGGTTAATAGATTGGAAGAGAAAAGCAATAGCCTTGCTGATGAGGGGATTGTTTGAACTGAATCGTGTATTAATAGCTCCAAGTCACAGTGTTCAATTACAGCTCGGTTTCAGACAAAAGAGCACAAATAAACCGCCATATTTATAGCAACAGAAGACGACATGAAATACTAACCACTGAATATGATGCAAACTATGAACGCTATCATTTACCCAGTTTATGTCTCTCCATATCATTAGTAGTGACACTCTTGTACATTCCATCATGGACCGTTCAGCTTCAGTTCTTTCCTGTTTGTTACTCTTACATTTGTGTTTAGCTCTAAAGCTGGTACTTTTACTCCCATTTGGCTGATTTTTAATAAGAAAGCTCCACGAATACATTAAAGACAAAAACAGAACGCATGAAGTCAACATGTTTTCATGGACTAGATTCAAGGATAAACTCTTAACCCTCGAGAGGCCGTATGAAACGAGGCCTGCTAGTTTGAGACCACTGGTTTGGTAGATTTTATAAGTCTTCCTAGGATTTTATGACGCGTTTGGGACTGTCGCCTGTAACGAGATTGAGTCCATAACGGGGTCGAGGGAGAAAAATGATTCACTGTGCTGTGACTCACTCAATCGCTGGATACAACTGAACGTTTGTGCACGGCCAAGAAAACAAGACACAACGTCTACTGAACTAAAGTGGCATTGCCTCCTCCTGATGCTATGTTTTCATATCGTTTTTTTCCTGTTGGCACACCAGAGCAGACATATTTGTGTGGCTTTTATTAATCTTCACACAGAATCAAACAAGCCATTTTAAACATTGAAGCATTACAATGCATCAAGGATCAGCTTCAGAATCTGATTCCAGGAGTGTTAGATGCTGAAATATTCCCACCAACAGTTACTGTAATTAAATTACTTATCCACTAAGGTTAGGGATTACTTCATAATTTTATGTAATTTAATTACAGTTACTTATAAAGTACTTGCTTTATGAATAGGGCTGGCTGATTTAATCCTCGATTTATTCATGCACATTTCATTAGTTCTAAAAAAAAAAAAAATATTGAATTTGATCAATATTAAAACTGAATGACGGTGTCTTTAACCCTCTGTGCGATGGCGCATTCGCTTTCAATTCTTCCTTCAAAGAGAAACCATACAGATAAGACTAATATCAGTTACATCTAGAAATACATCTCTATAAAGTTTGAGGTGCCTACTTTTAAATGCGCAAATTCAGATGGAAAATGAACAATATCTAATAATGTAATCCTAAAAAGCTAAAAATTTGAATGGAAAACAAATATTATCTGTCTTTCCCGTAGCCTATCTGAAAGCTAAGGTATGTGTCTGCTTATAAATGAACTACTTAAATATATTTAACAAATTATGTAATCTTCATGAAACTAGAGGGAGGTATTGTCCTGAGTCACCTAAATACAGGTGATATACACATTTTTTTAAAGTGTTAGTTCAGACAAAAATGAAAACTCTGTCATTGATTACTTTACCCTCATGTCGTTCCAAACCCACAAGACCTTCGTTCATCTTCAGAACACAAATGATCAAAAAGATATTTTGGATGATATAAGATATTATCTGTTTCTCCATAGACAACACCACAACTGAAATGATCCAGAAACATCGTTAAAACAGTCCATGTGACAGTGGCTCAACTTCAGTTTTGAGACGCTTGGAAAAAAAAAATTTTACCCAAAGAAAACAAAAATAAGATCAATTACTCAACCATTTTTCTCCCTTGATTTATGTCTTCCGCTATTTTAGAGAGCATCACAACCGCAGATTACGTACATGTGCGTGCTTTCCCCCGGATGTGAACAAGGCTGATTACGTCAAATCAGTTAAAGGGTAACACTTCATTTCAATAGTCCACTTTAGTCAGAGTTTGCAACTCTATGTCAACTAGCAGTCATTAGAGTATTAGTAGATTAGTAGTCTGATTAATATCTTCTAACTCTTTATTTTAATGAGTCCACAACATACTACATGCTGACTGTCAGAAACTTATTCTGCTAACCCTAAACCTACCCTAACAGTCTACTCTGAGAGTTAGTACACATGTAGATGGGAATTAATGAGAATTAGTTGACGTGTAGTTACTTATTGTAAGTAGAATGTCAAAATAAGTGTAAACCTGTTAAAGCGTGCGTATGTGCTGCGTTGTGATACTCTGAAAAACCGGCGGAAGACATGCGTCAGAGGAGAAGAATGGTTGAGTGAATGATGTTATTTTTGTTTTCTTGGTGCAAAAAGAAGTATTCTCCTAGCATCACAAAACTGAAGTTGATCCACTGATGTCCCATGAACTGTCTCACCAGTGTTTTTACTATGCTCCAGTTTTATTCATAGCCAGAATTTATTATTTAAAGTTTTATTCCATCAAAAATCACTTTGTTCCGAAGATGAACGAAGGTCTTGTGGGTTTGGAATGAAATGAGGGTGTGTAAATAACGACAGAATTTTTGGGTGAACTAACCCCTTTTAAAGAAGACCTGCTATGAAGAATAAGCCCGGAATTGACCTCAGAAGAGTTTATATAGAGATTTAAAAAATTGCGTTACTTATTAAGTAGCGCAACAGGAGGCACCAAGCCAAGAAGCCCAGTCCATCTGTTGTCCGCAATCCACGTTCCAAGAAAAATGCTTCTTGCTGTGAATGATGAGACAGTGCAGACATTAAGAGATGGGTCATTCTAAACACTGAACACCAGCACCGTTTGCACCAGTCATCTGGAAAGTGGGCTGGAGGTGCTGGATTTTGAATGTGATGTTTGAGATGTAAAGGCAGTAGTGTTCAGAGCATCAGATTTTTTTCCCAAATGACAACAACAAAAATCAATCCTATTTACACTAAAATAAATATTGGGCCTGTCTGTTTCCACTAAAAATAGTTAAAAGCTTTTTATAACACTAAACATTTTTGCCATTCTAACAGACACTTCTACCAACAGGGCATAGTTTAACTTAAAATTAATAAGTTAGTAAACTAATAGAAACTGCTGGCTTCGTCTGCATTGTAAAAAAGAGCTATTTCCCCTTCTTCACATCACTGTCGATGAGTACTGAGGATTAGAGGATGGAAACCCAGCCCCTAGCCCGAGGGTACTGGACGGACCAGGCCGGGTTCGGACAGATATTTAGAAAGGATGCTCGGGTACGGGTGAGGTTCGGTCACATCAGCGAGAATGTGCGCTTGTGTTATAACGGTGCTTGCCCCGTGTGCGCTGATGCGCTCATCTGTTGACATTTCCGAATGCTTTCCTACAGTTGCTTAATAAAAGCGGGCTTGGCACACAAAAAAGTGCATGTGTCATTAGTATCAGGAAAAAATGAGATCAGGCTGGGATCGGGCTCGGACATAAATATCTTAATGCCTGTCGGGCTCGGGTCGGGTTCAGTTACTGCTCTGTCGGACGCGGGCTGGGCTCAGACTGAAAAATGCGGCCTGATCCGCACTCGATGAACACATGTTTGGAAAGAAAGAGTACAGGTCTTGCAAACCAAAGTGAATCATCATATATGCTGACCTCATAAGCAATCCCTGGATCATTTTATCTGCTGTCCATGTTTCCTGTTGTTTGCACAGTGATAGTGAGGATGTTGCTGAGTCCTTGATGATGAGATGTGATGAGGGTTATCGTGCCAACACGGATTGGCAAGCTTGCGCTCTCTGTTTGGATGCTCTAATGCACAAATATTCTGTTGTCAAATCCAGATACTGTTCATTCTGATTAGCATTAGTGCAGAAGGTGTGTCTTCAAACGCACACACGTTTGTTTTGCTATATTTTTGAGGACTTTGATCGACCTGTTGTTTTTATACTGACCTAACAATATTTTTATCGCCCTACCCCTAAAACTACCCATCATGGAAAGAATTTTTCCATTTCCATTGGTCAGACCTGACCAAATTTCTGCACAGTCTAAAATGTCATGTTTTACCATCCTTTTGGGGATATTTGCTCCTCACAACTATAGCAAAGCAAACACCCACATACACACACTCTCTTTGGTTTAAGTTTGGGGCTCACTAAGAATATTAAACTATTTATGAGAGCTAAACCAAGGTCAGTGCAGTAAAAATAGCAATGCTTTAAAATTCTGTTTAAATATATGTGACCCTGGACCACAAAACCAGTCATAAGTGTTAATTTTCAGAAATTGAGATTTATATATGATCTGAAAGCTGAATAAATAAGCTTCTCATTGATGTATGATTTGGATGGATTTGACCGAGATAGAACTGTATGAAAATCTGGAATCTGAGGGTACAGAAAAATCGAAATGCTGAAAAATCACCTTTAAACGTGTCCAAATTAGATCTTATCAGTGCATATTCCTAATCAAAAATTAGGTTTGAATTGACTAAATACCTTCATGGAACAGGATCTTTACTTACTATCCTAAGGATTTTTGGCAAAAAAGAAAAATCTATAATTTTTGACCCATACTATGTATTTCTGGCTATTGCTACAAACATACCCCAGCGACTTAAGACTGGTTTTGTGGTCCAGGGTCACATATTTCAAAATATAATTTATTATTGTGTTAAACTCCAGATGGCAGTATAACACGAGCCTTCAGAAATCCTTCCAAGATACTTCCATTTCTTATTATCCTCAGTGTTGAAAACGGTTGTGCTGCTTAGTGTTTTTGTGTAAACCGTGATGTGTTGTATTTTTCAGGCTTCTTTGGTGAATAGGAAGTTCAAAAGAACAGGGTATATTTGATTCAGCGATTTAATGCATCCTTGCTGAATAAAAGTATTAATTTCTTACATAAAAGAAAAAAATTCAACTGACACCAAACTTTTAAAAGTAGTGTATTCTGTGCCATTTTCTGTTTCATTTCAGTAATGTTACCTCCACAGCTTTGGTTACGTCAGCAGAGAATGTTCCTGTAGCAGGGAAAGTTATTACATTTTTAATGAGACGTTATGAAAACAAACATTTTTAGACCAGGACCGTTTATTAATAAATAAAGTAATAATGACAGAGCCATGGCGAAACGCAAGAGCTGCTTTTGTTGAGTGGCGGTGGTTTTTATAAAGTCTCTCAGTGGAAGAGTCGAAGCGTAGTGTTTGAGGAAAGCGGAGTTGAATGGGTCTCAGTATCAGAGCAGCAGCTGACTGTCATGGATGGCTAACTGCCACGGGCCTCTAGTTTCTTATTCTCTGCCATATCTTCTCATCCACAACAGACGCCTCTGAATACTGCAGAAAAAACCCTCTATAACAGCACTTTAATACTGCACGCTTTCAGGTCAGAGAGAGCAAATGTTTTCACCAGGAAGAAATTCGAACTGACAGTTAAAAACATCTCGAGGGGTAATTTACAGTCGTCACGATGAAAATGTAATTGCATTGAGAACACTTTGCCGTTGCAGCAGCAGTGTTTTACGAGTAGGGCATGGCACCGTGCCAAGGTCATGAGTTCACATACGGAGTGAAAGTGTCATGCATGTTGCAAATCAATAAATTGCTCATTTTAGAGACAGACGTGATTATTTAAACCCTGAGATTGTGGATCAGTGCATTCATCGTACAGTAAAAGTTGCTCTTTATAATAAACATACAAATAAGGAAGAGCAAATTGTAAACAGATCATATCTAGTTGAACCGCGTACTCCAAGATCAATTATCCAAGCCAGGGGAAAATGGACCACGCCTCAACTTTTCTTTATTTACAGTATATGGGGGATTCCTCTCCGTTACCAATGTAGAGTAACAGAATTGACCTTTTTATTGCATTTTTTTCCCAGAAACTCCACTTGCTAATAAATGCACATGAAACAAATGAAAACACGTTACAAATAATTCTCAGAGAGAGCACAGATACTTTCCTTTGCTTCAGATCTTATCGATAACCATAACTTTCTGCACGGTGCACTTTAAGATCTAAAACCGTGCAGGATGTTTGTATTCGCTTTGACGCACGCTGCACGAAAGCTCATGTTTTCTAAAAACCAATCCTAGGGGCAATTTAAGAAAGTGAATCGGTTCAGTTGTGGATTTATGGTTATTTTAGTGAGTTGTTTCTTCAGCGTTGGGCAAATAGAGAGCGTTTTACACACACTGTTAAACACAAGGTCAAGTGCACACTGCTTGAATTCCATAATGTGCTTTCATTCATTGTCACATCTGATAACATTTAAAGCTTTTGTTTTGTTCTGTGCTATGGTGCAGTGTCCTTTATCTAATCTTATCTTACCCCGAACACGTACCAGATATCAAACTACAGTCAGCTTTTACCTCCTGTAAAATATAACCGAAGTGGCCCTGACACTCCGTATAGTCACTGACTGTAGTGACTATAATGTCACAGTGTGTGTCTGCAGGAGTTCATTATTCTGCTGTGGTAACTGTGAGGGAGGAGGCCTGTCGGAGACAGCGGTAATGAGCAGCCTCTGTGTTAATTAGGCAAAGGAAGAACAATTGCTTTGAGTTGTGACTGAATGAGGTGATTTCCGAGAAGGCCTGTGTGTGAATGTGGTGACTGATATTATTAATATTAATGCACACACATTAACTTGTGATGCGTGTCTCACGGTAGACAAAAAAAAAAACAGGAGTTCACTTGGAGTTTACAGACAAAGTTTCTGAATTCATAAACCGGAGGCTAATGGGATGTTTCTCATTGGACCATCCCGATGTCTTATTTTTCATCTTCATTGTGCTTCAGGATTATGAGCATGCAAATGTTTTAAATGGTGACAAATGATGTCACGAGAAATTCATTTCTGTTCCTTGTGTTTCAGTGAATCAATGTAAAACTGTACAATTATATCAATTAATAAAACAAATAAATTGTTTTAATTTTTTTAACTAGATTTTTGCTATAGTTTACTTTTTGCAGTGCATCTTTTCTGCTCTGGGGTGACGATGTAACTCGCTCTGTATTGAACATCACACATATTGACTAATCTACTATTTTTGTTCGCTGGCGTTTTGCTTTATTTGATCTTTGAATCATCGCGGGTTCCCTCTTACGTCATACTCCGGGGTTCCTTTAGCCACTTATGCGCACTTTCCAAAAACAGTGTCTAAAACGCATTTTATATTAAGATAAAGATAGTAATGCATGTTAGAGTATATTTATTAAAGCCCATATATCTTACTAACAAGAAACTATGCTTCTAACCACAGGTCCAGTGCTGTAGTTCAAATCACGAGTGTTTGTGAGGTTGATTGCGAACGTTCATTTGAAACACTGAATCTTTGAACTACGCTGGTAACGATGGAACTTGTGACCATAGTAGGCTTGCCATGCTTTTGGGTAACGCACCCCTGTTTGGTTGAAATATGGTTAACCTGACTAAAGATAACTTAAAAGTCTGTTTATGTGACCCTGGACCACATAACCAATCATAAGTTAGTAGGGGTCAAATTTAGATTTTTTTGTATTTTTTATTTATTTTTTTTATCCAAAAATCATTGGATCACATTCCAAGAAGATATTATGTAAATTTCCTGTCGTTAATATATTGAGGCTTAATTTTTGATTAGTAATATACATTGCTAAGAACTTCATTTAGACAACTTTAGATGTTATATATATATTTTTTTTTTGCACACTCTGATTGATTTTCAGATAGTTAAAATATTGTCCTGCCCTAACAACCATACGTCAATGGAAAGCTTTTTTATCCAGCTTTCAGATTTCAAAAAATGGACGCTTATTATTAATTTTGTGGTCCAAGCTCACACATTCTTAGCACATGCGCGCCTGTCCCTTTAAATTCTTGACTGATTCTGATTGGCTGTCAATGTTCAGTATCGTTCATCAGCTGGAGAAATTGTTCGATTCCAATTATATTGTTTATCTGTGCCTTTATCGTTCTAGTTGCAGTGTACACTCTGTTACTCTTTAATATTGCGATATATCTTTATCGTCTTTATATCATGCTTGTTGTGAACTTTTCTTTTAAAAATATAATTTTGTGGAGATTTTTATGTTCCCTACAGGGTAGAAATACATTTTACACGCATGTGAGGATTTTCTTACCAGATGACCTGTATTAGATTCACTTCTTGTCCTGAAAGGTTTTGCTGCTGATATTTATTTTAAACCTCTTTCACTTCACAGATCGTGTTGCAACGCTGTGACAAATCATATTTCAGTAACCCAAGCAAATGTGTTTTTCAGAGTGCTCGGGGCCTGAGGACCTGTGAATGAGGACACCACTGAAACAAACTCCAGTTCCAGGTATGAAAACAAACAATCTAAATAATTTGTTGTGCTTGTGCATCCTTGTCTTGCCTAGCTGACAGTCAGCCTCCAGAAATAGCTCTAATTGGAAAATGGCATGTCTCTACAGAGCTCTCTTGTGAAGAACAATTGTGTCTCATGATGTTCTCAGTGCAGGCATGATCAAAGAGATGTGGCTGTTTTAGAAACCAAATGCTTCTTAGCAAAGTGGATGTTTTCTCTTTTTCCCATGACCTCTGTCTTTCCCATCTTGCTTACAGTTTAAAGTCATAGCCAGAATTTACGTTTACTTTTTTAAGACCCTGCGTCCCTGCGGACTCTCTGAGACACACCACAGTTTTATGTCTGATTTTCAGAGATACCATCATCACTCTCTCTCTCCTTGGTCTTCAAAAATGTCTGAACATATAGTGGATATAGAACATATATATACATTTAGTGACAGTCTGGTTACGAAACTAAAAGCGTGTTTATTATGCAATTGAATGCAGACATAACAGAAGAATAGGGTAAGAAATTATATTTCAATATTCTATTAAATAAAGTCTTTATTATTATGAAAATCTGAGCAATTGATACTCCCATAATTACACGTCATTTGTATTTTCATTGCCTGTCACCCCAAAATCACAATAATATGCAAATTAGATTTAGTTTATAGATTAGTGCTGTCAAATGATTAATCGCATCTAAAATAAAAGTTTTTCTTTGTTGATGCTGTGTTTATTTATTATGTTTATTTTAAACACCAGGAACACACACACACACACACACAGTATACATTTTGATTTACATGTAAATGCAATTATATATTTATTTTCTTATATTTGAAATTATATCTAAATATATTTAATAACATATTTTCATTAAATATATACATGCATGTATTTTTATATACTTAATAAATAAACACAGCATCAACACATATATTATGTAAAGAAAAACTTTTATTTTGGATGCGATTAATCGCGATTAATCATTTGACAGCACTATTATAGATACATTGTACATTATGAAAAAACACATTTCGCAGGAAGAATAAGGCTATATTGAATAATTTGTTATTAAAACAAAGGTTTTATTAAAGGTTATTAAAACTAGTTTGAAATAAAAAAAATGTATTGGTGATTTTAAAAATCAGTTGTTTTACCTATGCATATTCATTCATGTCTTTTTTTGACATTGAGTCCTGATTTCCATGATTTTGAATGCTCTAAACAGTATAAAGGCAGTATAAACCAAATGTTTCCGAAAACTTTTTTCACGGGTCTTAAGAGGTTAAATAAACATGCCTGGTCTTATCACACAATACATGTTCCTGCTCTTGACGGTGTTTGCGATGTTCAATATTTTTGTATATTGTAGTTGTTTAACCATCTGTACTAGTTTTGGATTGTTTAGTGGTAGTGTTCTTGCTGCAGACATAAAAGCACAATTTCATGTTTTAATGACTTTAAACCAGACAAGGTACAAGAAGACCAGGGCCGAGACAGAGTCCCAACACAACTCAGAAAGAACAGGTTGACACATTCTGCTTGTCCTGACTTACAAAAGCTAGATTTACCCAGGCTGTTTTTCTAGACTTGTATCATCAGATATGCAGGTCGTAAGGGAATTGAGAATGATCTCTGTCTGAAGCAGTAAGAGGAAGTGTGTGTGGTGCCAGGAATGGGCGTCGCATTGACTCAGTGGCTGCTTCACAAAAATGCAGACGCCTGAATATCCTGTTGTCTTACTGAGAATCCAAACTTATGCAGTCCAGACAGCCTTACACTTCCTGGGAAATATTGAATTGAAGTGCTTAAAAACAACAAATGCATCATTTTCTGCTTTTTGGTATCCATTAAAATCCAAAACTAAAACAGCGGTTTAAAATTAATGCAACGTGCTTATTTTTAAATATGGGTTGAATCTTATGCCGTCAAATGATTCGTGATTAATTGCATACAAAAGATTTTATATTATATGCATGTATGCATTAAAGAAAAAAATGTATGTTTGTGTGTGTATATATATATATATATATATATAGTATATATTCAGTACTGTTCAAAAGTCTAAGGCCACTAGTATTTTCAGCAACAATAAAAAGGTTTTAAGTGGGTTATTTCTATCTTTCACGGTCAGTTGGAAATATCAGTTTCCATTTCCTAACATTATTTTTGTCGTTAATTGTAATAATGCAGTGAGATTATTGTCTGACAACAGCCAGTGCTCCACACAGAGATCTGATCTGATCATCATCAGTCTGTCTGGAATCACTCGTATTATTGTTATTCATTATACTGCCCACAGTGCCCAGTTATATTAGTGACGTTACAGATATTGTCTTTTTCAAAGGTTTGTTTCAAACCTGTAGAAGAACTTTTCTGTTGAACACAAAAGAAGATATTTTGAAAACTGTCAAGGATAGCTATTGACTCTGTGTTAAAAAATACATGAGTATGAAGCAGAAACTGTTTGGTTACATATATTCTTCAAGAAATCATCTGGTGCCCCCAGCTGAAGAAAGAAACTCGTACATGTTTGGGGATGAACTATACCTTTTAATACTTATCAGAATTGGACTACCTGATGTATTTGTGGAGCACAGTACGATTTAATTAAAGCAGTTTAATTAAGTGTACAATCTGCGTGTAGAATGTCAGAATCCTCTGAAATGAAGCTATGCAGCATCTGTGTGGGCATGTGATGGTGTGAAGGTCAGTATGTACTGTAATTTCATCCCTTCTGTTCTCATAGAGCTGTAACCCTCACCCACAGTCATGACAAATGTAAGGCTTAGCTGGAATGCTTTTTAGGACATGCGATGTTTAAAAGTGTCCAGAATCAGTTAGGTTCGGAAAGAGCAGGAATCACTCTTAAACAACAGCAGACACCTTCTAAAGCACAGTCACATGGTACAAGAGGTCTGAAACCACAGCATGTTAGAAACGAGACTCCTGTTGGTTAAACTGAGTCACTGTTTTTTTTTATTGATCTGTGGTTGTGTACCTGTGTAAGCGTCACAGGTGATGGATGTCGTCTAGTTTAGATGTTGGCTTGTCATCAACAGCCGTCTCATGATGATGATAATGAAGGTTGCTGGATCTTCTGAGGTATGGTGAATTATTTATCTCAGAATTTTCTCACACTATCTTTGCCACCCTTGCGTTACTAGCAGTGTCTAGATGTTGTAAAATTTAGAAGGTACAAGGAAACCTTCTGTTTTAAAAAAGTAGCGCTGGAAGATTGTATAAATCTTAATCTTAATCTTAAAGAGCGTTTTATACATTGGGGAAAAAAACCCGGTCTCGAAAGACAACACAGAGGCTGTAATACCAAAACTAACACTATGGGCACAGGATGTGCACCACAATAAAAACAAACTTCGGCCAGCCAATCAGCAAGAAGAGGTGGGGTTTAAGTGGCGCAAGATCTCTTATCACTCTGTCTATGTAGTGCTTTGTGATGGCCCGGTCCTTGGCGGGAAAAAAAAAACAGCCCAAAACTGCTTCGCCCAACAGGAAAACGCCTGGTATGCCAGATTACCAGTCCAGCCCTGGTTATCACCATTGGTCAGAAATATAGTGTAGGTTTCAGTAGCAATGACTGAGAAAGTGTTGAAAACCTGTATCTTCTGAATCTTGAATAAATGCCTCAATAAAATTAGGCATAAACTTAAACGTGTCACTCCTGCGAGAGGAGTTCTGCGGGGAATCGGATATGTGTGTTTAGACATAGGTCAGATGTCCAGATATCGGATATGTATCAGGTTAAAATCCACATTTGGAAGTGACCCAGATTCTAAATTGTGTCAGATGTGAGCAAAAAATCTTTTTTTGTGCTTAAATTACATTCTTTTGATTCATCTTTTACACACACGGTTATTTCTGCTTGCTGTGTATCATTGTGTTTGGGCACTGTGGGTAGTGGATGACGTCAAGAGGGAAAATCAGCCTGTCAATAAGTGGCACATTTTGGCAGTGACCCCCTCACGTGCGCGTGTGCGTATGTGTGTCCCTGCCCGTGCCCTGCAGCACATTAGCAGCATGCGCAGGGAACACCATTGATTTCTTATTGGCACCACACTGTGACACACCAGCCAATTCTCTCTTCATTTTTCCCATTTTACCAGTCAGGAACTATAAAAATAGCCACACCATTGCAGAAAGCTGCTCTCCTACAGGGAAAAGTGTGACTTAGGAAGAAGTGGAGAGAATGTGAGTGCTAACTATGCCCTGCTATTGTGTGTTATACACTCCATAGTGTTCTGACCACAGGGAGCCCATTGTTCGTCAATGCTGGCTGCACTGATAAAGCAAAAAGGAATAATCTAAAACCTTTTTTGTTACTTGGCCACAAAGTTGCTTTATGAATACTGCCTCAAGCAGCCACATGTCGAGATTATATCAAGTGGTCAAATATGTGAAGGATTTTTGTTAATCTAGTTGGGTAGGCTGTTAGTTTGCAGCAGATGTTTTTAGCATTAGCAGCCCTACAGTGGGTACGTTTTGCAACCTAATGGCGTTGCTTGATAACTTTAGCATACATAGGATGCAAAGGTTAATGATGACAGTGGTCATTATTAACCATGAAAAAAACATAATTGATAATGTATATAATAATGTGTGTGTGTGTATGTACGTATAGTATACACGTTTAGCAGATATATATGCTGGGCATCCAGAATAAAAGTTTACATGTATATATTTATATTTATAGATATTTTGAATATATAAAAATATAGTTAGTTAACATTTAAACATAACATATTTTTCTTTAATATATGCAAGCATGTGTGCATATTGTGTTTAGAAAACGTTACTTGGCCACATATATATATATATATATATATATATATATAAATGCTCTTTTACACATATTTACCATGGTAAGGTCTGGATCCCTAATAAAGATTAACCAGGCAACAAGAAATTTAGCTTTATTTATGGTACTTTGTCAAAAATCAAAAATAGTCAATAAATGTGCTGCAATCATAGATATTTTTAGTGGCCTGGAATTACTTTATGACCCTGGGTTAACTGAAAAACAATACATAGTTATTTCAATAGCTTAAGTTAGATTAGTTAAGTTTGATTTAAATGGGATTTAAATCGTATGTTTTACAAATTTGCCTAACTGTCATGGAGAGAACTGTTTAAATTAAATGTATGTGGATATTTTGATTGACAAGAAAATGCTGTGAGTCAGCCTTATGTGTCTCTAAGTGATTGGATCTCAACAGCACAGCACTTTTCCTATTCCAAACATAGCTTCCTGTGATCAATAAGAGTCATGCAGGCAGTGGTTTAACAATTTGTCTATTGGAAACACACTCCAACATGTAATCAATCACCCACTTTAGAGCGATTCCACTTTTTTCCCTTCTCATGCCTCTATATTGTATGTCTATTAAACTTTACCTTTCCTCACCCATTCTCATCTTTTCTTAGTAGCATCCCACATCACAGTAGAAGTACAGACAGATGCTTGGTGGCTATGGAGGCTTTTGCCACTCGTCTCTCTTATTAGCCCCAGCTGTCTATTACAGCCATAGCTGTTTTTTATTGGTTGTTGTGTTTTTAACCGCCCAGTGGTGCAGCTCTCATCAATGCCTATTGATTCAAACAGCTTTTTTTGTCATTGCTGCTTAGGGAGGAAGAGGCAGGGTGGCACAGGGAGAGAGAAACAGAGGAAAGGGTCTGCTCTTTTTGCACAGGACAGGGTTGAACGCTACTGCTACTTTGGATTCTCATGCTTCTCTCTCGGCAGGACTAACGGATGGTGTATGGAAGCACACGGATCTCCCAGAATGGCGAGTGCTGCTCCTGCCCGGAAACCGTACCGAAAGGCACCTCCGCAGCACCGCGAGACGCGCCACACTGTGCCAGTATTTCGAGAGGATGTTAGTGGGAGTGCCTTGCCGTCTGCAAACCCCGCACCGTCAGCCCAGCCTGACCCCAGCCAGGTAATTTTTCCCCGAAATCATGCACCTATTTTGCAGCGTACTCGGTTTACAGGCCCTTACCCGCAATGCCCTGAGAGACCCGCATGGTCGCAAGTGTCCGACAGCGAGCTGGATGTCTCGAGCCTGTCCAGCTTGGAGCTCAGTGTCCTCCCCCCGCCACAGATCTTCAGCCATGGTTCTTTTCGTGTGAGACTTCCTCCCAAGCATCATCGACGTCAAAGAATGAACCGCTTTATAAGTCGTAGCGATGATCTACTGGCGCTCTCTGCTGACGACGATCTTGCTTCCTCGGATGGCTCCCAACAATGCATCCCAGGCAGTTCCCTGTCACACTCCACCAGGAGTGTGGAGCGCTTTTTGGTCTTCAAAGAGAAAGCGGAGATACTTGCACCCAAAGAAGAGCAGCATCCACCCCATGCAGCGCCTCTTCTACACGCCCATCCACCCAAGGGCATCCTCAAGCAGTCTCATCAGTTGGGAGTAAAACCTTCCGACAGTCTGCGCAAATCTAAGTCGGCAGAAATGCTAGCCCAGGCCAGAAGTCGTGGACGCGGCAGGAAGCCCAAAAGTACGTCCTTGGATAGGGAGAAGGGCATACGAGTCTCTCCTACTGGACGTGCTACTTCCACATCCTCTACATCTCCCAGCTCTATACCACCAGAATGGAAGATGCAGCTTCTTGAGGAAAAAATTAAATTTTCCCAATTTCTGGATGAAATCACCTACCGGGTCCTGAGCCCGGCTAGTCTAAAGATGCTCCGAGTGAACCTTTCAGAACCTTCTTCAAAAGGGAGCCAAATCATGCAGCACAGCAATCCCCAACAGTGTGAATCCAAGGACCGTCATGACAAAAAGCAAGAGAGGAGCCGACTTTGGGATGAGTGGACCGCCCAGCATAGCAGAGCCAGCAGGAAATCAAGAGAAGCAAGACCCAAGACATGGCACATCTCAGCAGACAGTCTAGAGGGAGTGTCTGAAAAGCAACACCTAGATTCTCATCGTGAAGGGGCCCGTCCCAAAACCGAAGGCCCAATTTATAGCCAGGTGGGGGGCAGCGATGATTCCGAATGGGAGGATAGGACTCCAAGGGGGGTTCAACTCCAGCCTCAACCCTACCAGTTACCCCATATAGAAAGCAGAGCCATGCAAAAGAACAATACAGATAAATCAGGGCTGCCGAAGGCTGAGATTCCCATAATTTGTGTGGAGGGTGAGAAAACACCTTTATCACAAGTGACTGCTTTTTCTATATTATCACAGATCAAGGTATGTCATTGACTTTAACCCCTTTCTCATATACAATCCACTCTTGCATTCAAGAAACGATGTACCATATTTCATGCCTTTAAAACAATTGTGCCTGCATGCTATAGCAATATTCTTTTAGAGATTAACTTAATATTGCAGGAAAATGATCCCTTTCTAATCCTCACATTGATCCACTGACTTACCACATTGATGCATTTTGAAGATTGTTGACGGTGCTTGTTTAATGCAATAACTATGGACAGTGACTAAAGGCCGTTTTGCACTAAATGTGTGATGCGGAAAAGCGAGGCTAATCGCAGATGAACGGCGCTTTCACACAGAGCACGAACTGATTGATTGCCTTTTGCTAATTCACACATGGGTGGCCTTGAACATCAATGCATTTTTCCTCAGATATGCATCTTGCATATGATCCGCTGCTTAATATACAGCATTAAATTAAGATGAAGTGTAGTTCAGAAACTATCTAAAATGCAAGTGATTATTGATGTTTTTGCTTAAACCCCAATTTAAACCCACTCAGAACACTCTTCTTCTGTGTTTGTTTACACTGGTTTTCAAAACAGTGCCACAACTCTTTCCTTTCGTGCAGCAGAAGCTGCTCAGGGAATGTGATCTAAGCTCAAATCTAATTTGACGTCCAGTTTTGTTGCAGAGAAAAATTGAGAAAGGGGACGAACAAAAAACAACAAAAAAAGAGATCTCTTTTCTCTCAATTCAAAAGCATCGTCGCGCTGAACTTTCATGTTCAGTGAGAGCGGTCAAGATCTAAAGGCACCACTGTGCACTGTATTTCCAAATGTTCTGAAATCATTTACTAATTGTATTTCTCAACTGTTATGTCCATTTTGAACCATTTCTACTGATCACCAGTTGACACTTCTGTTACAGTTTCTGAACTTCATCTGGCTTTATTTAGTTAAACAGATTTTCTTCCATTAACAACCAAATAGCGTTTAAACAGTTTAAACAGTAAGCCATTGCCATTTTCTGCTCTGTGGGATATGGTGGCTATTCACTGGCATTAAAAAAACAGGCTGTCAGGCTTTCATAGCTTCATTAGGCATGTGGATATTGATCTGTTTAGCAGAAACACATACTTTCCCTCCATTCCCTTGCTTTATTGCAATTATTAGATGAATATCTATATAAAACTGCTTTGTCACTAGTTGATTAGAACATTATTTTAGGTCGCTCTGACATTTAGAAATAATTTTTCAGCTACACGTAAGATCATTTCAGATCCAGCCATGTTATGTTTGGTATAAAAAGCAGTGTGGGTATTAAGGATATGTAAAGTATTTATTGGAATATGCAACTCTCTGATTACTCTAATACCCTGCTTTATTTATGTGTAAGACAATATATAGTTTGCTCATACTTAATGAATGTCCTTTCTTACAGGAGTCCTTATCAGATGCCGACAGGATCAAGTAAGTTGATTTTATTCCCTTCATTGTGACGTTTTTATTTTTAGTCTTCACTAAAAGATGTTGCTGACATGGATTGGCAGTGTGTAATTTCCTTCAATACTCAGATTTGTTCTAGAAGCCTTGTATTATTTGTGACATGCACTGAAGTGTTAAAAGCGTTAGGTGGCATTAGCCATCTAATCTGACACTAAAGCTGATTGTTCATTGGCTCTTGTATGGGATGGTTGTCCAAGAGGCAATTAGAAGAGGCCTGTATGACATCACCAGCTGATTAGCCCAGAAACTCCAGAAGGATAGGGTGAGTCTCTGGCTTATGAGCAGTCAGATGCTGGGCGACTGTCAGAACGACAAGCCATGAGGTCTTGTGATTAGAAAATGTGCCCACCTTTTAATGAAACCAGACATCCTCTCTTTTACCCACTACACCTCAGGTTCTCAGTAGGGTACTAGGTCGAATTCACTTTGATCAGAGACATCATGCCCTCTTTCCCGGCTTACAGGGATTCTAAGGCTTTTAGGCTTCAACACCAACCAGCAGGTGCACATAACTAGTGATGAGATTCTGCTTTCATCCCAAGGCCTCCCAATACCTCTGCTTGACTTTTTTCATGTACAGCGTTAGCTTTTATGTTCTCTTCCTGGCCTGTATTCCCTTTGTTGCTGCTTTTCTCCGATTGAAACCAATGCTTTAAAGTCAGCACCTTAGATCTGGTGGAGCTTAAAAGTTATTCTCATTTTTAAGCTGTTCTTCTAGTTGCCACTCTTCAACATCAATACAAAGATGGTGCTTGTGAGAATAATAAACTACATTTTGTCAAAAATAACTAGTTGGTTATCTCTCTTTTTTTCGCACCATTATTGGCATTGCTGGATGGTATAGAAGAAATGTAGGAGTATCACACAACTTCAACTGTAAGGCTTTTGGCTTAAAACTTAACAAATTTGTAGCTAATTTGGAAAAAGGCTTGTTTAAAGTATTATGCCATGTTAAGGCTCCTAATATTGTTTTGGGAGGTTCCTACAATAGGTTTACCTGCATGCAAGGTGAAAATATGAATTTAATATCACCTCATTTGCCAGTGATTCTCAAACGATTAGTTCAAAGTGGTTCAAAAATTCAGTCTCTCTAAACCCCTCCTTTTTGTGAGCATGCTCTGCTCTGACTGGTCAGATGGCCTAGTCTGTTTTGATTGGTCTACCGTGTATAGCGCATAGGAAACAGTTTTGTATTTTGAACTTCTGATTGAAAATATAATTATTTATTACTCTTACAGGTTGTGATTCAGTGGTTAGGGTTAGGGCTGCTGGTCTAAATAAATTGGGTACTAAACCATTTTTCAAGAGCAAGCGTTTTGTGTAGATCTTTTACCTTCATATACAGCTACATTATGCACTGCATGAAAGGCAATATTGGAAATTGTTTAATAGTGACACTTTAATTTGGTTTTATGTTTGAAGGGATAGTTCACCTTCAGTTGGTCCCCATTGATTAACATGGTGTTTTGTTGTCCAAGTCAATGGGAACCAGCAACTGAAGTTAAACTTACCCTTTAGCTGATCTACAGTATATTGGATGTTTTGTAAGAGCAGAGTAAAGCAGAATACAGAGGGCACAAGACATTTTTAACGTGATAGTCAAGTTCATTGCGGACAGTCAAGTCAAGTCACTTTTATTTATATAGCGCTTTTAACAATACAGATTGTAGCAAAGCACTGAACATTATCAA
>JAUYWG010000047.1:4482218-4497796 GCA_034779775.1 Enteromius afrohamiltoni | reverse complement strand
ATATAGACAGATGTGTGGCTTTCCTAATCAAGTCCAATCAGTATAATCAAACACAGCTGGAGTCAAATGAAGGTGTAGAACCATCTCAAGGATGATCAGAAGAAATGGACAGCACCTGAGTTAAATGTTATATTTCAGTTTTTCTTTTTTAATAAATCTGCAAAAATGTCAACAATTCCGTGTTTTTCTGTCAATATGGTGTGCTGTGTGTACATTGAGGGGAAAAAAATGAACTTAAATGATTTTAGAAAAGGGCTGCAATATAACAAAGAGTGAAAAATCTAAGAGGGTCTGAATGCTTATCGTACCCACTGTATGTATATGTATTTGTATGTACATTTAAACATTTTACCACACAGTAGAATCAGTGTAGCTTGTGACAGATTAATACTGTTTGTTGAAGGGGTTATACAGTATTTTTGTTATACTGAAAATATAGGCCTTGACATTTTTTCTCTTACAATACAGTTGAGAATCTAACCTTGAAAGCGATAAAGCTGCTTTTCTACATTGCCTGAAAGCAACATATGCACATTGAGGAAAGTGTGACCGACAATCACGGAAACCTTTTTCTCACTAAAAGCAGAATGTGATGGTTCTCAGTTAATTGAAGTGGGGGATTTTCTAAACAGATGTTAGGGTTTGCACACGACAATGTGTGCGTGAGCGTCCCTCACACCTTTCATTTAGCATCCTTTATGGCAAATGAATAATGAAAAAATGAAGCCAGTCATAGTAGGCTAGATGATTTCACGTGTTTTATTTTATTTCTTGCTTCAGAAGTGCTTGGGGGAGTTTGCGGCACGTCTCTTAAAAGCACATGCTCACTTTTTTCTTCGCTTTTTACATTTATCTGCTTTGTTCTTTTGCTCCATTTGTGCTCTAAACATGTGACTGCGAACAGGCGATTTGCCACTAAAAAGAGTTACGCTGGTGTATTTATAGCTTAAAACCCCTGCCCCCCTTCTAGGTCTATATAGCATGAATCATTGATGTTCCTGTTTCTCTGCTTTGCTGTTGCTTTCAGCGGTGTCACGTTGGCAGGTGTATGAGTATTGGTCTGGACGTGTGTTTTGAGTGCCGCTCTCTGTGCTTCCTTGGCTCTGAACTGTGAAAGAAACTGGAAGAGCACAGAAAATGAAAAGGGGTTGCATATTCTTAGGAATCTCAGGAGCCTGTCAATGAAAGATTTGATGTTTCTGAACTGTTGGATGTTACAATACTTCATTCATGTGTTATATAGCACTTGAGCTGCTGTGTGGAATTGGATTCCCAGTAGTCTGTCTGTTATCACTTCCTGTCTGATGACACAGTGACAGAACGTTGCATCAGGGGCCCTTATATTTGCCACCACTTGTGTTTCCTCTTTTCTCTTCAAATACATTGAAACATTTCATCAGCTGTCACTATTTGCATGATAAATGGTAAACAACAGGTATATTACCAGAGCATTCTCCATTACATGAATGAGCAACAAATAATAATTACATGTATACTTTTTTTTTTTGTGTGTGAATATTTTGCGCATTGATGCAGTTAAAATGCATTACTGGAGAAGCACTAATTAACCAACAATGCTTTTGGCCTTTCAAAAATATTTAGGCTCTGTTTACACGAAAGGAAAACGCAGATATTTCCCTGCGGTTCGGCCTCTCATTTACACGAAAACCCTGTTTTTTATCACAGAAAACGATTATTTCTAAAAACTCCAGCCAAAGTGGACATTTCTGATAACGCTGTTGTTGCGTTACAGTGTGAACTCTGAAAACGGAGACATTCGAAAACAATGACGCATTTTAGTCATGTGACCAGCTCAAGTGATGGCAGACGGCGTGGTACAGCAGTTGTTTTGTTTTCGCTCAATTTTGACAGCCCTATTAAGGTTTAATATCAGTTTGTAAATGCTCCAGAAAGCTGTTCTTCAAAGAAGACGTAATGTAAGTAAATAAACGGCAGATGAAAATGACGCAGATCGAATCGTCTTACGTTTCACACATGTAAAAGCATTTTTAGACGAAAACGCTGTTTTCAAATGTATCCGGATTAGTGTAAACGTAGCCTTAGAAAATGAAAAATGTATCTCTTTCTGTTTTCGGTTGCTGAAGCTTTGATGTATATTTCTTGACAATAGTGAGTAAGCCCAGCTTTCTGTTGCTCTGTACACACTGAGTTCATGCCAAAACGAATACGTAGTGCACTCTATGGTCCAATATACCAATGCTTGCTCAGTTGTTTTTAATTAATCCGTAAAACTGGTTTGCAAATTAGACCGAATTGAATATAGGAGTCACTGGTCTGAAACATGAAGTGAATCAATTAGGCTTCTCACTACCTCTGTGAATACCTACTTTTTGAAAGCAATGGTAAATACTCTAGGCAATGTTATATGACTTGTAAAAGTCACCTCTTGTGTCTGAGTATATCCGAGTCTTGCAGCCCATTCATAAGGAAATTGGTCCTAAACAGTGCTACATTAAAGTCTCCCTATGCTGTATTTCCTTGATGTTTAGCCTTCATACAGTGTTAAAAGGAATAGTTCACCCAAAAAATGAAAAATCCATCATCATTTACTCACCCTCGAGTAGATATTTTGATAAATATTTTGATAACCAGGCTGGTTTGGTCTCTATTGACTCCAATAGTAGGGGCAAAATAAGTCAGTGGTGACCCAAATGGTGGCCTGGTTACAAACTTTTATCAAAATATCTTCCTTTGTGTTCAAGTTTGGAACTACTCGAGAGTGAGTAAATGATGACAGAATTTTCATTTTTGGGTGAACTATTCCTTTAACAGATCTAAGTGAATGAAAACGTCCTGAAATGGACTGTGTATAGTTATTGCATCTCAAAAGATTTTGACTGCATGGTATAAACGATTGATGTGACTTTGATAGTTGCATATTTGAAAATGAAAAAGGCAGGAATAAAGAACCCTAAACTCTAAGAATTATTTCAGCAAAAAACTATTCTTCAGGAATTATTCTGTAGTTCTAAATAGAACTCTTATACATATAAAGATCCATCTACTTTAAATAACCATCTTTTTTTTAGTGCAGACTGTAGCAAACTGCCCTGAATGTTCAAGCTTGTCTAAACTCTCGTCCTTACACCAGAGTTTAATTACTCTTTTGTGCTTTCAGGCATCAGGAATTATAAACGCCCTGCTGCTCAGGCTTTCGCTGGCCCTGATAAGATTCTCCATTTTGTTTTAAGCTCTTGATAGAATTGTTATAAGAACAGGTTTAATTGTAAGGCTTGAAGTTGTGGTTTATTGACCCTAAGTGTCCAAAAAAAAAAGGACTACTTTCACGTTCTGTGCTTTTCTTTGTGCAATTAAGCAAATGAACTTGATGGAAGATGCTGCCAGATCACTTTTAAGTAGCTAGCGTGAATAAAGTTGAATGAAATTGTAATTCGCAATTTCTGTCTTCCATTTGACATTATTTAATATCTTAGATATTTTGATTTAGGGACATAATAATACATCAAGTAGGTTATGCGAAAGTAAAAAGTGTATAATATGTAATCTTTTTATTTCTATCTTCAAGTAATTTTCAATGTTTAGAAAAACAAGAAGTTTGGGAAGCTTTCAGTATACACGATATATTTAACAATATATGTGACCCCACACAGTTTCTCCCCTACACACCGTATACATAATAATAACCACACCAAATGAAAAGCCCGTGGTGTTTGTGTGGGCATAGGGATGAAATGGCAAAGTGTGAGTGTACTGGTACAGAGCAGATGTGTTCAGCATCACTGCAGCTGTCCGTTCAGCTCAGCACAGAGCCAGCTGCTCTCCTCTCTCTCTCACACACCTGCATAACTAACACTTAACTCGCTTTTAAGTAAGCACAACATTTAGCCTAATGTTGTACTGCAGAGAGCCTTTTAATCATGGGGCTGAGAATTGTTCAGTGCGCATCCGTATTGGAAAGCATGCTTCTGCCTCCTCAGTCCCCATCTCATCACCGTCAGGTTGCTTCAAAGTATTGTGGATGTGCTTTTCTTTGGAGTAATTGGCAGCTTTCAGGAGTCTTGGCCGGGGTGCAGGCTGAGGCATCATTATGTGTTTGACACCTTCTCCCCGTGTCTTGGATGTAGGCTGTGAAAAAAGCTCACGTTGCCGCGGTGCACCTCCGCTCCTATAATAGAGTCTATAGGGTGTTTTGTTTACTGGCCATCCTGTTAGTTTTGCACTGGTCTCCTTTCTGTGTCCACAGTGCTTTTATTAGCATGACTGCAAAATTACAGAAAGTGTACAGTAGTCCCAGTTCACTTTTAGTCTGAGAATTGAGAACAGACAGAAATATGTTATACATAAACAGAAGACTTCCGGCAACAGCTTTAAGTCAAATTATTTATTAAACAGCAGTTGAAAATAAAATGCCACAATGAAAGGGAGATGGATGGTGCTTAAAATTGAATCAAGCTTGATGGAAACGCTGCTGGCATGTGTCACATTACTGCCATTTGGCTTCATTGCTGTCAAACCTGGTGCAATGCACACACTTTTTATAACGGAGTACGCACACGAATGAGATGCTCATGATGTCGGGGAGACAGCATAACTGCCTTTTCTTTGATGCATATTCAAATGACAGCTGTATCACAGCCATTTCCTCATTACATCTCTGTAAAATGATACCAAACGTGACAAAGAGATGCTATATGTGTTGAGACGAAATGTGAGCTTGCACAGATGCACATCAACAATGTATGCATAAATGCTTTCCCAGGCATGACTATTCATATTAAATAGTCTGTAATGCTAGAGTAGGAAGCGAGAATGCTATAGATTGTCGCCCTTGACCTCTACAGTGGTGTGAACTCAATTTAACTGTTTCTCATGTCAGGTATGTGTTTTTCATATATTTCATTGCTCTCACTTATTTTGCAGGATCCTGCAGCAGCAAAATGAAGACCTACGTCGCCGGCTCTCCCAGACCACTCATAAGATGGAGGCGATGGAAACGGAGTTCGAAACCAGCCGACATTACATGCAGGCAGAGCTGGGTCGAACCAGAGACGACCTGGAGAAAATGAGAGACAAATTCAGAAGGTTTGCAGCTTTTAATCAATATGGATGCACTGAATTGATCAAAAGTGATTTTTTTGTATATTGCAAATACAGTTCTTATGAACGTTGTAAGACTGAAGCAGCACAACTTAAAAAAGTATCAAATCAGCATGTTAGAATAATTTCTGATCTGAAAATGCTTAAAATGTAGTTTTGAATAACAGGAATAAATATATTAATAAAATATATTAACATTGAAAATGGGCATTTATCATTTGATATATAACATGTATCAAACAGCATCACGTCCAAAGAAATGTAATCAAAACGTTTCACTCGATTTCAAAACATTTTAGTCAGGAATTACAGTTCCTAAACAATAATAACGTCAGGCAGCGTTCATCATGCACTCGTGATGTTTTTATATCGTATTATTATATTACAGAACACAGTAGGCTAACAGCATACAGCCTGTCAACATGTTTTCAGCGTGCATTTACTGCATTTAAAATCAGACACTTCAAGCTTTCTATAGAGATGTTTCTCATGTCTGTGTGTCATGTTTTCACAGAGTTATAGTTCATTTTAGTAACGGCTTTTTAAAAAATGTTCGCGGAGAGAACAAAGAAAAAACACTTTTTATTTTCCTTATTTTGCAAAAGAACACACTTTTGTTGTTACTGAGAGTGAACAAAAAAAAGACATTTGACAGATTCAAATGGTATGTAACACTTACAGTGTATGTCTTTTACACTGATATAACTTTACAAATCACGCCGGCGTGACGGCCGACTTCAGAGGGTTAAACATGCCTCCACTTATCTGCGTCACACAGTGGGTTTATTTTCAAACACAGCCCGAATGTTTACAAAGAAAGAAGGCGGAGCTATTATTCTGGCTGTAGTGTTGCTGCGGGCGCCATGTTCTGGAGACGCTGTGTGTCGTTGTGAAAGACGAACATTATCATTTATCCACAAACCTCTGACTGCAAAATGAGTCTTTCAGCATGAATCTGGAAAGAGGTGGATACAGCATCTTTCTCACTGATGTTGCAGGCATAGATGTGGGAGAGAGATGAGACATACCCCTGCGATTCATTTTTAATGATTATGATCAAAGCAGCCAAATTAATAAGTTCTTTGTAGTTATATGAAGCTGGCAGCCATCACTTTAATCACACTGACCGGCGGCTGTGTAGAGTTGCAGGACCCCTGCTGTAGGCCGCACTACAAAGCACAGCGGGATCTGCAGTGCAAAGCATGCTGGTCCGGCTAACACGGTCCAGAGGAAGTCGAGAGAACTGCATACTTGGATAATAACCAAGTAGAAAACATCTGGAAGACCTCCTTCCGTCCCAGTATTTATGGATTTTTAAAAATGAGCTTTTATGCAGTGTGTAACACAGCTCTGAGTGAATGAAAACGGTTTAATATCTGAAAGTGCACCGTGTATAAAGTTACTGCCTCTTAAAAGAAAGAGTTAACTGAATCATTGTAACGAGTCGTTATTAAAACAAATCACGAGCCATTTCATGTTGACGTCAACATGCAATATTAGTACTTGTTGGTCTTTTTGCATTGGTGTCGCTTTTGTCTCCATGGTAACGCTGTACACAAAGCAACACTGAGCTCTGCTTTATCAGACATTACAGGCATGATGAGATGAAAATGAGTCCAATCAGACCAGTCACTGCAGATGATGGTGTCAGGCAAAGAGGAGTTTGGAAAACTGAAGTTAAAAATAAAGGCATATTTTAAGATGATAGAAGTGACCTTGTATACATATGAACCTGTTGTGACTTCAAAAACCAAAATATAAACCATTCACAATGCATAATAGGGGCACTTTAATTGTGTGAGTTTTCGAAGGTCAACTCAGTTTTCTGATGTGAATAGGCTAAAAAAAGCAACGTTTATGGTTGCAATGCCACTTAACGATTTCATTAGCGATTCTTTTAGTACTTGTTCTCTCTCATCACACTCGATTCAGACAGCAAGTTCACAACTCTAAAACATAACCCCCCCCAGTTTCACAGACAAGGCTTAAGCTAGTCCCAGACCAAATTGCATGTTTCTCAGATGAAGATATCTTGCTCTGGCGTATCTTAAAACATGTCAACGGCATTGTTCTGTGTTAAGATGCACACCTGTAATATTTTTTAAATATAGTCATATTTTTGTCAAAGTTGCTTAAATATCTTACTACTGCCTAGTCCTGGCCTAAGCTAATGCTACGTTCTCACCAGACGTGACTTAAGCAAATAAATCACGTTATTCACGTGTAGTTGGACCCTTGAACATTTTGAGTTCACTCGCTTTATTTGCGTGTGAAATTCGCGAATTTGCATCATGGGCGGGGCTTCTGCCAGCCGGTTCCAGTCTCTGTAGTGGTTAGACATGAGGTAAAATTCGTTTTGAGGCAAACTTTGGTTTAATGAATCTAGTATTTATTTCCTTTTTATTCCTGTTTCTATTAAAGTACGAAGATGTGTCGTACAGCTCCTCCACATACAGTGACGATGATTTTGTCTTCGTTTGCTAGTATTCTCGTCACTACTAGAGCAAGCTCCTGATTCAGATGAAGTTCAGATTTTTCAACTTGAGCAATTCGCCTGAATCATGTCAAACGCGCGAATCGCATCAAGTGCAGCGCTTAATTTGCGTGAATCGCGTCACAAGATGAAGTCAATTCAAAGAATTGCTGCTTTGCATTGACTTAACACGTAAAGCACTCTCGCTTAACACTTCATTCACATCTGGTGTGAACCCGGGCCAAAGACTTTCAGCGGTGGCACAGTAAACTGTATTTGGCGGTCCATCAGATGACATCATTAGCAGAACCAAACATCATGAAAATCATTTGGTTCCTGAATTTTATAGAACTGGAACCAGTTCTTAATTTGCAGCTCTTATTCAGTCGAAATCTAATACACCACAGCAGTGTTTATTTGAGTCATATTTCATTTATTTAATATAATTTAAGTGGTCATCCACAAGTTTTTCTAATACTATTACAATGTTAATTAAATTGACTCAACGAATGCTATTCTGTTCTTCTGCCATTTAATAGAAAGTGCCTGACAGCCTAGTCTTCAGGAAATAAATAAAAAATGTTTACCCCGGCAATCAAGCAGCTCTATTGTTTGACGAAAGCCTTGTGGTTTTTTCAGGCTAATTAAGAACTGCATTTGAGAGTCTTAAGTGGCTTTCATTACAGGTAAGGCAGGAGAACAGCGCTGTGTGAGATTGTGCCTGATTTTAATGAGCACAAGCTCAGTGTGAGTCTGTGCTATTTGTATAAGGGTTTAGTGGCAGGGTAATGACCAGCTGATCTGTGTAACTTGCCTCTGACACGCAGACAGGTTGGTTTTTTTGTGTGTGAACAAAGGCGAAGGTGACATGCATGTAAACGACATGCATAGAATAAAAAATACATAGAGTTTGATGAAAGATTATTAGGGCAAACTTTTTACTTGGAAGTATTTTGCACTGATAATCGTATCTTTAACCCTTACGCGGTCTTCGTTTTGGAATCACACTCGGGGACTTTGCGGGTCACCAGGACCCCAGGCAACAAAACTTAATAGAAACAACAAAACAATAGTAAAAATGTTTATTAATGTTTCTACTCCACATTTCTGCTGTTTTCGTAGGATTTATGCTTTTTTTAAAATTTTGTATAAATTATTAAATAAATATTATTATTTTTATAGGTTTATATGCAAAAACAGCTTTTTATAAAATACCCACATTTTAAACTTTCATTCAGAGGGATAACATGGAAAATTTGACATGGTTTTTTGGAAAATTGAAAAAATATAACTTTTACCACTGCAGAGCACTACTATTTACTAATTGCTTTTTGACCAACAAGATATCTTTATACAAGTTTTTTCAGTTGGAATGATATCCACATTTTATGTAATCACAATTCTAACAATAACAATGACTTTTTGTCATAGTTTAGTATTGTTTGTACTGAAAAAGGAGCATTTTACAGTGATGTTACATTATGATTAGAATCAAACCTGAAGAAGATGCTGCAGTCTTTAGAGTTTATCATTTATTTCAATCATCTATTTTTCATGTAATTCTACAAATTTAGTCTACACTTCAGTTACTAACTGAAAGATAACACAAATGAACAGAAATGAACAGTTATATACATATTGATTACCAATAAACTGCATGAGCACCAGAATGCAACAAAAACATCAAATGCATAAAAAAAACAGCAACAAATTATAAATCAGGCATTTATTTATTTACTGCATTTTCTATTTTTATTGAAAAAATAGAACAATATTGAAAAGTATTGTTTTATTGGTGTACTTGAAATGTACACCAAGATAAAATCATGCTATTAATCCAAATTTTTTTTTGTAGATCTAGAAAGTGTTTACAGTTTACAGAGTCTCATGTCTCTTTGACAAAGAGAACAATTTTTTTTTAATTTTTAGCGAACGTCATTTGGGGTAAAAAATACCCTGAAGACCACACAAGGGTACAAGATTTTATATGATATTAAATACGGTTTGTCTTTTCAGACAGCTGTGAAAAAGAGAGATTTTTTCATAATTGCCTTTAATTATGTTTGTAATAAAAACACGCACCTCACACAAATACAAGTTTAGCAATGTGAAACGTTCCATTTCTGCAAAGAAAGAAGAACACTTCCCTCCAGAAGTTAGGAAACACAAAGTGTGGTTTTTGGATGATATCAGCATAAATCCTGAAAGTACTGTACGTTAAAGTAACCTGACATTATCATTAAAGACCAGCAATAATCATTTTCATTTTCTTGGCTTGGAGTAATATATCAAGTCAATGTTTGAACAAACGGACCGCTCGGGTTCCCAGATGATGCAGAGCTGTAATAGCTGTTAATGTGAAGTATTTTCAATGTACAACATGTTTATGTAAGAAAATATGTTTTCGTAGCAAAATTATCACAACCTAAAAAGGATTGTCCAAAACCCACTTTTCTACAGCGTTTCCAAACATTCGGAGGGCAGCGTAAACCTAACATTTTTATGCATACATGTGTGCATATGCATATACACAGAACACACATATTATGTAAACAAACACCTTTATTTTGGATGCGATTAGTCATTTGACAGCAATAGTAAATACATAAAGGAATTAAAACTGCATCCATGTCTCGGAAATGTTTGTTTGTTCTAATTGAAATTTTATCGCGCTTAATTTGTGCACCTAACTTTTTTTTTTTTTTAACGATACTCTTGAGTGGCTCCACCCCTGATGGAATCTCATTGGTACAAAACATAAACATGTACTGCCTATCAAACCTCAGATGGGCAAAGATGTACTTGTCACTGTAAACGTCACTTCACACTTTGTTCTGAAACAGTGTTATAAGTTCAGCTTTAGATCAGCAGATTCTGATGATTTAATCGCGGGCTCATATCGGCCTGATATGCCCCTGTTGGTCTGAGTGCAGCGCTTTGTGATTGAGTCGGTGTGTAATTTGGCTGCAATCATGCCACTTTATCTCCAATCAGGATGCATCTCCGGCTTATATGCTTTCAGACGGCAGAGAGATTGAATTACCCAGTGTTCCTTCCATCGAAAAAGTGTGGTGCGCACATTTGCTGCTCCATTTCCCCGCCTGCCACATCCTAAACCTGCATGCCAGCTCTCCGCAGATAATAGCCTAATTGGATTGTAATTGGTTGGTGATTCTGCAGCGTAGGCGTTTGAATGCCATCTCTGATCTAACGCTGTAACATTGTCACATACGCTGTGGCGGTTTGCACCAGGTACTCTGGGAACCCTTGAGTGAGAGGTATTGTTATAGATGTCTGTTTGTTTACTTAATTACCTGGTTATTCTGTGCATTTTTATTGAATTTACTTTGCTTCTAAAGCTGTTCAACTGGCCCTTCCCCTCCTCTGTGATTCAGAGCGGTCATCAAGCAGCAGTGATTATTGCATTTCATCAGCACCTGCCATTCGCCGCTACGAACGGCTGCTAGAGTCGGCGCAAATCACCTCCGCTCGCTAAAATGAATTGATTCAATTCTAATTGTTATGAAGCCAGACAGTGAAAGTCTCTTATGGTCTGCCAGGCAGAATGGTATTGATCCACGAGAGGGAAAGAGTGATTGAGATTGAGGTTTGCGCTGTAAAGTCGGAGATAATGTGGCATGCAGGCCAGATGGTCTTTGTAAGCAGAAATTCTGTGTTCAAATCGATGTTTCCTTCTGAAGGTTTTATAAACGGAGCCTTAAGGTGTGCCGAATCTCATTTTGTGAATTCAGTGTTGATTCAGTGAATATATAAAATCAAAAGGTATCGGCATAACCTCATGTGTCCCACCCCTTCTTTCTCAGATGCGTTTGGTCTTTGATACTCCTTAACCTTCGAATAAGAGCTGTGTAAATTATTTATATGAAGTTAATAATAAACAAACTAAAGTACTGAGTAAATAATTAAAGGAATTGTTCCAATCCCATATGGCTTTTTTCTCTTCCTTGAAGCACAAAATGAAAGGATATCCTGTTCCATGTAGTGAGAAACGTCGGATCTATCTAGCTGCAAAAAATGCAGCATAAAGGTATCATAATGCATATTCTCAAGTCATGAGAGATGTGTTTGTTTCCTCATAAAAGTAGACTTATGTACTATATATATATATTTATAAAAGTCTTCCACAAACAATGTTCATAAAATAGTAATGGAAATACTCTACACATATTTTGTGATGGAGAATTTTGGTCATAGTGCTGCTTTCTGTTCTCTGCATTAGTATCGTTAAAGTTGCTGAGAAAAGGAAGTGACTAAAAATTGGGGCTGAATAATGCCTCGACTTTTTTGTTTGCAACATTTTTCTAGCTAAGCACAATGTGCCAGTTTTTCGGTTCAGAAGACTTGCACTTATGATAATCTTAATGTTTTTCTGTGATGAAAATGTCTTTAAGTGCCTCTTCCTTCCCTCTTCTGGCTTGTTCTGTAATCTGCGTTGGCATTGTGACCGCTTGAGGATTTGATGACTTTGATGACGCTTCTGTGTTTGAAATAGACGTTCTTATTATTGCAGTAACTTGTGAATATTTCTTCAGCTGCTGTATCTCTGCCTTCATCTGTGGCGAGCTCTAGTGAGGGATGCAGTAGCATTTCCCAGCAAAGAAGCAAAATCCTGGTTTAATGTGCACTGTAAAAAAAAAAAAAATGTGTAAGATTGAAATCTGTTGTGTAGCTTTGAAATACACTGATAATGCAGGTGATGATGAGAAAGTCACATGATGAACCAAAGCTCATTACATGAACATATATAGAAGGAGCCATTCACACAAACACTAAACACCATCATGATAGACTGAACTATATAATAAACATTGATTTAACAGCATTACATGTAACATACAAACCCAATAGAAGAAAAAACAGTTACAGTAAAGAAGAACGGTTATTTCAAAGAAAAATCATCTAATTCAAACAAAATTGCAATATGAAATGCAATGCAGGGAATTCTGGGAATCTCACAATTTTACAGGAGTTTAACCATTTAACAGGTTTTTATCGTAGCATTTACAGTTTTTTACCGTTAAAATCAATTGTTTTTTTACAGTGTGTTGTTGGATGCCATATGAGCATCTCAATGCAGCACGGCACCGGGATATATCACATCACATCTGGATAGAGCTTTATACCCTGACAGTGACATGCATTTGTTTTGTCTCCCCCCTCCACAGACTGCAGAACAGCTACACAGCGTCTCAGAGAGCTAATCAAGACCTGGAGGAGAAACTTCACGCCCTGGTAACCTTTACACTCCACTTGCCCAAGTCCTTTATCTTAAACACTGATGCCTTTAATTAACGTTTAATTGTTCCATGTGCCCTAACGACGCCACTCTCAGTCAGTTCCCCACAAGTATTATGAATTGTAATTGAGGAATCTTTTGCTCTGCTCCATTCTCCAGGGACTACCAAACAAGTAGCAGTATTCCTCATGCCACTCATGCATGCTGGAAGTTAATTTTCCACTGAGAGAATTGTTGTTGGCGGACAAGCAACAGTGATTGTGTTGCTTTGATTCGCACTTGAGATAAAAACGCCATTACTCTTGCATTGTGTTTTAAATTGTTGCAGTTCTGCTACAAACCAACTGTATGTTTTGTTTACTCGGCAAGTGTAACGCCAAATCGGACTCACTTCTGGATGTTCATTTTGGTGCCTGACTTCATAGATGAGCAAATAATCATGCCACAAGTTGCTTCCCTCTCATTACAGTGTGTGAGCACATTCATGTCATCATGATTTTGCTCAAAAATTCAGCTTTTAACCACACACTACTCTACTGAGAATGTGTGCAATAATTGGATGTGTGAGTGGTTTTAAAAATGAATGCACTTTACATTCATCAGACCGGATCAAAAGGCTATTGAATAGTTCATTTATACCACTTTTGTTGGTACTTTGGAGATTGGCATCTCTGCATTTGCATACATTTGAAAAGAGTTCCAGGAGTGTCATCAAAAATTCACCTTTTATGTTGCACGGGAAAGAAAAACGAGCAGGTTTTGGAATGAGATGAGAGAGAGTGTACATTTTTGGGTGAACTGTCCATTTAAGTGCATCAAAGACTTTCAAACATTGATGTTAAACGTGTTGCTTTTTTAACTATACGATATTTCTACAGAAAAAAGACCCATGATACTTCAGTGTCGTTGCGCTGTCATTCATCTGCGGCTTTAAAACACAGTGACAAAAAGTGAAAGCACATTCCACTCCCTTTTGAAATGATTGATTTGCCATTTGTTTTATTTTTTGCTTTAAATGAAAGTAGTAGTAGAAGTCACTGAATGACCGCTCTGGTTGTGGTCACCGTTAAGGCCATGCTGATGGATCAGTGAGGAGATTTGGTAGCAGACAAAACTCAAAGGCATATTTTTTTCATTAAAGCTTTGTTTGGATGAACATTTTCTGTGCTTTAGCGCTCAAACAAAGCCAGAGTAATCGTCTGAGAACAATCGCCAGCTAAAAAAAACCAACATCAGAAGCTAAAGATTGAATAAGTGTACAAATTTGTCCCTAAGCCTCTTTTTCTAAAACAATTCCCACTGGATGTTCTAATACATCATAATAACTGTCATAGACCGCATTCGTCCCCCGACAATGTTATTCAATTAGGATGAATGCGATTTAAAGATTATTTGAATGCTATTGTGCATCACAGAACTCGGGCATCCTGTGTTCAGTGTGATGCGTTCATTAAAATATCTGTGGAAACTGCTGTTGTAATAAATTGTTAAAGGATTTCATGTTTTATTAAAGCCAATATGAATCTAAATTTTCCCCCGACTCTGCCTTTTTCCAGTTTCGCTTAAATGAAAATTTAATCAAACATGCATCTATGATAAGTTCAGGAATCTTTTATCACTCTTAGGTGGTCTGTAAAATTATCTCTAGTGTTATTTGGCATGACTCGCTCTTAATCACGTCTGAAGACTTCATGCGTGTGTAAGGATAGCATTAGCTCTTGATGATTTATGTTCATTTTCAATTATTTCTGGATGGTGAGATCCTCATATCCATGACCTCTGCGTAGAGCTTTGCCAATCACAGGTGAAACAGGTGGCATTCTGCTCCGTAATCTCTCCTCGTGGACACGGGGATTATCCCGGCCGACCTGTTTCCCATCGTGCCTCACCGCAGGTGCTTTCAGGACACGAGCTCACTCAGAGTACTGGTTTAGCCAGATCATTTCCAAATACGATCAGCAGGAATGTGGAAATCTCTTTGCAGCCGCATTTCTGGTTGGTTAGTACAGCATATTCAACAGCATAGAGAGTGATGACAGAGCAGCGGAATGCTGGTTTTCACAAATCATGTTCACGGATGAAAAGCTTGTTTAAATCGTTTTAACCACCTGTACGTGACTTAGGACTGGGTGATATATATCGGAACAATATATTATGCGTATGTCGTTAGTAAACAGCTGATCGAATCAAAGAACCGGATGCGCAAATATATCGTTGGATATATATCGCCCAGCCCTAACATGACATCATTTGCACAACGAATAATATATATAGAGCGGAGTCTCTGTCCGATCCGAGGTTTTCGCAAAGCTCTCTTTATTTTTGAAATGCCACGCCGATATTTGTTCTCGTTTTATTTGGCTGACTGTTCCAATATCTTCTTGCCTCAGTTTTTGTGGTCTATGATATCGAAATGCATAACAACCACTTCCACATTTGTCAATCTTGCTGTAGTATTCATGGGTGGTTATTGGATATTTTATTATAAAAATCTTACATATTGTGCCTTCAATATTCTAATGATTTTTGGCATAAAAAATAGGAAAAGGAAAAAATAATCATTATCATTTTGACCCTTACATTGCATTTTTGGGTATTGCTACAAATATACACTACCGTTCAAAAGTTTTAGATATTTAAGGTATTTAATGGTTTTTAAGGATGCTTCTTCTGCTCATCAAGGCTGCATTTATTAGATTACAAATCCAGAAAAAACTGTAATATTGTGAAATATTATTTCAAGTGTTTTCTGTGTGAATATATTTTCAA
>JAUYWG010000047.1:4448939-4482118 GCA_034779775.1 Enteromius afrohamiltoni | reverse complement strand
AAAACAGTTATTTTAAATTGAAATAATATTTCACAATATTACAGTTTTTTCTGGATTTTTAATCTAATAAATGCAGCTTTGATGAGCAGAAGAAACATCTTTAAACACCAGGAAATAACTTACTGACCCCAAATTTTTGAACGGCAGTGTACCTGTGCTGGTGTTCACTAATCATGTAATGTAAAGTGTTCATAGGTAGAAACGCTAATGATATGAAAAGCCCCAGCATGCAAGATGACAGGATTGGTTACATCTGTCTTTGGGACACTGCTGTTTTATGAAGAAAGTGTTCATAAAAAGCTGGACTGAGCTTTATTTTAGCTTAACTTCACTTGAATAGGTTTAATTGTAACTAATGGTAATGTATAAATTGAGTGATCCATAAGTGTGCACCTATATTGCTTTATGACTAGTTTCTATCTTTCTGTCTTTCTTTCTTGTCCGTACTTGTCTTTCTCTCGTTTAATACTTGCCTAATGGAAATATGAGAAAAAGTGCAAAATTAAATATTTCTCTTCCTGTCTTTCTTCTTCCTTTCCTCTCCCCTCATGCTGCCTTGTGAATTTGGGTATTTGACCATCATCATCATCATCATCATCGTCATCGTCATCAGGCTGCCATCAGCCAAACTTGGGTCTACGCAGTTGCGTTCTCATTCTCTTTCTATTTATCCATTTTCCTTCCTGTCTGTCTGTATCGCTGTGGATATCATTCCCATGAGTCATTGCATCTCCTTCCTGTCTGCTCTCCTCTCTTCCTGCAGTAAATGGCTGGATATAGCTGTGGCCATGCCCGTGTCTGTGCATGTGGACAGGGGGATTCTGGGATAGATGTCGTGCCATAGAGTGCAGTCCAAATGTTTAACACAGTGGTTAAAATGCACAGCACACTGTAAGAAAATGAAATATTCATGAGCATGAGTGATATTTTACAGCATTTAAGGTCACTCCAAGATAGAAACACTATGCGTAGGGCCATTCTGTGTGAAAGTGAGTAATACAATCACTTCTGTTAGAGTTCAGGAACACTACACTACCCATAATTCTGAAGGGTGATCAGCTAGTCCCAGCAACAAAAGAGAGACAGAAAAGTACCCACTACTCCTGACTGAATCACTTCAGAAGCCCTGAGGATTATTGTACATTTATTTATAGAAATAAATACGCCTGCTTGAAAGAAAGAAGAATATGTTAAACGAATTAAGAAGTATGCAAAATTAGCCTATATAACTCTTGGTATTTTATAGACAAGTCAAAGTTCTTGTTCCTTATGGTTTTGTTTCATTTTAACATAAAGACATATAGGGGCAGTTTCCCGAACAGGGTTTAAGACTAGACCTAGATTAAAATAAAGGTTAAGAGCTGTCTAAACTGGAAAAAGCTTGCACGGAGATATCTTAAAATACATCATTGTCATTGTTTGGTCTTTTTGTTTGCATTTTTCTAAGACATGTTTTTTTAAATATTCTTAAGTGTCCTAAATTAGCAAAGGTTTAGTCCTGGCTTAATCTAATCCCTATCCGGGAAACCGGCCCATTGTGTGTCAGCTAAATCAGTGTCTATTGTGATTAAAACCTTAGTATCAAGCCTTTAGGAGTTTGGAAATTTTTAGAGAAATGCTTAATTGTGTTAAGACTGGTGCTAAACCCATCTAGTCGACTGAAATGTATACAAGACGGTGTTTATTACAAAATATTCAAACATAAAAATAGAGAGTGTAGAGAAATTTGGTTGATGGGAGAGTCACAGTACAGTATTGGTTGAATTCACTTTAGGATTATGGGTATTGTAGTATTATAGAACTGTTTAGAATGTATTTATTTATTTCGTGTTACGACTTTCTTGAAACGCTTACTGCTGATATTTGTTTTCTTTATGCAAAAAATGGGACTTTTACTTCTGAAGCCCTTCTATTTACTTTGCTCTGATTTACTCACAGAAATGGGCTGTCAGATTCGTAACAATATTCAGCATAACCCTTTTTGGTAACACTGTATAATACCTGCACACTATGAATCATTAGCTAAGCATTAGTAAATAGTCAGTTCATCCTTTATAAAGCATTAATAGTCATTAGTAAGCAGTTTATAAATATAGCTATAAAACAGCTATGCCTTGCTCATGATTTATAAGCATATTTAACAGAAAAAATAAATACAACACAGAGGGATACAGAACTACTCATTTCAAACATTCGATATTCTGAAATATCAAACTGTACGATTACATTTTTTACATCTCGAAAAAATGTGTCTGTTTAACTTTTCTGATTGGAAGATAAATTAATCTTTACATCTGCTTTATAAATGCTTTACAAGGTATAACTAGTCCTCACTTTAGATGATCTCACAAAAACAGACATCTGGCAACTACTAAATGCTTTATAACTACCTGACTTCATCATGAATTACAGCAGGGATAAGTGTTGATAAAGCATTTCTCAACACGCTGAGCTACTCTTATGTGTCTAAATAATTTTAGATTTATAAGATTTATTAATGTAAATTTAAATAATTTCTTAATCATTTACGTAGACTTTCTAAATGATCTTGTTAAACACTGACAAAAAAAAGTATAAAAATACAATATATATATATATATATGCTCAAGAACAAGGTATTTATAGCTGCACTTGTTTGCTAACGCATAATAATGTTGGAACAATGGTTTATAAAGGATTAAATAAATGCTCACTAATGCTTAACTAATCATTCGTAGTGTGTCGTTATTATATAGTGTTACCGTTTTTTTAATAGCTAAAAAATGCATGCAAATCTTTTGCAGGTAGTCAGACACATATCATACGGGCATATATTTCCTAAATAAATGATGCATTCTTAGTTAAGAAAGCTTTTAGAGTTGCAGACACTGTTGGCATTTTGACCACTTGACTACAACTTTGGATGATGTGAATGCAGCTGTTAAAGTGATAAAACCACTTCCTTTCTATCCCTGTTTCTGTCAGATGTGCTGTGCGTTATACTGGCTGTTGCATTGCCGTTGTTACATGTGCATTGTGTTGAAAGGCTGCTCCCTCCTTAACTCTCTTTTATTGGTCCATATTGTCCACTTCAGTCAAACAGTGACTATAAAGATAATTGCTTTGTTATGGACATGCCAAGCTCCAGATTAAGGGTCACAGTTTCTGTCTACTTCTTCTCAGTGTCTCTTTTTGTATCTCTCCGTCTCCACTTAAACTAAGAGCTGGCAGGGCCGAAGTGTGTCTTAAGTAGGAAAGCTTCTGTTAAGTATGTCCTCTTTAAAGTTCTTTCAAGAGCTTTCTTCACTGATTTTAGTGCAAAGACATTTCGGACTTTGCCATCACAGCAGGAGTGAAGTGTCTTCAGACAGCACTCTCACTCCTCAATTAGAAAAACACTGAACTCAGACAGGAAGTCAGACAGAAGACACCTTATGCGTGTAGACGTAGCTGGGATGGTAACTGTCTGTAGTCTCAGCCTCAGTCAGACTGTCCACAATCACTGGCTGTCAAAGCTTTTATCCATTCCTTGAAACACAAAGCACAGTTTTTTGGAGGGTCATCAACAGCAGCTCATACTGACCGTGGCTGAGGACTAAAAAGTGAAAGCAGCATGAAAATGTTCTATATGATGTGTGCATTGTGCTTCAGGTACTCTGAGAAAACTTCCTGCCGTTCTTCATTATTCATATGCACTGTTCCAGATCAGTGAATAAACATCATTTTAAAATATGTTCTTACAAAGCTGTAACAAATGGCTGTGATTTTAACGATAGAAAACTGAAAATGCTACGGTGAAAACCTGCTAGATTGTTAAAAAAAAAAAAAACCCATAAACTGACATTCCCAGAATTCCCTTCATTGCATTTTTTACAATTTGGTTTGAATTTGATGGTTTTTGTTTGAAATAGCAGTTTTTTCTTATATTTTTCATGGAAATACGGTATTTTAAATGTTGTTACTGTAATTTTTACAGTCGAATTCCGGCAATCACTTTTGCTGTTTCTTTTTTCCATCTACCTTATGACTTGCACTTCCCTTCAAAATAAATTAAGTTACATCATCAATCGCTTACCCCCATGTTTTTCCAAAGCCGTGAAAGCTTTGTTTGGGAGGCTTGTGACTGTCCCACTGAGCCATAATGAACATTATCAAGGCCCAGAAAAGTTTGAAAGACATTGTCAGAATATTCCATCTGCCATTAATTTAAAGCTTTTATGGGTGTGGAATGACATGGGGGTTAGTGATTAAGTAAATCTTTAATTAAGGCTACTTATGTTCAGCAACGATACATTAAACTCATCAAAAGTGACATTTAAAATGCTACAAAGTAATTTTTATTTCAAATTATATTCTTAACTATTCATCAAAGACTCACCTTTATATAAATATCATCTTTGTGACCAATAGCTCCAAATGTATGAAGCAGAAACTGTTTTCAACAACAAAACGGCATATTCGATTGATTTCTGAAGGATCATGTGACACTGAAGACTTCCCGTCAAAGAAACATCAGCTTTGCATTGCAGGAATAAATGACATTTTGAAATAAATGTAAAAAAGGAGTTTAATATTGTAACAATACGCAACTCTTTACCCACTCTATACTTTTAAATGCTGTATATGGACTTGTATGTCTTCCGTGTATGTCTCATGTATCCGTATGAGCTGCTGTTGTACAAAAAATAAAAGGGTTAGTAAAGTTGTTTTATCATATATGACAGAAATGTTTGAGATACAGAGAATGAGACACCGTCAAGAGAAAGTGATGCTTACTTTCAGTCAATATGTTTCCTTACCTCCTTTCCTTTGTTTCTCCATGGACCGTGCCTCAGACGCATTTCCAGGCTCTTTGACTTTTTCTTTGCAGCTGGTGCAATATCAGCAATGAAACATGAAACCCCCCCCCTTGTTTTGTTCCTTGTATTAAAAGAGTGAGGTTGAACCTCATCCGAAAACCTTTCGCATTAAAGTTTACACGAATGTCCTTTTTTCTCCTCACAGCTCCGTAAAGTGGAAAGAGACAAGAAAACCATGGATCAAGAGATAGTGGAGCTCACGAATAAACTTGTGGATGCCAAAAACACTATCGACAAGCTGGAGGAACTGAATGTACGTGTGATTTCAGAGCTTTGTGTGTGTTTGAGTCTGAGGCATGTTTCTGACTCAAGATGTCAGAGCTGCAGAGAGAGTGGGATTGATAACTACTAGAGCTGAAAATTGAAAGTTGCATGAAGAGGATCTGTGCTGAGATTTCCCACAAGTCTTCTGTCAGATTCTGGAAATGATGTCTGGCTTTGGGAGCTTTACTGAGGAACACGGGAAAGTCTCCTAATTCCATTCGTTCTCGTATTAAGATTCAAACTTGAATCAACTGCAAATAAACCCCACCATAAAGATGATGTTTTTTTGCACACAGGACTGTAAATTGACGGACAGATTGGTATTCTGACAATGTTTTTTTTAAGATTTTAAGTGACTCCACATGGAATAACAAAGCACCAGAATGCAGGTCGTTCTGAAATGTGCCTTTATTACACCACATGTATGAAACGGTGCCACAGGGAACTAATTATAGCACTGGAGAAACTGATAGCCGTCTGTTCACAGTGTTTAAACAGAGCGCTTCATCTCCTTAGACACTTAGTGCACACATCAATCATCACTGCTTCCTCTGAGATTGATTTTTTGGAGAATGTTTTTTCCCCTTTATGGGCTTTTTAGTTATGAATCCTGAAGACTGCTACCCTGAGTGCCATTTGCCTTGTTTTACTTCTAGAGTGTCAGTCAAAGGTTTGGACACAGAACTATTTTAATACTGTTATATTTTATACATATTAGAGCAGTGGTTCTGAACCAGGGGTCCAGAGCCCACCTGGGGTCTCAGCAAACTTTAAAGGCCACCTCAAGATGACTTTTAATGATTTAAAATAAGAGCCAAGATGTAAAAACAGGTGGGAACCAGGGATCTCGGTGTACATATATTTAAAAGTGGAAATTTTATTTACTTTATAAAAGCTGGAAAAGTAATATGAACTAATTGGATTTTAAAGCATGTGCATTTTGTTATGCCAAGCCAAGATTACATTAGATATAAATTGTAAAAAATGTTTGTTTGTTTTTCATCTTTATAGAGAGACCTAGAAACCTTTAACTCTAAACCTTTAAATCTAAACCTGAAGACTGCTCTTCATACTGTGTGTGCTTTTGCTATTCATCTCTCATGATTTAATTTCAATATCATTTAAGGAATGTCATTTTAAAAAAAGTTGATGTTGATGACTGTTCTTTATTTGATGTGATCCCTGAGAGTGTCCCTTATATCAGTTTTCTCTCCTCATGCAGGAACGGTATCGGCAAGATTGCAATTTGGCCGTGCAGCTGTTGAAGTGCAATAAATCGCATTTCAGGAATCACAAGTTTGCTGATGTAAGTAGCAGTATCTGTGAACGCACACACCCTCCAAGATTTTTAGGAAGCATTCACCAAAATTTAAATTCTATTTTACTCATCCTCGTGTTAATTCGATCTAGGGTTACCAACCGTCCTGTGTTAACTGGGACACACTATTTATACTTAATGTATGTGTATGTATATATATAAGGTATGAGAGGCCGTGCTGTATCACTGAAGGCACGATGCAACCCCTTCAGCCAGGATTTATTCACGATACAGCACTGCCTCAAGTACCTTTTATAGAATGGTTACCACACAATACAAAACTAACAAAATATGTATTGAAATTGAAGCAAGTTTGTTAAAAGCAGTCCTTCCGCTAAAAAAATAGTTCCTGACAGCAGAAGTTAACTTCAGGAGAACACGCCTCTCATCTAATAAAGCTTTAATAAAACAGAGAATAGCTTATCATCAGCTGCATCATTTATTTTTTAACACCATATATGATATTTTCTCACACATATACATCTGCTTAACCCTCAGCATGACAAAACGTCTGTTTTCTGTCTTTTAGCGTCAGTGTAAAATTAAAGATGAAAGATGCAGCATAATGCCAACAGGGGTCACTCATAAGTCATTTATTTATGTGGTTAATTAGTTATTTGTTTCTTAATCGATTGACCCTATATATATATATATATATATTTGTTAGTGGTGTGTGTGGTCACTCATGTGATGTCAGTTGTTTAGACTTCAGTAAATCAGTTTTGCCAAACAAGTATAGTATATATATATATTTAACTATTTTACATATCTAATAAAAGCTTGGCAGTATAGCTTGCAATCTACTTTCATTGTATGTAAAAGAACAGCTGGCATAATTGGCAGAACTTAAATCCGGTTTGCAACGACGTGAGGATGAGTAAATGATATTAGAATTTTCCTTTTGTTTGAACTATCCCTGCAGCACAGCACTTGTTGGGTTCTGAATGTGTTTTGCAATCCGCAGTGACACTCATGGACTGTGCTGAGAGAGAGAGCACGATTGCCCATTGACTTTATTGTTATGGACATGGACCTCTGATTTTACGGACTGGGATCAGAGAGGAATAGTCAGAAAGAGAGAGATGAAGAGAAAGAGACCAAGAGAATAGAGAGAGGGTGAGGATTTAAAAAAAAAGAAAAAGCCATGTGCGCAGGATGTGCTTTATGGCAGTGTTTAGCATGGAGAGTGTCTGTTAGGGCAGTCGTGCTGCGAGACATGGCTGGTCTTTGGATACGGACGGTCTCGCTGGCAGAGAAAAGGCACAGTATTGACAAGTTGCCAAACTCCAGACACATCCGTCTGTTTGGCCTTTGTGTCTATCCGTGGGGGAAAATAGGACAGATTTCAGGCTGATGGACAGCTCTGTGTGTGCATGAACAGAGACGTATGATAAGACAGCTTGACCCCATGGGCATATGGGTATTGAACACATCAGGACATTATCGCCTGTGCTCTACATTAAACCCATCTATCACTCTGTCTGCCCTCGTTGTTTTATTCTGCAAACCACATTAAGTCCTGGCCAAAGTGAGGGCAGCACTTTTTGCATATTAGCTGTCTTGTTTTAAATGCATATTTAATGCATTTGTTTTTTGCATAGAGATTGCATTCTAATTCATGCTTTTAAAATTTAAATAAAAAAAAAAATAAGTACAATGCACGTATTGTTTTCATATTGTATTGCAAAACAGTTTTGCTGTTATTGAGGTGGGATACAGGTGAGTTAGGGACAGATTTGGTGGTATGGGTTGGTTTAAAGGTGGGTTAAGGTGTAAAGGATGGGTCAACGGTGTGATTATAAATGTAAGTACAATGTAAAAATATGCATGTACACTAAAGTGCATTGTACCAAATGATGATAAATTTAATAGTAAGTACTTAATAGTTAAGGTCACCTAATATATATAAATTAGGACCACAATTTATTTAAAGAGTTACATTGGTCCAAACTTTTAGGTTATGCAGAGAAAGATGGCATTAAATCTACTTACCATATTGGCTGCGTGAGAGAGTGTGGGCGCAGGATCTTCCTCCTTGGCAGCAATTAATTCACAAAGGATCTTTCATCATCCTTTCTTAATATATTGAATTGACAGCAGTGACTAATCTCTCTAGGAGAGCTATAGCGATGGAGTGAGTTCACTGGAACCTTGGTATTTTTAGAAGATATTTGATTCACTGTCCAGATTATCCTCTTGCCCTGCTCTCGTAAACTCTGTAATTCATTACTCTGTAAGTAGAGACCACAGATTGTTTCTTTGGATATTTTAAGGCCAAAGCCATTACCTGTGCTCATCCTCTTACTGCTAACATACAGCCGCTGTTGTAAAGCCTCCACTTGTGTAGCATCATTCTCAAATTCTCCATATGAATGTCAAACTGATCCGCATGCATTAAACAGGCCGCTTGTGTATTCTATCACAGCTTTAAATGTGCTTTGAGAACTTGAGAACTATTATGCTTCAGTCCAGTGTTGGGAATCAGAGTAATTATAGTGGCTCTCATGTAGTGCCAATTCTCTATATTTAGCTAAAGATGGAAATTATGCACAGTAATGACGACTAACATGACACTAGAGAAAGAAGGTGCTGGTACCATTAAATGGGTAGACAAGTGCAATTGCAATTTTGTATGTGTTTGGTGCCATTTAAAGTGTTAGTTCAGCCCAAAATAAAAGTTCTGTCATTAATTACTTACCCTCATGCCATTCCAAACCCATAAGACCTTTGTTCATCTTAAGAACACAAGTTAAGATATTTTTGTGAAATGCGAGAGCTAACTAACTCTCAGTGAACAGAAACACAACTGAAATGTTCCCAGGTCACGAAACATAGTAAATACAGACAAACTGTCCATGGGCTCAACTTCAGTTTTACAGATTACCGTGTGTGCACACATTACATCAAATTCAATAAAGTTCTTAAGTAATCCCCAAAATGGTGGAAGACATAAGTGACAGAATAACTACCAGAGGCCTTGTGCGAGTTGGTTAAGAGATAGTCGCAACTCTAAATTTAAGACAGTCATAACAATCGGAGAGAAATAGCTGATACACTGGACAAAGATTTAACTTTCCAGTGCGCATTTGACAGGTGGATGTGTTCAATTCAATGCTTATTTGTTTGGCTGTAGTGGAGTATTGTAGCACTTCTGCATCATCTGACTTCCCACATTAGCATGTGATGCTGCAGTGGTCATGGGATACTAATGCCCACTGGGGCAATTAATTTAGGCAGTGTCATGTAGATTTCAGAGCTAGAAGGCCGTGGGGGGGGTCATGCTTGGAAGTGTGGTCCGGACAGATCAATTCTCCTGTGCCCCACGCTCAGAGGAAGTAAGGGCTTTGTGGGTAATTGCTGCCCCGCAGGATCGTTACAACATAAAGCTGAGCGGGGCTGTGTGATCACTGATTTTCCCTGCCTTTTTTCCACAAATCGATGACTTGGCTTGGCTTTGTTAAATTGTGTCATACTACAGAATGAAATAAAGGCCTCATCACCTGCCTTTTTTCTTTTAGTCTCTCTCTCTCTTTTTGTCTGTCTCACCCCCTTCAGTAATAATCTAATCTGAGGTGAGCTGCTTACTCTTTATTCTTCTAGGCTGGGCAGATATTGGATGGTGTTAAATGGGGGGGGGAAAAAAACTATTTTCTGCTTTTCTTGATCATGACTCAGATAACCTTCATTGGGGCAGTATGGTAGATAGGCTTCACCAGACTTCCTATTCATATCCCAGTGCATGAAATTTTAGGATTACTTGGAAAAAAATATTTGTCCACAGAATTTGCAAGCTACTGTACATAGATCTTGTGACAACAAATGTGGTTCCAAGAAAAAAGATTGAGATTATTTATTTAACTTGGTATTATTCCAAAGTTTCTTTCTTGGAGGACAGAGGGATTAAATGGACTATTATATAGTACTATCTTGTCCTTTTTGGAGCTTGACAGCTGGGCCTATTGCACGAGAGAGTGTAAACGTTAGTGTTTTTGCCAGTTTGTATTCACATGTTAAAGCAGGTGCTTAAAAATTCCCAAAAAACTGAAAGAACTCTGATTATTTATTTAAAATAAGGCCTGCTGTTGGTTAAAATAAAGTTCTCATTAGCCTGTATTTTTTCATGTTGATGGATAACCTGTCTTTTATAGTTTTTTTAATCACTGAAAATACAATTTCTAAAATTAAACCTTTGTCACGTTTGTGTTTATTTTCTCTATAATGTTTTGCAGTTGCCATATGAGCTGCAGGACATGGTGAACAAGCACATGAAGAGTAGCTTGCCTAACAAGACTCAGAGCCCCCCGGGAGCTCAAGCCCAGGATCCTGACACTCTAAGCCTGACTCCCGCAGACGTAGTGCCCACTTCAGTAATCGCTCGTGTTCTTGAGAAACCGGAGCCCTTGGTGCTCAACTCAGCCCAGTCTAGCAGCAGCGCAGGTCGGCCGGTGGCTGAAGATGTGTTTGTACACGTGGACATGACAGGACCCCAAGACAACAGCGGAGGGCGTGAAAACGGGGGTCCTGTTCATGCCAGGCCTCCAGCGGAAACTGGTTCTGACCAGCAGCATGTAAACGGCATGTGTCGAAGCCAGGGCAGCCTGGATGGTCCAACAGGAGAAGATGGGGCAGCCGCCTCTTTTGAGAAGTTGAATCCTTACCCGACACCTCCACCACCAAACCCGCTGTACCCCGGTCGCAAAGTGATCGAGTTCTCCTCCGACGACAAAGTAAAGATCCCCAAGAACAGCCCACTGCCCAATTGCACCTACGCTACTCGTCAGGCCATTTCTCTTAGCCTTGTGCAGAACGAAGAGGAGGCAGTCGAGCGCCAGCGCACTGTGCCCAATAGCCCTGCTGTGTCCGATGGGGGTTGGCGTTCCGGGACCTCCTCATCTTCTGGTGGAGGGCATGCTTCTCACCAGCGTACACCTCCGCAGATGGATGCTACGGACACCCTTTCCAGTCATTCGAGTCCATTTAGCAGCCCCCCTCAGCCCCCGAGCGCCTTTGCAAGCTCTGGCAGCTCAGAGGAGGACCTAATGGCCAACTGGCAGCGCATGTTTGTAGAAAAAATGGCACCATCCACAGAAGGCTCCCTTGTGAACCGCACGTCCTTCAGCAGTGAGACGGTGAAAGATCTCCAAAGTCGTCACAACGGAAAATCAGGAGTAGGGGCTCTGAGAGGTGCTTACTCTGATGGTGAGGAGGGATCCTCGGCCCAGAGTTGGACAGCAAGTAGAGAGTCCAGTTTGGATACAGACACCAGCAGCATGGCAGACCTGCGGGCAAAAAAGACTCAATACGGTGGAGACTTCTCCCAGGAAGAGGGTGAACACCTACTTATGGCCCTTGATCCACTTGATAATGATGGTGCTAGTGGTGACACCATGGTCACCATTGAGAGCAGCCCGGCCTCTGCTAAGCGTCAAGAGTTTGCTGAAGATGCTAACTCCGCAGGAAGTTCAGCCGAGGAGCGAGATATCCTGCCCCAAGACTTTCCTGTCATCGGTTCAAGAGTCCTAGCTGCGCTTGAGGATTATGCAGACAAGCCCCCTCGGACTGGCTCCTCGAGACCTCTGAAGAGCCCCAAGAGAATGGGGGTTCATCACTTGCACCGCAAAGACAGCCTTACCAGAGCTCAAGAGCATGGAAACTTGCTGGACTGAGACTTCCAGGCTTATCCTTCTCTTCTTTGTTTGACCTTGAGTGCTCTTCGTCTTACTAGCAATCTCTAGGCATAGCAGCGGATACAAGAAGCAGAAGGGATCGGATGAGCATTGCTGTAGACATCCCTGATCATGCTGCTGTTGCAGAGGCATCATTGTAACTCTTCTTGAGCTTTTTAATCTGTGGAACCTATGGTATTAATGGCATCCATAGTGAAGTACGTCAGTAAGTCCGGCTTTGAGTGCACGGTGCTTCAGGGATTGTACAGAAATGTTGTTTTCTGAATGAAGGTGATTTTCACCAGTCCAAGACTCGGTTGGGACATGATTGAGAGGGCAACAGCAGGACACAGCCATACGACAACATTTGTGTAAGTGACGGAGTTCAAGATTGGGCAGCATTAGAAAGGATCCCTGTGGCACTATACGGACATGGAACATCTCACATAATGGGTGTTTTGACATTTGCTCTTTCCCTGGGGTGAGATTTTTCTACCCAGATAATGATATCTACCAAGTATCCCAGTGCTTTGTTACGGGAGATTGGGATGGCACCAAATGGCCACAGCTTCACACTGTGTCAGGCGTTCTGCTGGTTGAAGCAGATTAAATGTAATCTATGGGACTCTCTTGTCAATTTTCAGTGCCTAACCCTTGCTCTGACAGAGGGGGCTCTCCATCACCCTTTAAAAGAACATCTTATTCCTTTAGCCTGCTTTAGTCATCATAAACTGAGAGGATTCTTCACCTCCAATTTCAGTTACCTCTCTTCATTGATCTACCACTGTATTTCAACAACCAAGCTAAAGACAGCTTTTGTACTTTAATCATTTGATTTCGATGTATTTGGCTATATGTTTTCAAGTATCCTTCCTGATTTTCATTTTCATCTGTTTTGTTTGACTAATGGTATTTAAAAACCGATTATGATTTGAAGTAAATATATAGTTTGTTTTGTGTATTTATTTGTCTTTTGCTGGTCTAAAGTGTCCACTTTGCTTCCCTCAAAGCTATTAAGCACTTGCAGAAGTGTGTACAAGTGCGCAGGTTACTGAATCCTGCCATGAAATCTCTTTTACACATTAGTTGTTGCACTGTAATACAATAGAAACTTAACCCAAACAGTGATGTTTGGCAATATTAAATATTTAACAATTTGGTTTGTTTCAAAGGTCAGTATTTAAGAGTAAAACAAACTCTACAAGTAAGGCTGAAACGTTAAAATGTGTCATTGGTATTACATGTATTAATGTGACCCCTTGCTGCTGACAGCACAAATTGCCTTTCAATTTAATATTTAAAAACTATGCATATAGTACTGTGTAAAAACACCATAAAAGTCCCCCAACGCTTAGGACGACAAGCGGAAGTTTCAGACTTTGTTTTTTTTTATTATTATTCTTATTTTTTAAACCCTGATTTCAAGAAAAGCCATGTTTTGATCTTAACGAATGTAATCATCTTTATGTAGCATCCGTTTCCATCGGTTCCTCATTATTCTTTAGCTGATGCTAATGCTGTATGTATTTTAAGGGGACTGTGCATCCCGCCCATCATTTGGTGTGTTTTTGTTTGTATTTTTGTGTGTAAATCTGATTTCTCATGATTATGGATGATCAATCTGTCCAGCAGATACTATCTATATATTTTTCTTTGTGCTGAGTGTTAAATTTCAGTCATTTCATTTCAAGCCATGTTCAAATAGAATTTTAGCATTTATCAGCTTTTCTCAAACGATACGTTTCAGATGCGACAACTTCATTCTTTTGTTTTGATAGATATATTTTAGAGACGATTAAACTCTGTGTTGCCTTTTTAAGCGCTTGCTTTGAGCTTTTTATTTGCAGCCAGTCATTATCCGGATGTCCAACCCTGGGTCAAATACTTCATGCAGTATTGTACTTTAAAAAAAAAATCTGTGTATTTTTTTAGAAACTGGACACACTTTACCCTCCACCCTTACCCTACAGGTGATGCGCAACAGTATTCTTCATGCAGAAGAGTGTGATTTTTAGGATTTGTCTTATTCATGATCATATCAGTGAGTCAGAAGCTACAGCAGAATATGTATTACATTTTAACGGTATTCCTGGAAGGACATCAGACTTTTGTAAAACGCTTGCTGGATATATATATATATTCACCTCATAGCCGGTCTGCCACAGCACTCCTTGCCCTGAATAATTCAGCTATATGTTCCTCAGTGAAGGGCAGAATGTGCGATCGAAGGGCTCTGAAGTCCACACTTACTTTTCTTGTCTTACACTTCGGTCTTTGTATGTAGTTATCAGTCTTGCTCTGCAATATATGAGAGTACCATTAATAGCCCATGATTAATTGAAGCGTAACTACCCACCATGCTGAATAATTTATATTTTATCATGTTCTAAAATAGTCCTGTGATGCTTTAAAGAGACCGGGTACAGCCCGTCTGGGTCTGGCATGACAAAATAGACTTAAATATTTCAGTCTCGTCAGATGTTACGCGGACCGCAGGTCATGCAAATAAATACAAAAAAAAGGCACAACGATGGTCAGAACGTGCAATGCACCGAGTTCATAAATAGGCCTTTCTCTTCTGCTCTCATTCAACTTTAATAACTCAAATTTAATTGCACGCATAAAAGACGTGCACGTCATCTTTAATTCAAGGTGATTCTCTGGCATGCTATGCGTAAGTCATTCAAAATCTTTGCTGAGAAATCTAAGAAATAAAAAAATGTCAAGGTTATTCTCCAACCAACTCTCCAATTCACCTTCTACCCAACACTGACGTCTCTGTGATGGAAAACATATTCAATTCATGTTATCTTCTCTTTAACCTTCAAGACGGTGCGTAATCCGCTCTCCTTTTTCTTTGATCTATGAATGTTTTTATTCATCAGTAGGCCAACTTTCATGTAGCCATCAACAAAATGTAAAATGTCAAGTCAAATTAAGTCTGAAATTAGCCTTTGTTGTTGACCCCGTTTACTTTAATACACATTCCTGGTTTTACTGTCATGGTGATCTTTCTTCAAAATGTAATTAGCTCGCTGCCCTTTTACAGTGGCCCTTTTTTTCCTGTTGGTTAATGTTCACCAAGAGCCATCGTTTAAACTCGTACAAACTCGCATCCAGGTTTCATTGTAGTATGAAACAACTATTCTCAAACCCAGTCAAGTTCTGCCCTTAATTTGTTGAATATCCTGTTTGACTTGAAAATAACTTCAAAAGTAAAAATGAGTTGTGCTTCATGTTTCGTAGAATTTCTTTGTTAGTTGCATTGTGTTTTATTAACCCTCTGTTTAAGTTCTGTAAAACTCCAGATATTACTGATGCTTTTACATGCTGGTGGAATTTCATTGATTATGAGGAGTTTTCTAAAGGTGCAAAAACCAGATTCGTGTTGGCTCGTACAATCCCATCTCAGATGTGTGCATTTTTACAGTTTGTCTTCTGAATTTGTCCATAACTCAGACAGATTTCTGGTGCATACCTTGTCTTATATATGTGCAACTGTAGCAACATGGTGCTCTTCTTCCATGGCTTTGATCCCCCTCCCCATGCAGTGGAATTTTTCACCAGTTTAAATATATTTATTTTGAATTTTACTTGATCAGGTAAAGCTTCCATGGTTGTATAGACATTAACACCCCCCCCCTCCTTCCTTAAGACATCACCCCCAAAAAAATCTTATGACTGGACTAATTTTATTTTCTGAATTTGTAAACTGATGTATATTTTAAAAGAAATAAAACTATTTTAAACACTTGTTTGAACTGTACACTTCTGCAGTGTCACCTCCAGGCAATGCTATGATGCGTGTTTTTTTTTTTCTGTCATATGACATCATTCTAGCAGTGGAGCGGCAGTGATGAGGCAGGAGTGCCCACTGCTGGTCATGAAGGTCCAGTGCTAGTCAGTGGGTGGATACAAGCACCTAGCAACAGTGTGCCAACAGCCCTTCCTTGTAATTGTCAAAACAATTACAGGCACTAATTAGGGTCAGCAAAGCATATCATCAGACTATTTGCTGTTTTGTCTGACATAATTGCATACATTAACACCTCGAGACTGAAAAAAAAACCCCACAAAAAAAAAAAAAACTTTCCTCTTGTGATTCATTTATATTTTTAATCAGGTTTTTGTGCAGAACTGTTATTTTTCATTATTTTTAGCTGTACAAACAGTTCCTTTTGCTGCTTGATATTGAAAACTGGTGTGTCTTATCGTGTTATTTTAATGTAATATCTTAATTATGAACAAACTGTGATGGGTAATATGCCCAATACATCATATACAAAATTTCAGATCTCTAATGTGCGTATTTTCTTTTCTTTTTTTACAAAAAATCTGTAAAAAAAAAAAAAAAAAAAAAGGTTGTTTTTTACCCTGTTCATTCTGAGTGACCATGTTCAGACTGAAATATCTCCAGAACTAGTTGTGCCAGGTCCATGAAATCTTCTGGGCTAAGAGTCTTAGTCTTAATTTACACAATTTTGTTCAAAACAATATTTCCCATGAATGACACCAGGTGTAAACATATGAATAAAGCATATTCCTATTGATAAAAAAAAAAAATTGGGATGGGGTTTTTTCATTTTTCTGTAACAATAAAAAAAAATCGTTGTGACATTTACTACTAATCTAGTACCAGCTATTTTGAACTCATATGCCTAAATTAATGCTATAATGCAGCATTTCATTGTGCTCAGGGAAAAATTGGTTGGTGGTATACATTATTAAAGCGACTCATGTCTGGAAGTAAGTTTTTTGTATTTTTTGTATAAATGGAAAATTAATAAATTCTGTTGAAATGCCCATACCAAGTTGAATAGCAAAAGTGAACAATATGATCAGTGACGAAACATGAGAAAAATGAGGCAAAACCCCTTTTTTCAGTTTATTTTATCAATAACAATATGCTCTTTTAAAAAAAACAAGTTTCACACCTGGCGTCATTCATGGAAAATATTGCTCGGAACATTTTTGGACCTTAATATCTCAACATCCATCAGACTCTATCGTCTGATTTCAAAGGATTTGAAAGACTAGTTCTGGAGATATTTCAGTCTGAACATGGTCACTTGGACTGTGATGCTAAAAACTTTTTTAGAGATTTTTTGGAAAAAAAGTACCCACAGTAGAGGTCTAAAATGTTGTATTTGATCTATTGGGCATATTACCAATCACATGGATTTTTCTGAGACAAATCTGAGAAGGTCAGGTGGGGAACTTTTCCAAAATTTGATGAGTCCAGCTGGAATGACCCTATTGTGGTACATATTAGCACAGTTTCAGATTCACACATGGACACAAGATCGCACCATTGCAAAAGTTATAATGATTGCATATCACTAGACCCTTTTACTGCAATATTAATTCATCTGATTATCGAGGTTATCATTTCCAATTTATTTTGCAGACATATTTATCAGGGAATTTGTGAGACTTTCACTTCATTAAGCACTATAGGTAGCCTAAATAAATAGAAGAAAATGCAGTAATTTGTAACACTTTGTACAGGTAAAAATTTAATAAGATAACCAGATTTCTAAAAATGGGAACTGGCAACATCTATTTCAGTGGTCTAAATCCAACTAAAATCTCATTAGTTATTATACAGAGAATGTTTGGTTTTTTTAGTTGTTAAGGGTTTCCTATTCACTTTTTGCAATTATTTATTACATTTGGGGTCTGGTTTTAATACAATTCACCAGAAATCTCACTATGAAAAAGTTAATTGCGTTTAGATTTGTTTTAGCCATTTGAGAGCACACACTCAACAGAAAGTGTTTATGCAAGGTCTTAAAGAAGCACTCCAAATTTTTTTGAAAAGAGTCATTTTCCCAAACGCCCCTAGAGTTAAACAAGTTTTACTGTTTTTGAATCCATTTAGGACATCTCTGGGTCTGGCGGTAGCACTTTTAGCTGTAGCTTAGCATAGATCCATTAAGTAGATTAGACTGTTAGCATCGTGCTTAAAATGACCAAAAACGTATGATATTTTTCCTATTTAAAACTTTACTCTTCTTTAGCAACGTTGTATACTAACTCTGATGGACCTATACTCTCATTCAGGCGTAATAATGAATGAACATTTTCTATCACCAGCAGCAAAGTTCCTTGATTATTAGACTGGAATAAGAGTATTGTTCTTAGTTATTCAGCCTAGAAAATTGCCACTTTTCCTTTTCTGTTGGTCTTAGTACCCAATGTAAACAGAGGAGTCAAGTTTTAAATAGGAAAAATAACCAAACGCTTTGGTAATTTTTGAGCATTATGCTAACCATCTAATCAGATTCAATGATCTATGCTAAACTACAGCTAAAAGAACTACCGCCAGACATAAAGATCGACTGAATGGATTCAAAAAATGGTAAAGCCCAACTGTGTAACTCCAGGTGAGTTGGACAATGAACCTATTTTTTAAAAATACAGCCGTTTTTTTTTAAAAAAAAAAAAAAAAAAAAAAAAAAAAAACTGAACGCAGTATTCAAAGCTTTCACAGCAATTACAACCTTTATACCTTTTAAAATGTTATGCTTTTGCTCTTCCTGTTCTTAATTAGGCTTAAAGTGCCCCTATTATGCCATTTTAAAGGTTGCTAATATTGTTTCTTAATTAAACGTCTCTTAAAACAGGTTTACATGTATGCAAGGTCAAAAAACACTAGTTTTCACCAAAAATGGATTGAATGGATTGTCTACCGCTACAGCGGTCCACAGAGCTTGTACCAAAACTATACTTTGACATTAAGTGTGGCCAATTTAGCGACTTTTCAGACCCCCTTGGCGACGTTTTTGTAAGATGTTGGAAATTTGTCCACACAGTTGTGTCATTTTAGTCTGTAAAGTTATTTTGCTCGTATCTGTTCATATCTGTTACTGTTCATGGTGATGACCGTGAAGTTAATGTTACCCTATGAAAGAAAGAGTTAGGTAACGTTAAGTTATGTTAATGTAAGTTGAAGAAACTCAACGATGAATATAATTGCAAGACGGTAAAGGGTTGCCTAAAGTTTGTGTCAGTGTTAGTTTATAAAGTTAATCGTTAAAGTGAATGATGACGTTCACACAAACTATAACCATATGAAGGAGGATACCGTTTGGGGTCACTTTCAGAGCGATTTGAGAACGATAAAAAGCTAGACGCTAATAGTCAATCAGACACATCACAGACTCAGTGTGGACGCTTTTAGTGCTATGGTTAGTTATTGCCGTCGTCCTCCCTGGCTATGTCCCTTGACTACACTACAAAAATGCTATTGACTTTTGGATTTGTTTTGTTTGTTGATTCCCAAGTGATGTCAGTCATGGGCAATAGCACTCAGGAGTGAAAAAAAGTCATTTTCGGCCTGAAGATTTTTGTTTTGTGAATTGTAGAACAAATTAATTAGTTACGTAGGTGTCTAAGTATTGTATTGTATATGATATATCACATATTTATGATAGAACGTAGATTTTAGAATTATTTACTTATATGTTCTATCATAAATATAGGTCTGACATTTATAATGAACCAAACGGCTTGAAAATCGGTTAATAATTAAGGAAATTAAGGTGATTTTAATCGTTGATAGTTCTCTGCCAATGTTAACGAATGCAGTGTAGACGCGGCTTCCCCCGACACAAGATGGCGGCCGCGTTGACGCATCGCTCCTATGTACAGCAGCGTCAGAGGTGACATCTAGTCAGTATACATATCTATGGGACAAACCTCAGCAGTGAAAACGGTTGTATTGCATTAAATTACATTATGTGGCCACAGAGACGCAAAATACTGCACAAACGTAATGAATACGCAAATTAACTTATGTCATCTAGCGATTTTTTCAAGCTGGCTTCAGCTACTTTCGATTGAAAAAAGTTAGCAACACTGCTGACATTACAGAGGTGCTTTCTGAGAGAATGCGTTACATCAACTACTGTAGTTAGCGAGGGTTACCGGGAAGTACCGTGTAAGTGAATCAGGCACACCTCTACGTTGTGAACTTCACAATGTTTAGACTACATTAGTCGCCCAGCTGAATAACAGAACTACAGAAACGCAAGCTAAGACATGTGCAGGGTTGTTACACAACATAACATACACAATTACGATCTCTAGAAAATACAGTCATCAATGATTAATCTTACTTACAGGTAGAAGTTTAGAGAAGCAAACCGGTCCAACTAAACTGGGCACTGATCCATCTTTTAAGACCAAGCGTTTGGTGAATATCGTGTACTCCAAAATTGGAAAAGCAGTCATCAGTAAAATGATGTAATCCACGTGGAGATTGTACTGTTTGTGGGCGGGGCAAGTTGTTCGCGACGTAGAACAAGGACGGGCATTATGCAAATATGTTACTTCCTGACGTGTGGCCGGAACAGAGAAAGATTCGAATTCCGACTCTTTTATTTTTGATAGACAATAACTTTATCGTGCACTGTCAGCGTCACAACTTTGCAGATAGTTTATGTTCACATACAGCTTACATGACACACTGCATGAAATTATATTTGAAAAGGCTTAACAGGGGCACTTTAATATGTAGCATTTCTGAAAATGTATTTTTTTTTTTAAATCATATTATTTTAATTTAATATGATATTATATTGTTTTAAATAATATTATTATTTTACCCGCACCACAGGATACTGTGATATTGGCTATGTGAGTATGCACATTTGGGAACCTTTAAATGCAAAACTATCCCACACACAAAGGCTAAAAGTAGAGTAAGGTTAGCACCCAGTGTTGTGTTGGATTCCTGAATGAACTGGATGTACCCTACAGAAAGACTCGAGATGATCCAGACTCGGTCAGCACTTTTGTGCACTACGTGTCCTGGCTCAGTTCTCATTTCAGCTCCTTCCAGATCAGACTAATGAGTATTTCATCATGCTGAGTCCTTTAGCGTACTCCTGTCAGTAAAGAGGATTCATTACAGCATTACCCACTGGAAAATTGGCCTTCCATTTGTCTCGGTTCTTTAGCAGCTTGGTAGATTGATCGGAGGCCTTTCATTAATTATAGACAATGATCTTCTTCCTCATTATTTGCCTTTCCTGGCAGCTGCTGAATGAGCGAGGAGATAGACAATTGGTTGGTGTCGGTGTCCATTTCCTCATTTGATCCCTGACCGGAAACAGAGAGCTGCTTCTTCAAAGTCAAGGATAAAAATAACTGCAGGCAAAATACATAAAAGCACAAAGCTTGTGAACCACACTCTGTGGTGAATTGAATCGTTTACTCTGCACAAATGCTTTTAATACCCTCATGCTGCAACTGCACGTCAAATACTCCAAAACTCTTCTGTTGGTTTTATAAGAAAACGTTTCACTGAAAAGAAAAGAGCAGGTTAAAAATGCATGAAGCACAAAGCGTAAATGTGGATCGCAGTTGTTCTGAAAGGTATAAACCACACAATCACTGAGCTGCTGTAACAGTACTGAAGCGCTGAAACATGACGCCATGTGACTGTAATGGTAATGTCTGCCTGTTTTCACTGCGCTGAGGCACTTTTAATGCTCGGATGTATTCCGAGTAGGAGTATCGTATTTAAGCTGCACAACTGCCTGAATCCAAATGAAGGAGACTGTGAAAGGATGGTGACATCAAACAGCATCAGAGGACATCAGACACCACACTGAAGCCTGTGAAGCACACACACCTGTGTAATGGAAACAGACAGGTGTTCAGGGGAAAGACCACTGGTCAGGTATATACATATACAGTCAAACCAAATATTAATCGGATGTAATTATTGTTTTTTTTTTTTTTTACAAGTTGGTGTAGGACACTGTAGTTCATTTAAATAAAGTGAACTGTGACATACCCAAAAATTCTTCAGTAACCAAAAAAACACTTTGACATGACCATCTTCTGACCCCTCCCCGGTAACACTTATCTTTCCCGTAATAAAGTCTTCATTTGCTGCTTATTAGTTAATGAGGTAGTTGTTAATTTTAGGGGCTGGGTAGGATTGGGGATGTAGTTAATATAAGTTATATACATTTTTGGTTTGACTGTAGATATGAAAGATATTTGACCCAGGATCACAAAGTCAGTTTTTTTTTACTGAGATTTATACATGATCTGAAAGATGAATAAATAAGCTTGATGACTGATGTATGGTTTGTTAGGATGGGACTATATTTGAGATACACCTATTTAAAAAAAATAAAAAAACAACATTTAAATATTAAGAAATTCACTAACAAGTTTTGATGCATGTTAAAAACAAAAAAATACATTTTGATATATTTATGGTAAGAAACGCACAAAAAATGTTCATGGACCATGATCTTTACTTAAAGGTGACATATCATGAAAATCTGACTTTTCCAGGTTTTAATTGCTATAATTAGGTCCCCTGTGCATCTTTTAACCAAGAAACGTGAAAAAGAGTAACCCAGTAACTTTGTTTAAGCAAGACTTTTTCTGTAAGCGTCTGAAAAAACGAGCACGTCTGTTTTCGCTCCCCTTGTGACGTTCCTAATGGATCTCATTATAATATTAGCATTGCTATTAACATGCTAAATATTCAGTGGATTTATTAATTTATGTACTGTGTATTGCTGCTGCCACACATGTAACGTGATTTATTTCCCAGCTGTTTACCTTCACAGACATAACCGGCTGTTTTTGTGTTTTCGTTCAGTACTTACATGCCTCTGACAGCCGTTTTCTGTCCGTGCTTGGGATGTATCCACTCAGAATACCTTATATTAGAAGCTTAAACCAATATGGTTTAACATGCATGATTTCAGCGCGATAAAAATGATAATCAGAATCCAAACAGATGTTTTTAGCAGGTAGGAGCTGTAATGGCACAGATATATTTATTTAGGCGTTAAGCAAAAGCTCATTTGCATTTTAAGAAACAAATAGGCATTTTCAATATTATATAATAAATCATCTATAAGGTATTTTGAGCTAAAACTTCACAGACACGTTCTGGGGACATGTCTCCATTAATATCCTAATGATTCTGGCATAAATGAAAAATCTGTCATTTTGACCCATGCAATTAGTTATTGCTACAAATATGCCCGTGCACACAAGAAGAACAAAAAAAAGCAGAGCAAAAAGCATTTAAAAAGGTGTAAACTGATTTATTCAGGCATCAGGCCATCACATCAACCCTATACAGCTCATCTAACAGAGTATGCTGTTATTGGTTAAATACAGTATGTTTATAAATAGACTGTACATCTGTAAAATAAATAATTCACTATTGCGTATTATAAGTCACTTGGTGTTTAAGGTTTCTATTCCAGCTTTGAACGGTCTTGCTCTAAGTGCTACAGGTCATGCAGCGTGAGAGGTTGCACACTAACTGGTGGTCTCACAAAACATCGGCAGCTCCAGTATCACATCTCTGTCTCTGCCAAAAAGCTCTCACCCAGTCCTGATGTCATCAGGACCATCTGGGAGCTGGAAGAGTCTGGAAGGGTCAGAGACAATTTGGTAAATGTTTGAAACGTGTAAAGAGGACAGGAATTTGGCTTTTCCAGTTCTGAACGACTACAGTTTCTTCTCTCTAGGGATAGTTCACATTCTCTCATCCTTTATTCACCCTCAAACCTGCATGACTTTCTTTTCACCCGGTGTGTTTTTGGAAAACATCCTGGCCGCTCTTCTTCATATACTCTGTGCTGCTTGCATAAGGCTGCATTTACTTTTTTTTAAAAGAATATCATAATTTATAATTATAAAGATACAGAAAGTACACAAACACTGCTATCACTTAAAATGACAGTTCGCTATTTTAAGGTTTTAAAGTATAATTTATTCCGGTGAATTTTCAGCATCATTACTCCAGTCTACTTATTTTCAATAAATGAATCAAGAACGGTTGTGCTGCTTAATAGTTTTTTGTGCAAGCCTTTTTTCAAGTAGAACAGAATTTATTTGATATATATAATTTTTTTTTTATACAATCTGTCCTGAATAAATGTCTTAACCTCTAATTAATGTCTTTCTGGCTCAAAAAACAACAACAAAAACATAAAAAAAATCCATCCGAATTTTGTAATAAAAATCAATAACAGATAAATGTCTTTCTGTAAAAATGGGTCATCGACACAACTGACGTCATTTGGAGTACTATGATCCTTTTCAGGGGATTCAAAGTCCTCATTTTCGTTCATTATATGAAGGAATGGTCAGGATATGTTGCCGAAAACATCATTTGCACACAAAGGAAGTCAAATAGGTTTGGAGTGGCGTGAGGATGAGCGATGATAGAATGAATGATCATTTTCTATTCCTTTAAAATTTAACCTGACTACTAATAACCTCTAAGTCTAACGACTTTGGGATCTACAGGACAGAGCACTCATATTCATAATTCATATTTCAATTTCGTAAGTAGAAATGATCTTTCCTAAATAATGCATGAGTAATGTCAATTTCTGTACTCCCCTTTTGACTCAGCCTCTTAGAGCCAGTTACTCCGGGAAAGTCATCCACACACAAAGAGGGAAAGAGAGAGTGGAAGAGAAATCTAAATGAAACAGTCTTGAAGCAAAGAGAACAGGCTGAGAGAGTGAGGCTGGTCAGCCCTTACTGCTGTGGGGAACCCAGGCAGGTTTCTCCCTGGGGGTCACCGAGCGTCCACGGGCCTCTCCGTCTTTATCCTCCTCCTCCTCGCCTTCAGAGAGGAGGTCTGAGATCTGCTGCTGCAGCTCGGGGCTGATGTCGTTTTCGGCTAGGACCAGCACACGCAAGCTGGTGGGGTAGTTCTCCACCATGTCTAGGAAGACCTGAACACAGACAAACAAGGGAGGCATTATGCTTCATATGATGCTAAAGATCATTACTTGGTGTAACAGAATAGGTTAACATGCTTTTAAATTCCAAAAACATTATTTTCAAATACTGTACGTAAGGAATCGTGAAGATGGGCCACTGAATTATTCGAATTATTTTCCACCTCAGGTGTGCGTTATTTTTCTAATAATTCAACGGCATGAAGTCAATTGTTCCGCTTATACGGTTGCCACACCTCAAGACATGGATCAGATGATATATTTCAATATTTAGGATAAGTAGGATTATTTCGCCCTTTGTTAGTTCCAAAATCTAATTTTAGACCTAGATTACTATATTTATTTGTTTGGCCGGTTTTGGGCGAAGTGATACGGAACTGTAATGCGAACTACTTCCGCCGTGAGCAGCCAATCAGATTCAAGCATTCTACAGCGCCATAAATGATGTCCCGCCTCTCTCAAACCCTTATGATGGGAAAATAGAAATTGCACCACATATATAATTTATATATACACATACTGTAATAAATATACACAGTACAATATACTACGGCTTGATAGTAATACAAAACACATTTTTAAAGGCAAGAAATATTGTGCACAAGTCGTACTCCAAATAAAACGAGCTAGGTTATATGTAAGTAAATATGTTAACAGATTTGAACTATACTTAGTGTGAAATAAATCTATCTTCAATACATTTTGGAAAATTGGCACAAATACTTGGGTGACCCACTATACCTGTCTTTACAAGCATCGGGACAGGAGAAGCAACACACAGAGCATTAAGAAATGCCCTGTACAACTTTGCCCTCTAGTGGAGAGTTATGAAAAACAATCCTCTCCCAATTCTACCAGAAGGAATACTTTATCTGTGTAGTAATGACATGCTGCACAGACCTTGTAATACTTTCTATTTGAATGAGAAAAAAAAAACGTGTAATACCCAGACATTCTGCTTAACATCTCATTTTGTGTTACACAGGAGAAAGATAATAAAGCGACATGAGGGCCACAGAGGAATTATGGCTTAAAGTTGTGTTCAATCCATTATTTTCCCTCACGGTGCTATTTTTCAGCAGGTGGTGATAGGGAAAGGTTGGATTACTCGTCTGGTTTATAAAGTACATATCTGATCTACATGCCCTATCTTCTTTCAAGGGCGAGATGAATGAAGCCACTACACAGATTACATTACATGCATCACACAGCACTTAGCCTTACACTTCATTTGTTTAGTGCCTGTGATGCAGGAGTAGTGCTGGAGAAATTAGTTGGGAAAATAAAAACAATTCAATTAAGATAGACATTAATATGAGTTTTGGAGTGCAACTGATGATCATACTATTTTCTACCTTAGGAGAACAATTAACCTAAAAGTCAAAATACTCGCATCATTACTTTCTTCTGTGATTTTGTGAAGGATAATCAGATTCTCTGTGAACTACTGTTCGAAAGTGTTGGGCCTGTAAGGTTTGTGAAGGATGCATTTATTTGATCAAAGTACATATATTTTAAAATGCAATTTATTTCTGAATGTTCAGCATCGTTACTCCAGTCTTCAGTGTCAGAAATCATTCTTATTTGCTTTGCATTGAAAGTATTTTTCTGGATTCTTTGATGAACATAAAGTGCAAAAAACTGCATTTATTTGAAATAGAAATCTTTTGTTACATGTTGCTTTTGAACAGTTTAATGCACCCTTGATGATGTCACTGCCCTCCGAATGTTTGGAAACGCTGTAGAAAAGTGGGTTTTTTGGACAATACTGGCATGAATCCTTTTTATTTGTGGTAATTTTGCACTGATAAGGGGCAACACAAAATATAATATAAAACATATTTGAACACATAAACATTTTATACACAGAAAATATTTAAATCTTTGATGCATCAAAACATCCAGCATTAGCAGCTCTGCATCATCTGGGAACCCGAGCGGTCCGTTTGTTCAAACATTGACTTGATATATTACTCCAAGCCTCCTGAAGGATTGACCAAAGATGATTCACGCTGGAAAATGAAAATGATTATTGCTGGTCTTTAATGATAATGTCAGGTTACTTTAACGTACAGTACTTTCAGGATTTATGCTGATATCATCCAAAAACCACACTTTGCCACTTTGTTTCAGGAGCTGTGAATCTGTGCAGTGTGACGCATGAGCACGCATGGCTTCCAGTGACACTGGGTTACTAGTGTTTGGGGAAAAACTCTCTGCCCAGATTCAGTCAAATGCAGCAAAGTTGATTGGGCAGCGCTTTATAGTACGCTACAAATGAGCTAAAACATACAGCAAGAGATTCATGTAAATATTGCAATATTCTGCAACGGCCAAGTCAACATCTTGATCTCAATCCCACTGAGCTGCATTTCACATGCTGAAGACGTAACAAAAGACCCACAAACAAAAGTCAGTAAATGCAAAGCATCACAAATGAGGAAACCCAGTCTCTGCCATGAGTTCCTGACTGAAAGGATTCTCTAGAGAATATTCAAATACATTTTATTAATGTTTTTTTTGTTCCAATTACATTTGAGCCCCTGCTAATGGGGTTGGGAGGCTGTGTATAAAAATGGCATTTCACGTTATATTTTTGTTATATTAACGCTTAATGTCTGCACTACAATTTCACGTTCATTGTTTCCTTTTCATTATATCCTGCACTCTACCTAAAGGGTCTATTTTGGTACCTTAAACGCACATATTAGTACTTAAAGTGTGTATTTGAATTTAAATTGGACCCTTTGAAAAGGTACCGCCCCGTTCTGAGTTCGGGATATACCTGTGCTGACTGATTGGTGAGGCCGGTTCCCTCCAAGTCCAAAACTTCAAGAGTTCGACTGGAAGCAACAGCAACAGCCAGCATCCCAGCAATTTGATCCCCTGAAAACACAAGCAACAGAAAAAGCTGAGACAGAGACTCAGGGTGCAAGGTGCAAACCAAGTAGTTTTCAAAGTGCAAAGCCTGCATTTCTCCGGCAGAAAAATTTGCACGCTCGGGTGGCACTTTCATTCACCGGGGAGCAACCGTCAGGGAATAAAAGTCTCAATATATAACATCTACATCGACCACTATGCTTCAGGCAAACACTTGCCTCCTCGAATTAATTGTTAAATAGATTTGTGTCCAACCGTGACACGCAATTAACTTTACAAACATTTCAAGCAAACTCTTGAGCTTATTAATACTGATTCAAAATGGTAACAATATCCATGTATCATGTCCAGCATACACCCATACCTCAAAAATGCAGAAAATGGCTCACCTAAGGGATTGTAGTCGAGGTTGAGGACCCGTAACTGTGAGCTATGAGCCACGGCGATGGCCAGTCGAGCCCAACCCTGCGTGCTGATGGCTGGGTTGGCACTCAGTGTAAGCTCTTTCAGCCCTGTGCAGTGTTATCGATCGCATAAAACAGCAGTGTTAATTCACCACAGATACGAGCCGGCTGCTAGATTTAAAACTACTACTACAGTATTTTTCATGTGGATATACATTATCCATAGACTTTCATAGTGAATTACACACCAAAAAACACACTCAGAAACAATGAAAACCTGTTTTATAGTCTAAATGTTAACATTTGGAGCACTTAATCAACAATTTTGCTGTGATTTAACCTAATTTAATACATTTTGTAAAAGTAAAAAAGCCCTCTTGCCCCAGGCTGGGGGCAAATTTTGTCAAGACAATTTGCACATGTATTCATTCATTTTCCTTAAGGAATACATCATCTGGGGCTAATGCATCATCATCCTCCACATGCTAAACTTAATATGTTTAATACCATATATATTACTTTACATCAACTATTATTCAAAAAAAGTCAAGAAAATGTGTTTTTCTATATTGACTATGTGTTTACAGTGACAACGTGCCAAAGCGCTGAGAGCTGTGGAGCTTGGGGAGTTTTGAAGAGAATGCAGCACATGTGTGAAGGCAACAAGAATGCATCAGCTTTGCAAAAGATACACATTTCTGGGATGTTAGCAAAAGAAAATGGTGCTCTGGTGTAATGATGCAGAACTGAAAAATACTGTAATATTTACTAAAACAATGTATACTGTGACTAACTGTTAACTGTTTTTAAAGGGGTCATGTGATGTTGAACATTGTTTTGTTTATTTGGTGTAATGCACCAATGTTTAAGGTGCAAAAAACACATTGTTTTCCACAAACTGAACATTACTGTTTCTCCTGAAATGGTTTGATTTGTACAAAGCTCATCGTTCTAAAAAAAATGAGGTGTGCTCTGATTAGCCAGCTATCCAGTGCACTGTGATTGGCTGAAAACCTCAAGTGTATGGCGGAAATGTTACGTCCCTTATCAAAACCTAAAACACATTACAAATGAGGCATTTGTTGCATCCAGTGGAGACATAATGTTCTTGCAGAGGCAGAATTGCTCTACAGCCAGCATAGACTGCTCTGTCAGCTTCAGGAATCAGTCCTCCGGAAATGTGCTGAACACACAATATTTGTGTTCAACTGTTCTGGAACAGTGTTGGAAACACGACTTAATACTGATGTCGAGCTGTTTAGGAAGCACAAAGAAATTAGTTTGACTTTCACAGCGACACACAGCGTCTCCGGAACATGGCGCCCGCAGCAACACTACAGACAGAATAATAGGTCCTCCTTCTTTCTTTGTAAACATTTGGGAGGTGTGATGTGGAAAAGTGAAAGCATGTTTAAACGAGTCGTGAACAAGTCATAACCCTTTTTATAAAGGATCTCTTTTTGGTTTTGAAACTTTAATCTTTGCAACTCCAGGGATCAGCTCCAGCTGTAACACTCCAAATTTGAAATTGCATCATATGACCCCTTTAAGGTTTTTTACTGTTAACTGGTGAAGCTGAATTTTACCCGATTTGGCTCCATCCGGAGGAAGCATGCCGCAAATGAGGCGAACCGCCTCATCTCCCAGCATGCAATCCCCTAAATCCAAGGACACCAGTGAGGGGTGAGTGGTGAGGGCTGCATTCAGGGTGACCAGTCCTGCATCTAAAAGTGGACTTCCGTGGAGACTGTAAAGGCACAGGAAAAAAGCCAGACATTATTCTCTGTGCTACATTTGCATTCCCTGAAGAAAAAACGACAACGCTTTCAAGATAGCAGAAGTGTTTTTTGTTGGTTTTGCATTAAAAAAATAAATAATCACTTTGCTGTTGTCATACTGTTTTCTGCCAGCTTTGTTTATATTAACAGGAGAAACGTACAATGTGCTTTCCCAAAACACAGTCAGTTAAAAGCTAATTAGTTAATTTACATAAATTTTATTTCCAATAGACTACAAAACTAACTCATAAATAATAATAACAAACAAATAAATTCCAAAAAGAAAAACATTTGAAAAGGGAATAAAGTAAATAATATAAAAAAAAATTAAAAAGGTAGAAATGTAATACCATCTAAAAGGATTAATACTGATAGTGAAGCAAATACAAATGATTCCCTTAAAATCCAATAGTATACCTTATATACACTTAGTTGTTATACTTACTAGGATTCATTAAGTTACAGATAATTTTTGACAAGTAAAATGACTTAAGCCCAGCGACAAAGTGACACGATCCCATTCGTTTCAATGGTGACTGACCATTGGCGACCGCACGTGGGTGTGTCCAGCGACTCGGCAAAGTTCAGAATCCCTCAACTTTATGCAAATGAAGAGCGACTTTCGGAGGCGAAAGCCAATAGGAAAGAAGACGATAGTCCAGCAGTGATGAGGGCGTTTGCGTTTTTGCCATAGATAAACGCACGCAATGGAAAAAAGTACTCTCTGTTTCTCATTCATTTTTCTTTGTATGTATGGACTCTGTGTATATTTATATTATATTCAGTCATTTGCCTCCAAAATGTTAGTATTTAGTATTTAATGACATGAATTCACCAGTGGGGGGCAGCCGTGCGCTGATGTGTTGATAATGTACAAGAAAACAACAGGAGTAGTAATAACAGAAGTTATTATGCACCCGAGCAAGCAACGTTTTGAATTTGCACGCTGACGCCGAGATTATTGAAACCAGGAAGAAGGAGAGCGACTGACACAAAAATAATAAGGTAAGCTTAAAAATGTGTGCGTGTGTGTAAATTGTGAAGTATAATTCAAGAACATGCCAAAAGTCGCGTTCAGCAGGTTTTAAAGTCAATATTTCGGTGCCCACTGATAGCTTGTTTTTTACTAATAGAGTTAACGTTAATTGTTTAGGCCAACAGTAATCTTCTATACAGGTGTCTGATGTTGATACAGTCTGGGCACTAGTGTCTGTTGGGGTTCTGACTATCAGTGAAGAGGAAGTACTTCTCCAGATCTTCTCTGCCTGGACCCTGTGTCTTCTGCCATCGTTGTTCAGGAAAGCACCGCAAAGAATCTGCCTCAACCATTTGCTGACGGACTGTCCTGTGCTACGTTTGAATTACCCAATACTGTGAAAAATGTTTACAGTGTGATGCTTGACTTGGGATAGAGAAAAAAAAAAACTAACTCTTGACAACTTGTGTGTCCATGCCAGTGCCACACTAAACTCATCATATCTCCACTGTTTACAAGCATTTACCAAACCAGATTGGTTTTGCTTTGTTTCAAAATCTCTGTAATACAAGTAATAATTATATTGAATATCATCACCTTTAACTTTGAACTGTAACTACCTTAAATTTGTTTGAAATTGTATCATCACTCATTTGTAACGGTGACTTAATTAGATGACTTAATTTACTTGAGTAAGGCTTACTTGCTTTTTCAAGGCAATCGGTTTGCATGCTTTCAGCAAGTCAATACAACTAAGAGATCCCAAGTTGCAGGAACAGTTACATGAGTTAGCAGAACTTGTGTGTAAGCTTACAACACTAAATAAACCTTTGTAAGCACACATTACAATTCTTATTTGACTTTACTTTAGGCAATCTGTTTGCATGCTTTTTCGGAGTAACCTAACCCTAACCATAAATCCTAGAATCAAAAAACATGTAGATGAGTTTCTTTTCAAAACAAGTAGTTAACCTGATTCAAAAATGAGAGGTGAAAGTATCTGTGCAATTATAAGATTTACAAGAGAAAAGCATGGCTGAAGGCTGCAACACTTCCAAATCCAGCAAATGAATTGCCTATAAATAATGACAAACTCAATATTAAAAAATAACAATAGTGAGTTTGTAAAAAGACCAATCACAATTCGGTGTGCAAACGATGTGAGAAACATCAGCAGCCTGTAATATTACAGTGACATCATCGACAGCACTCTGACAATGAAGCCTGGGAGAACTTTCATTTCATGAACACTAATAACAGGCCTACATTATACACAGCACATTAAAAAATGCTAAAAGCATTTTACGCGCATTGCACAGTGCGTAATTTGTTGTATGTTGATTAAAGTGGTTTGGGGGTTGCTTATTTGTCAAAGTCAAAAAGCCCACCAGTGATGTTGTGTTGTCGAAATGTCTCTATTCCCTTCTTCGAATTTAAGTCTGCTAAACTGACAGGAAACTTCTCCTGGATAATATCCTAGCGCTATGAGGATAATAATACTTGCTTAAAGAAGCACTCACAAGAGGGTCTGGACGGATCTGTTGGCCTTCAGAGCATCTGCCAGCTGCTTGGTCCGGCCGATGGTGGACACCACGCCGAGGTTGAGGTTGAGCTGCGCGAGAGAGTGCGACTCCGCCACTCCGCGACACACGCGGCCGAAGTCCCGGTCAGACAGCTGGCAGCCGCGCACCGACAGCAGCCGCACGCTGTTCTCCTTCAGACTGTCGCATATGTCTTTGATTTCCGCGCCGGACAGCGCCTCTCCCGTGATCTGAATAGAGCCCGGCAGCATTTCGGTGGTGTCAGGCTCGATTCACGGGCATTATGGATCCTGGAGGTCGGATCCGCGGCGTCTAATCCGTATCGCGGAAGGTGTGGTGCTGCTGATGCTGCTGTCTACTTCAGCGTTTTGTGCGTTTGTCACCCGACATGCTGGAGGATCCTCAAGGCTGTGAACCCAAGATGATGATGATGCTCCTGCTGTCGGTTACTATGGGCACCCTCTAAATGTCGCTCGCGTTAAATTGTTCCCATGTCACCAGCGACACGGGCTTTAGGCGACTCCAGGCTTGAGGTAATCCGCCTGAGAGCTGATGCTGGGATTGGCCACAAGGAGAGAGCGCGTCTGTGCCGAGCGCCAGTGTGGTGAACGGAAAATGGGCGCAAGGTAACGAGTGGAGGCTGTGTGGATGCTTAGTTGGGTCTCGGAAGTAGGTTGCATCTTTTGCATAAAAAATGGGAATTTCTGTGTTGTCACTACGAATAAATAGGCTAAATAATACAAATATTTTGAAAGTTATTGAAAAAAAACC
>JAUYWG010000047.1:4431561-4447637 GCA_034779775.1 Enteromius afrohamiltoni | reverse complement strand
CAAAAATTGCTTTTAAAACATAGCAAATGTGGTTTGATGCCCTAGAACCCAGATAGCTGGTTTCAGTAGCATTTTTTAAAAAAAGTCTTCCTATTTCTCATTTTGATGGGTTTCATACGGGGCATGGAGAAGAAAATTACTACATACTAGTATTATTTTTCTTTATCAGCATAAAGAAAGAATTAAAATGAACTCTACACACTATTAAACTAGAATCAGCAATATACAATATCACAGCATAAATGTTGTTTTCTATATTCTTGTTGCACACTATACCTCACACCTGAAATCACTCATTGAGCCACTCTCCTGCACCTCTTCAATCTAGATCATGTCTAATTAATTCATGTTGTAACATCTGCTCTGATGTTCCATTTAGTTGGATCCGGGTCAAACACTGGCTAATCAGATAACTGCATTCTGCCCAGATTTTTAGGAAAGAGCTAGTTAAACTAAAATAAAAAAAATAGATAGGTGAAATTTTTTTACAGTGATGACCATGTGATACTAATACTGGCATAAATGTCCTCAAAATGGCCTTAAATAATCATGTATAGATTTAACAAAACACTTGACCACTGCAGATTTATCAGCTGTACATCCTTGATGTGAATCTCACGGTCCACCACATACCAAAGGTGCTCTATTGAGATCTAGTGACTGTGGATACCAGGGCTGTCCAAACTCTGTCCTGGAGGGCTGGTATCCTGCAGAGTTTAGCTCCAAGCCTAATTAAACACACTACATGCTCCCATAGAGGTTAAGGAGAGGTTTTATGATGGCTGGATACTTTAGTAAAAAAATATGACTGAACAGTTTATTTTGGGTGACTTCAACTCCAGAGTTGGTGCTGATCAGGAATCATGGCCGACCTGTTTGGGCCAGTTTGGCACAGGCAGAATGATTTTGCTGCACCCACAACTTGTGTGTCACTAACACCAAACCACAACACAGAGTGTCCTGGAGACACAGCTGATCCAAGCACCAGATCAGCCTGATCCTTATCCATTACAGACCATTCATTGGTTTGTAGCAAAATTAAGACTACAGAAGGTTGCATCCCACTAAGAAAGGAGGCAGGCCTCGTGTTGACATAAACAAAACACAAGATCAGGAAAAAGTCCAAGTGTTTAACCAGGTGCTTAAGGTAGCTCTCCAAGATCAAATGAAAAAAAAAATGCTGAATAGAGATGGCAGCATATCAAGGATGTCCTTTACAAATCTGCAATCTCTACATTTGGTACACGGACGCATAGATCAGCAGATAGGTTTGATGCGAATACAAAGTGCATCTTCCCAGTCCTTATAGGGATTTGGTTTTATACGGGAGCTGTCCTAGCCAGCAGAACCTGCAAGAGCTGCTAAAAGCAAAGCCCAACAGGTGGCCAGGTGGTCTGCCAATGACTACTGGCTTCAGCTCTTCTCCCAAATCCAACTGGCTGCTGACTCTGGCAATACTAAGGCAATGTAGGATGGTATAAATCAGGAACTTGGACCAACAAAGAGCAGAACAGCACCCTTGAATTCCAGCACTGGTGAGTTGATTCATGAACGCGCTAAGCAGATGCAGCGCTTTATGCCAATGAGAATACAATTGCAGAAGAAGCTCTTGATGCCCTCGAACAGGAACTTCAAACCTAGCCCTGTAGGTCCAATGCACTACTTGCCATCATAAGGTCTTTCCATGACATCATGAAAGGTACAGATGTTTTTGATGGGTCAACATCTGAGGAGTTCAGCATTTGAAGCGGAGTGAAGCAAGGATGTGTCCTAGCCCCCATTTTCTTTGGTGTATTCTTTTCAGTTCTCTGAAAGCATCCTTCTGGATATGCTCACGAAAGGATATACCTTCACACAAGGTCTGACGGGAAACTCTTTAACCTGAATCAGAATAAAGACGAAAATAAACACCACATGTTTATTTTCAGAGATCTCAATGATGCTTCCTTTACAAACCATTCAGCAGAAGAACTCCAGCGGTTGACAGATTTAACACTGCCTGTCTAGACTATGGCTTAACGATAAATCTCAGGAAAAGGGACAAATAAAGCAACTTCTTGGACAAACCTTAACCAAGTTCTCACCTGTCCACAGATCTTTATATAGGTCACTGGATATGCCATCATGACATTTACCTACCAGTTTTAGCTACATTAAATTGAAAGCAGTTGGCAACAATGATTAATAGAAACGTCCAAGCTGGTGTGATTTAGAGCTGGTTGGAGCTAAACTCTGCAGAGGAATTGAGTTTGAGACCACTGCTATAAACCATACGGAGCATAAAAATCTCATCAGATCAGTGATTTCTGAAATCAGACCCACCTATCTGATCATGCCATGTTCAAACCAGCTTTCTCCCTTCGAACTTAGATTGATGTCTACATGCCTAAATGTCACTGGCTTAGAAATGAGATTGAACCATCTAAAGTGGCTTGACAGTGTACATGCACCAACAATATTCCTTCAGTTCATCGTCCAGTATGTTAATTTCAGAGCGGCTTCTTTAAGCTACACCAAATTATTTGAAGCATCGACCATGTTTAGGTTTAGCAAAACGTTACTGTTCAGAGAATCAGATACGGTTATGTGCAGTATTAATACAAAATAGTATTGTAGGTATTGTTTAATCACTTTATTTGGAGTCTAAATTCCAAGTATTAAATATATTGTAGCTTGACACCTCTGATCACAAATAAGGACAACAGCGTTTTTTAACTTTCTCTTTACAAGAACCCTTTAAATAAGAAGCTCACATGTAAAAGACAACATAATGAGAGAGGAGGAAACCTTCACCCCCAACCATAGCTTTAAATAGCAGGAATCAGACTGCACCACAATGGCTGGTTAAATATGGATTAGGGAAAAAAAAAAAAAAAAGATTGCATGCACCGTAACAATCCTTCTCTGCTTCGAATAAAATACCAAGGTATTTCTATGCACTTTGTCTTCTGATCAAGATTTCACTACCGAATCTTGATAAAGACTTTCTTTGACACTGTGAAAATATTGATGCAACAAGACCTAAAAACAGATGTCACTCAGTAATGAAGACAATCGGTCCAATCACTGCACTCTGACGGAGCGCAAACATCCAAAGTCAACAGGGTTTTTAAAGAAAAACATATTAGTATCAGCATCTTTAAATAATCCATACCTATTCTGAAGAAACCATTCTATTATTATATTATAAGACAAGTGTAGAGTGAATGGGATATAGTGTGTGCCTCATAATAGCATGAGCCAAAATGAAGTGAGGCCATCTAGACCTAGAAACACCCTTTTAGGTCTGAATGACAGCGTCAGGAACAACATACGAGATACAAATTGAGCTCAGGCCTAAGGCGCTCAACAGAGTCTGCCCCATGATTTAGTTTTGCCCTGACCCTACAAATGTACACCAGCCTTACTGGACTGTTTGTCCAATCCCAGAAGACACATATATAATCACTGTGACTGTACAACTGCAGCTATTGACTTGATGGTGGCATTCACAACAGCATTTGCAACAATGGGAACATCTCTGGCCACTCTCTGGATGGGTGGGATGTTGGGTCCTTCCAAGGTATCCAGAATACCTGCAACGAAAAAACACAATGACGAAGCTTGCAACGCAGCAAAATATTGACTGTGAGTACAGTAGCCTGGGAGCAATTAACCTCATTAAGCTTGGCACTAACACTGAAAAGAAATGTTGCGATTGCAGAGGTTGTATTTGGGCTAATATCAGCTAATATGCAGATATAAGACTTTGCTCACGCTGCTCAAGCACAGATAAGAACTGAATTGAAAGTTTTGCGACTGGCCTCATTCTGATGGGCTAAAAATAAAAAGCCCCAAGAACACATACTGTAGGTGCTCAACTGTCTCTAAAAGTAGATTTAAGAGGGAATTTCAATTACTAAAGGTCACAATAATGCCTTGAAGCCACTGTCATGCACCATCTCTTTAGGTACATTGTCGCATTAATGTTAACTTCTTAATGGTTATCAGTTTGTTTTAATCATTTATAGATCTTTGGTAAGCAATTCAGAGCTGTTCCTTTCTTTAAGTTAGTATTTTGGATTAAACTGAATTTGCCAGGAGAATGATTGATTGCAGATTTATTACATATATTGCAATTATTAGGAGCTTATATTAATCATTTTACAAATTTACAACTTTTTGTTTGGTGACTCATGATAATACTTTCTTTTGCCTCATGCCTGCTGCATGCATGCATTAACATGTGTTATAAAATGTAAACATTGCTGTTTATTTCTACATTTTAGTGCATGTGCATAAATAATAACACACGCATATATGTTTCCTTGTGTTTATTTAACAATAAAAAGTGCCTTTTTGTGATTATATTTACTGAATTCAAATATAAAATGTGTTTTGTGAAATAAAACGCATGTGGTATTTTTTTTATGCTGCGCTCAGGCTCATGTCTTACCTTCAACCATCCTATGGTAAGCAAAGTGCAGGTAGAGCAGAAAGAGCATGTGAAGAACAGCCAGGGTTCCACACAAGATGAGGCGAGGAGTCTGACCAACAGTACGGGAAATCAGCACAGCCACCTGTGAGAAACACAAGACGGCAACGCTGGACGGAGTGTGCGCGTACAAGCATGATCTTAGCAATCGTTCATTTTTACCATGCGCAGAGTGGAGAGTCCTCCGATCACCAGCCAGAGAATGTAGAAGAGCGAGTGGAAGTGGACGTTGTAAGTGATGAAAAGGACCATACAGTGGCCAAAGAGACCATAACCCTGAAAACAAAGATAACATGAGACGCTAAACTAAACAGCCCTGGAATGATTCGAGCATGCCATATACTCTCTTCGAGGTGCTTACCAGCAAAGATAACATCTGCAGCATGGTAATCTGAGCGTTGCACAGGTAAGCAAGGAAATAGATGAAGGAGGACACTCCCAGCCAGTATCCAAAACACGTTCCAATGGCAGTTCCCATCAGAGTGCCCTCTCTCTGTTTCATCAAATCAAAAGTTTGATCATTAAAAAGGACAAAACAGTTGTTCACAACGTGTGGGAAATTGCTTACAATGACGGTTCCTGACGTCTTCATGCCATGGAGCAGAATAGCCACCATGGTGAACACCAGCATCATCGGTCCATACAGCTCTCCAGCAACTTTCTGGGTTTAAAGTAGAAAATATCTCCTTACATCTGCTTTTATAATTAGCTTGCAACAAAATATATTAAAGACCTTTTACTTGCCGATACAATGAAGTTGTTGCTTACTGCTTACAACAATCTTACCTGTGGAAAGTTGATCATTCGGACTGGGATCAAGGATTCGACCAATCTGTGGATCAAGCAGTTGGTTAATTGAGGGAGAATCAGGGATGACGCTGCAGCAGGCGCTGACACGCATCTTACCTGTTTCTGACTTGATTAGGCTCCACATCAAAGTACGGCCGGAGAATGTCAATATTGGCATAAAGATTAAAGGCTTTTGAGGCCTGTCTTTTTCCTGCCTGCCATACCTGTGTGGGTACAAGATGCATCAGTACTCTTATCTGCACAAAGCTAAACAGAACTTATCAATGTGTGAATCACACGTCAAACTAGCTCCTAGCTCACCTCGTCAGCAACCTGTCTGCCCAACTGTCCTTTCAAACCCTTCATCCCGAGGAACTCTCCATATTCTCCGTTGTCCTCCTCCGTAGCTGCTGCCTCGGCCGTCACCTCCTCCTCCTCCTTCATACGCTGATGCATCTCCCCCATATCCTCAAAGCTGGAACCAGAGGTGTCATCCATATTCTCCATGTCTATCACCGCTGAACCGCTGCCCTGGCGTCAGTCACATGACAGAACAAACAGGGTGTTAAAAAGTTTATTGTATTTTTTTTTTTAAACATAAGGCCAATTGCACATTTCTAATATGTTAGAAAATGTAATTATGGTACAGCATGTGGGTAGCATTTTTTATTATTTTACTAAAAATTAAGATACGTTGATATATGTTTACCACAACAGCTATATACACACACACACACACACACACACACGTCCTCCAGTTGTACTATAAGTATTCTAACCTGGTATACTTAAAGTCTACTAAATTGAAACAACAAAGTTTGTACTTAATGCACTTTAATTCTGCAGAAGTAGTACTGAAATACAATTAGATATGTGTGTGTGTTTATTTGTATTTATATATTGCATCGAGCTAAAGTGGAACTATTGCAAGCATACTTCATGTACACTTTAAATATTTTGCATTTAAAGTAAGATATTATTAAAAAAAAATCACACAATACTCATCAAAAGTGACAATAAACACATTTTGGACTTAACATTAACTGCACGGTGCACAAGTAATATGCAAGTTTTTTTATATATCAGTAAGTCTAAGGTTATCTGTCAGTAAATATGTTAACAGATTTGAACTATATTTAGTATGAAATAAATATATTGCTTTTTTTTTACTACACGGTCTGTATCAAAACATGGTATAACCGCAACGTATATTTTTAAGCGTTCGAGGTCAGGCAGCTTTATGTGCTTCATTAACAGCAAAAAATAGTATGTCTCCCATACGTTATGTTACAATAATAATGACAAACTGATGTGAAAATACCTGGATAATGTTGTCATCAAAACTACCCCATGGTTCCGTATTCGTGTTTGTGCTTCCTTGTGATGCCGACATTGTTTAGCACAAACAGAAACGAGAGCACAGTCAGATAGTTTAGCGGCTAAACTTTCAAGATGCTGCTGTCTATAGTTTGATTCTGGAGCTCATTGTAGTTAAGCATTAAAATGGTTTATGCGGATTATTTTGCCAGCTGTAAAGCGCTGGGGTAATCTTTTGACGTAACGACGAGGAAATGTCTGACGTTACTTCCGCTAAACGCAGTTAAAAGCTCAAATCTAAATTTCCGCATTTGTTTAGTATTGGTATAAAAGCCTATATATATATATATATATATATATATATGGTTAAATACGACTTATATATATATAAGTCGTATTTAACCACATAGATGTTACCCATAGATAGATATACCTATATGGATGTTCCCATTTAAAGTGACAACAACGTAAACTATTGTGTCATGTCAAAATAAAAGTCGTGTGACGTGTGTGGTATTTTGTGATATTGTTTCTGATTTTATTTTATGTTGTGAAATAAAATGTTTTATTATTTGTTTACGTTTCTGAAATAAGAACTAAAATGAAATAAAATAAAATAAAATGGAGTGGGAAGGAGAATGCATATTTTTAAACATACTTTATTAACAAAATGTTAATGCTCAACATTTAACGCATGAACATTAAACTCTCCAGGCATTTAATTTTTGCTAATTTACACTAAAATCTTGGAATTACGTATATTTAGATTCACTAAATTATTATTTCTTTTTAACCGGCCACTAGATGGCAGCACTACAGTTGAGATCGCAAGAGTATCGCGAGATTATGGTATCGCGTGATTTGCAGATCACTTTGACATTAGCCTCACCGGTTGCGTAGCGCATGAGGGGACTCGGCGCTGCTTTCTTCGCAGAAGCCTATTATATTAACATCAGTTTCGTTTCCAGACAAGATCACCAGCTAGTCCAGGTATGTATACATCGAGTCTATATAATGACATGTTTGATTTGTGAAATAAATGAACTTTTAGCCAATGCGGCGTCGGAATGTTAATCTGGGTTAGTGGAGGTGAGTGCACGAGCTTACTATTTGTTACATACGAGGCCTTCTTCTGTATTGTTACGGTGATATATTTAAGATCGTGAAAATGTGTACTTAATCTGAGAATCGTTTTAATGACAAGTTTTAAGAAATGGCTATATGTTTTTATGGGTTGATATTAGTTCAATGTGTCCTCGGGAATGTGACACGTAAAGGGGGCTACAGACGGGCGTTCTGTATGATATGTTTTCAGTGTCCGCGTTAGATATTTAGTCTTTGGTCTTATGTTGCGGTTTTGATAGTGTAAGCTTTGAATGTATACTAAATGTATTGCGTAATATTATCAGTGAAGTATGTGATTTTCCTCATTGTAAGCAGTTCTAGGAGTTTGTGAAAGTATGTGGATGGCAGATATAGATAAAAGCAATCATAAAATACTTATCATTAAGATATAAAAACATAAAAAGGTTGTTTAAAGACTTCTCACCTCCATCTGAGGATTGCTTTATTCTCAAATGGGGTTTTATTTGTTGACACACGTCTTTGTCACATTGTTTATCTTGATTTCCACTGGAATTCATGCTGTAGTTGTAATTTTCACTAACATGCATTATCTCTAATGAAATAACTAAGATATGGTGATCAAATGTGCATATTAATTTCAGTTTTGACATTTTAACTGATACTGGTGAGGTGTATGCCGCTGTGAACTCTTGGATGAAGTTCAAGTTCTGAAATCAGCATGTTTGCTGTTATTTTAAGACTGTTTACAGAAATGTAAGCATTTAACTGAAGACTCGCTTCCTCCTTTTATGTCCTTTTACGAAACATCATCAGGCAGGGGGCGCAGTGTATTTCAGATTGTGCTGTGTGTGTGTGTTTCGGGGTCGCTTTTGGGAGTCATCGAGTGCATCGTAGCGTCAGTCGCGCGCCCCTGTGAGTGGGCCCCCGTGTACGTGCAGAATCAGTCGGCGCTCGTGGAGGCAGATAGAGGCGGCTCTGCCTACGTCCCCGGTGACGTCACTGCGGCCCAAGGAAAAGATAACCCGAGAGAACAATTAGACTTTCATCTAATCACAATAAACGAACTAATCGGCGCACTTGGATTACGCTGACGACCGCTGTTTATCGTATGATTGACAAGACGAGGTAGGGACCGAATTTCAAGTTGGACATGACGTATTAAATAAACCAATTTAGATGTAACAGTTAAACGAAATGGCTTTCCATAAAGCCAAAGACCAGCATCTATAATGTTGGATTTTTTGTTAATGCGCTGCAATTACGTGCAATAAGCAAAGTATCATGGTGCTTTTGACATGTATTAACCTGCATCTGACATGCTTTACAGTAGCACCTTTATATATATATATATATATATATATATATAATATGGTAATTGCAGTATTCTGATATTGCAACCACTGTACCTGTTTATTGTGCATGCTACTGTGTTTTATTTTAATTTGATCCAGTGTTTTGTTAGTTTCTTGTTTTAATTGAGATGTTCAGCACGTATGGTCTTTGTTTCCTGTTCCTCTAGTGTATTATGATTATGATATCCATACATGCAGTCAGGGTAGAAGGCTGTAGGTCTGTGGAGAGACTGGGCGTTAGTTCTGTCCACCGCGTACTGCATGCAGATAATACTGTTTTTGTGTTCTTCAACGATGTTTCTGAATTCGGTTATTGGCTGTCATTACATAAAACGTTTATATTGTTCCTCAGTCAGTTGTTATTATTATTAAATTAAAATAATAGCTGTCTGATCTAAGATACAGCTTAAACACCAAACAGTTGTTTTTTCAGACATTGTTCCCCCCGTTGCTGGGACAGGTTTCGCTTTTTGCTCAAACTTCCCAGGAATCTATGAATTTTGCCCTTGAGATGCTGTCAGCTCTAAATTTGGCTAGCACATATCATTACTGACACACGGAGACATTCGCAGGACGTCAGAGAGGCTTTGAGTTTACAGGAAAAAGGCCACAGCTGAAGTAGTCTGATACGGGTTTCATACGAAGCAGTTTACTGAGTATTTTCGCCACCAAATTATAATAACCCTGAGGTAAAAAAATAGTGTTTGCATGTCATCTTTTATACCATACTGAATTAAAAAGTATTAAATTGACAAGCGTAACTGTTTTCTTTCCCGGTCTTAAACGAGAGGGAAAAAAAGAATAAAATTAAATTATTAAATTATTAAAAAAATAATTAATTGAAATGCTATTTATTTGATAAAAATGAAAGCAAGATTTCCATTTATGTGCAAAAAAAATATTTCAAGCTTTGATTTATTATTAAGATTATGAGAAGCAAAATCAACTTTTAATTGTTACGCTACACAACACAATTTCTAAATAAAATATATATATATATTTTTTACTAATTATAATAGTGCCACCATAAATGTAAACAAATTGAAGAACTGAAACGCAATTATACCATATTTACAATAATTATTTACTTACCCTCATGTCGTCCCAAACCTGCAAGGATTTATTTCTCCAGCTGAATATTATAGTTAAATCAAAGTCATATTATTATTGTTGTTATTGCTATTATTTGGGACATCAGTGGCATTGGTTGATGAGATTTCAACATCGCTTGGAAGCAGAGCGGAGAACAAAGAGCTGGATTTCATCTGGCGTGTTCTGTTTGTCCACAGCATGTCAGCCGTGGGGCAGAAAGAGAAGGCTGCCCTCAGGCAGTGCGTCCAGGCCCAGGCCCAGCTGGAGGAGGCTATCGTTGGGGTCATCAAGGCTGAAGTTCAGCTTAGGAGCAACTCCAGGGAGGTGAGACGCAGCAGTTTTTTGTTTGTTTGTTTGTTTTGTCATGAAGTACTGCCCTATTTTTAACCTTTTATTTCTACGCTTAACTCTTAAATCATGCTTGTGTTATTAACGGTTCAGTATAAACATCATTTATCTTTTCTCACCACCTTAATCTTTCTTCTAGTGGGTGTGAACGCCGACTGGCTTCATAATGTGCTTTAACTTCATTTAGTACACAATGTGATGTTATTTTCTTCTTTGTGTTATAAACATAAGCAAACATATGTCATAATTTGTCATGCCTCACAAGCACAGGTAATAATTACTATTTATATGCAGCTAGTCTAAAAGGAGTAGGGCTTACTGGACCACAAGCTCAGATGTTTTAACAATTGAGACATTGTCTGGAATAGTTTGTAGGCAGGTCTATAGGATTTAGACTCATTCGCTTAAGCTTTATTGAGAAACCTCGGTGGGTTTCGCCATAATCTCTCAAAACAGCTGCATGGGTCAGAGTATGTTTCTCTGTTTTAAATGAATTAGGACACTGTTTCTATTATTGTAGACCTCAGGTTGTTGCAGACTGTCCTTCAGCGGTTTTGGAGGAGGGACGTCTTATTTAAAAGCTGCTTGGCATCCGAAGGCTTTCATAGACTCACACGTATCTGCCTCTGCTCGCTCACAGGTGAAGTCTCAGCTGCACAGCTGTATCAGCAGACACCTGGAGATTCTTCGCTCTCGTGAGGTCTGGTTGTTGGAGCAGATTGATCTGGTGGAGCAGCTCAAAGGAGAAACTTTACACCAGCAGCTACAGCAGCTGCATTTGGTGAGCATTTTCAGTTCGAAGTAGTACTTGCGATCATTTGTACGCGCAGCCAGCTGTTATCGCAGAAATGCTGGTATCGTTTTTTTTTAAGTTTTAGTATTGACTTACTTGTGCAACAAAGCAACGATTCTGAGAAATGTTCTTATCTAAACATTGATTCTGAAACTAAAGGAGAAGTGAAGCTGTTCTGCTGGAGTTACTGTAAAGCTGAAATGGTGATTGTTCTCTCGTGATTTCTTGCAGCTTAAAGGCCAGTTTGACATCCTCATTCACCAGCTGGAATACTCCAGTAGTAACAACCTCGCCACCCAGCTCACCAACTGCCTGGAAAAGTAAGAACCAGACCCACTTTTCTAGAATGATTTAGTTTTGTGTGTTAAATTACTGTTTACATGTCTACATGTAACGTAGTGCGAATCTACAATCATTTTTAGCCGCAATAATGTCTACGTATATGATGAAAATAATGGGTTTAAAACTCAACTTTTGTCATTCCAGGCTTTCTTCTCTCAATCTGACTCCTGACGAAACCCCAGAGATGAGTTTCCAAGCAGATGCACGCAGCTTGCGCCAGGCTATCACATCCTTTGGGACCATTTCTACTCAGGTTTGTGGAATTGCTGATTTGCAGTCTTGGACATGAAGGCTTGTGGATGATCTAGATTAATAGCTGTAGAAAAGTAAGAAATTAAAACGGTGGGGGGAAATAGTATGACAAGAACTAAATCTCAGTATTCTCAGCCTTTTATCAGTATTGAAGTGGATCAACAACAAGTTAATCAAAGTACATTTTGATTTTAGGATTACTTTGATGAAAGGTTTTGATCCACTTGACTACTATATTTAATTTGAACTTCATTTTTGTCTACATTTTGACCGAACCTCCACTATGGCCAAGTAGATTAAAACTGTTTAATGCAAGAACTACGACAGCCGGATCTTTCTTGCTCCATACCCTAGCTATAAAGAGAGCTGTGCACCCTTACCCAAAGCATCTGTATTCATAACTCTTCTCTGCTGCAGCACTTGGAGACCTTGAACTCTTCCGAGAGACCATGGCTTCTTCAGGACTGCCCAGTTTCTTGCAAGAAACAGGTTTGTATTTGATGTCACGCATGACTTGTGTAGCTTCCTGCTCGTTGATTTGCATCCAAAGTAAAACACGCATCTCGTTTACTTAGAAATTAGATCCTGAATGGGCCTCACCTCTGGCTGAGTGGCTTCTAGGAAACCGTTCAGTAAGCAGCGCTCCTGTAGGACACCACCTCAGCACAAACCTCCAGGATTGGCTGCTTGTTTCCAAGGAATCTCAGGTAAAGTTTTTTATTTATTATTGTGTCATTATAGTCTTCTTTAAGGACACACATGTGACCCATTTTGTGACAACCGTTGAATGATTCACTTGACTGTAGTTAAAGTGCTACTGCTCTTAAACTTATGCATTCAGAAAATGACACGCTGAGTTTATTTTCATTTCCACTTCACAGGAAGAGCGACAGTTACCCGCCTTTGACTTCCAAAAAGCTTGGGGCCAGCTTCAAGACCTGGAGTCGTGGCTTCATAAGGAGAAATCGCCAGTTCGTGAGCGAACCTGCAGTGGAAGCTCAACCTTCTCGATTGAGATGATCGAGGAAAGCGACCTAAATCTAGATGAAGAGGAAGTTGAAGACCAGCAGGACAAATGGGTTGATACTATTGAGGAGGAAGAACTCAGCAAGTGGCTCTTCAGCCCAAGCCCGGTCAAGCAAGATACAACCAGCCAGGTGTCAGATGCTGACCGCTTCAAGCAGATCATCAAACCATTTTACGAGAGCTTCTCCTCCAGTGATTGGCTACCGAAATCCGACTGCAGCTCTTGCTGTGCCACACGCACCACTGCCGTGGAAATCGAGAACCTCGGAAAGCTCAAGTGCCTAAAGACTCCACCCTCATCCCCTGCCAGCACTCCGGAACCCATCGAGATGTGGCTTCACAAGACCATCCCTATCGAGACCACCTGCAAAGCCAACGAGACCTGTGCCAGCTATGCTCAGTGTGTGTGTGATGACAACTGTGGAAAAGAGGCCCTCAGTGCCTGGCTCCTCAAGAAAGAGGGTCGAGATAAGAATGGAGTTCCTGTCAATAAGAGCACCACAAATAAAGCTTCCAGCCACCAGCAGGAGCAGCAGCAGAAGGTTCAAGCCATCCTAGAGGCCTGGCTACATCCGAGCAACAGTGCCAAGTCCCCCGCCCTGTCGTCCCTCTCGGCCTGGGTGACACCATACATCAAAACCTCAGACTCTAAGACCTCTGTCCAGGAGCCTTTGCAAAACTGGCTTTCGCCAGCGGTGAAGCACATAAGCACAACCACTGAGACGCCAAAGAGCGAGAACAATAAAGAGCAGGACAGTAAAGAAATCGAGGAGGACAAATGGCTTCTACGCAAACGGGCCGGTGCACAGGTGAGGCTGATTTCTGTTGCTGCAGAATGGAAACAGATTAAAGGGATAGCTTAAGCCAAAAATTGACATCAATTAACCCCATGTTGTTCCAAACCCATATGATTGGTAAATGCAAATAAAGATAATTTAAATCAACCAACTTATTTCAAAACTATTCGTGTATAAACATTGGCACATCAAATATGGTAAACACAAACTCATGTTTGGATGACTTTCACAATGTCTTATGAACGTTTTGAAGAGTCAAAGTTTTGGTTGGTTGGACTTTCAGTAAAGGAACTGAAATTTCAGGTTTCATTTAAAATCTCTTCTTTTGAATTTCAATAAATGCAAGTCATAGGGCATGAATGACAGAATTATTTCTGATCCAACTGTCCCTTTAGAAACCAACTCCAGTTTTCCATACATACTATTAGGGTTTGGGAATGTCAATACACATATACTTCACAGCATGTTTTCCTGTGGTTTGTTTAGGAAAGACTAGGCCTACCCACAGTATGTGACCTGTTTTCATGTATGAAGCTCAATGGAGATAAAGAGAAGTGGCTACATCAAGCAGCTACACAGGTGAGAAACAACACATATGGAAAACGTAGACCAATTTGTTTTGCGTTCAGAGGAAGTGAAACCATTTTCTCTTCTCTCTTTCAGATATGAAACATCCATTGGCTTTTGGAGATCGCCTCAAGCGCTATTTAATCGCTGATTATTGCACAATATACTTTTCTTCAGTTCTCTTTAGGAATTCATTCTCTCTGTAACCTTCTAAAGATCGAATGGGTGATTTGAACTAAAAGTAATGTCCAGGAAGCATGGAATCACTTGAGGAAGTGTTCATGTAGGGGGAATTACTGCCATTTTGCTCTTTTAGTGGCTCAATGCAATTAAATTCGAGTAAATGTGGGGGATACCAATGTGTTTATATTAGAGTTCAGTAATGTGGTTTAGAAATCGCGAGGAAATGGAATAGATTGGTGCTTACAAAACAAAGATTTTATTTTTGTTCCCTATGGAGGCATAGTGAGAAGGGGGGGGTGGAAATGAAATAATAAATCTATATTAATTTTAATCACGCACAGTTACAGCTTTTTACCCATGTTCCAAAACTCAGTCCTGCACATATGGAGGAAGACATGCTCTAAAGAAGAGTATGACTTCCTCCATCATCAGTTCTGTGAATATATATATATATTTATATAGATTTTACTATTTTCTCAAGCATAGATTGAGCTTCCTTTGCCGTTTATTACTTTTATTTCAATGATTTTATTACTTTAATGTCAGCCAAACATAGCATAACCTCTGTTATTGAAACCTCCAGAAATCTGAGAACTCGTGCCTGACATCGAATGTGTAGCAATGCTTTGCTGTCAGTCCACCTCCTGTACGTGTGGAAATCAATCCACCAAAGTTCAGCGTTTCTGCTGTGTCAGCCGATGTTTGTCGTGTGGTCTTTGTGTTAGGCTCAGAGTTGTGGTAAATGTTTAGCATAGAATCACTATAGTTCTTTTTCAATTGAATTGCTCCTAACAAATGGTACTGCTTGATGCCTCTCACCCTTTGAACATACAAGACAAGATTCATACTTGACTGCAGGTTCAAAATTAAACTGCTTTTAAATTTAATTTCATCATCACGTTGTGTCATGTACCAATCTTTCACTTAGTAACGGACCAAGAACTTGTTACGTAATTAACAGTGCTGAAATCTTTTTTTTTTCTGTCAGCATGTGCCAGTGTTGGACTGCAATATTGCACTCATGTAGGTTAATCGCAAATATTGCTTACATGATCTCTAATGCTTTGATTGTTGTCAACTAAATAAAAGTACATAAAGTCACTGATTCTGAGTGTCTTGCTTCCTCACACAAAATACCAGTTTATGCTCACAGAAAGAGGAACCTAAACACAAATAAAATGCCATATAAACCTCATTTCCACAACATCTCAGTAAAAGCAAACTCATTTTATAGCACTTTTAATAAACGTTTAGCTCTAGTTTCATACATTCTGGTGTCTGTTGACAGTGCTGGCAATGTTCCCAAGTACCATTCCATACATTCATAATCGGCCAATAATAGAGCAAGGAATCTGACTAAACACTCATTATCTGTATCTGCTGCAAAGGTTTGTCCAAACACGTTTTAAACTTGTTTTACAGACTGCTGAATGTATTACAAATACTGAAAAGAAGCAACGTTGGCTACACTATTTGGTATTTCAACCATTATACTTAAATATACATCCAAAAAAAGTTTGTTTTCATGTAATATATGCATGTGTATTGTGTGCATTTACTCTGTATATATAAATATTTAGATTATTCCACGGCTCTCTGGAATGCTTGATTCTGATTGGTCAGTTGAGACATTTGCAGGTTCGTTCTTTTCGAATAAT
>JAUYWG010000047.1:4417458-4431461 GCA_034779775.1 Enteromius afrohamiltoni | reverse complement strand
TAAATAACTAAAATACATCCGTTATTATATATTCATATGTAGATGTTATAAATTGTCTTACTAACGTTTGAATGTTAATGACGCGGTACTATATCTTTCAGCGGAAGAATGAAAATGTTAATTTAAAACAAATACGCCAATAAAATTTTCAAATTCATATTCATGTCCAGTTTTTTCCCTTATGTGACAAGTAGCCGTACATTAAGCCGGATAATGCAGAGGTAGCCGGTAGTTATCGCGAAATAAGCCCCGACAGTGTGATCAGGACCTGACTCGAAGCGGTAGTTGCTGCCTCTTATTATCCCTTACTTAATATACAAATATAACAAAATATACACAACACACTCATATTAACATAGTAAACAAAAGCTTATTTTGGACACATCTGTTAATCTAGAAGCTACATTAATGTACACTATCAAATGAATAGCTGAACATTCCTGATATTAAATATCAAATGATATATCTGTCATTAGATTGTCATAAATGTAAAGCCTGAATATGTGGTTTATTTAAATCTTAGCTTTAAAGTTAAAGGACATTGAATTCAAAATGAAGTGATTATGTTTGGTATTTTAATTTGTGGATGAATCTGTGTTTTGCCAGACTTCAGTTGCGGGTAGGAGAACTTCCCTTCAGATGCTCCCAGTTATTGTAGAGAGCATAGAGTCCAGAAAGCGTCAGCCCAACCAAGCCCCCTCGAGCTGCCCCCCGCAAACCTCCTGCAACAAAACACAACTTTAGGAAACAAGTTAATACAAGAAACACCAGTTCCTCTAAATTTCTCTCTAGACGCACTTCTCCTTAAGTTGCACTCATCACTCTCACCAAATTGTGTAATAACGCTTAACTTCTTTTTTTTTTTTTTCCTAGCCGCTCTTTATAAAGTCTCCTCAACCATGGGAATCCAAACCCTACAGTACTAAAAAAAAAAAAAAGGTTTTGCAGCACAGAAGAACCCTTTTGTTTGTCTCTCAGTGACCGGTTGTCGTTTAAGCTCACAAGGCGCAAGATAAAATGACGTAAAGACTCATTTATTCCATCCAAGGTGTTAAGCTACAATAATATTTTTGGTTCAGTACCAGCCATATCTAGTCACTGACCTCCACTGACAGTCTCACAGACGTCAGTGGAGTAAAACAGATAGAGATGAGCTTAACTTCAGCCTTGCCCAGAACATGGAGAAGAGCGATAGTGCTTTGAGATGTGCGAGGACTCCACACCCACCATGAGTTCAGGCTTGATATAAACGAGTGAATGCGAGTCAGTGAGAGCCCACCCATCACACAGAGACCAAAGTCTTTAAAAAAAGCACTCTTCCTTCTAGACATGTTGCTTCTGTTAATATTAAACAGAAATGCCCCAGATATGCAGAGCAACAGAAAAATGCCAATGTACTGTATGCATGTCAGAACTGCTTTCATAGCGCCATTATGATCAATGCACGTTTCAGCTTGTAAATATGTTGACACATGACAATGAGACGTGAGATAACAAAAGATCTGAATGGTTTGGGACACACCGAACACAAACTGCATGGATGGCAAAACTCTTATCTGACCCTTAAGCCCTGCTTTTCAGCAGAGTAGTAGGCAATGTGCTGAATCATCTCAATGTCCGGGAACTTCCCTTCTAAGAACTCTGCAGCAAAGAACGATGGGAAATTATTTTGTGGCATCCCAGCAAAGCAAGATTTCCTATTATAAATCTTTTCTTCTAAATGTATTCGTTCCACCGCTACAGGAAAACACCTGATGGGTAATTCTGTAAAGTACTTCCTTACAGGAACAATGACATTTAGGGTGTATAACCAACCACTTAATGGCCTTAAATGACCTAAATTAAAGTTTTTTTTTTGTCATGAGTGCAAACAATTTTCCTTTTCTCTCCAAAAAAGAACATCTCTGGATCTTTCCCTGCAGTCTGCTGACTTCTTGCTTCTTGAAGATAACACAGTGTGATAAACATATTAGAGATGATCTACCTGGAGATTTGTAGAGGACACCAGTCAAGGTTCCTGCAGCAATTGTGTTGAGGTCATCCTCAGCCCCTCGGGCTTTCTCTGCGATCACCCCAAACGCACTGTACAGAAGAGCTGAACACATACAGTACACCATCAATATAAATCCACACACAGAGGTTGGCTGTCTGCATTATTATGAAAAATACTGAATATAAAAATACCCTTTTGTTTCAAATAAGCTTTAACCAGACTACAAAGTTAGACAATATTTATTTTGAGATGGAAGGAGGCTGAATTTGGGCCACTCACCCAATGAGCCCAGCGTGTTTGCCCATGTGGCACCTTGGCGGGTCACCATATTCAGGATCCTGAATGGGAGATTAAGAGTTTAAAACAAAGTGGCTTTTGTTCTGAAACATCCAGCCAGAAACAGAGGTGTTTTATGCCAACAACACACAATTGAAATACACAAGTCATCCAGGGGCTCTGTAATATTACAACAGTCTATTAACAGAAAGCCTTTGTGCATATTTTTGCTTCATGACACATGAATTAGCTGCTGGGCGTTCAAGTCTGACTCCTTCAGTAAAAACTTCCTTGACCTGTGTCAGTTTTAAATAGAATAGAAATAGATTATGACAGGGTAATCATAACGCTTTTTCACCCAAACATCCTAGAAGTCAGTGTCGTCTTGCACGTAACGGCAGTAAAGCGGCAGACTTTGGCCCACCGTATTTATATAACTCGTAAAGAACAGCATGTAAACACGCTTTAATGCAGCCTTGACCACATGAAGCTTCACACAGGTGTGTACACACAGGTGTATTTGAGCTATTGATTTAAAACAGCCGTCACAACTTTATTGATAACTAAAAAAAACAAACAAACATAAAAATAGAAATTCTATGAAAAAACATGGTGTTTTTGATTGAAAATGTCAGTGTCTAGCAGTGTATTCACATTTAGTAGTATGAAAGAAAGCAACGTTTAAGCAATAAAGCTGAATTTTGTTGCTCAAATCATTTATTCAGATCTGTAACAAACATTGTCAAAAGAGGAAGTGTGTCTTAATCACAAGTCTTGAAATCAGCTTGCCTGGCCACAAGAAACATACACACACACAAATTATATGCATGTTTTCATATATTTGTATAATAAAAAATACAAGCATATAAAGCATCATAAGCTTAAAATTACACAAAATATAATTATATAATTTTAAGTTATGATACAAAATAAAATTCAACTTTAAATATAAGTTTGTGTTGCTTTATTGGCATTTAAATACAGAAAAAAAATACAATTTATGTCTCTTTAAACATACTTTTGTTAAAAAGTACTTTTAAATATACTTTTGTTCTGACTTTCTATTCCATAATTATGACTTTAAAACGCTTTTAAAAACTAATTTTAGTTACTTTTAATAACAAAACAAATAAATCTGAGGTTTGCCCTGAAATAATTTCCTCATGACAGTAAAAAACTGTCCAGGCATTTGTTTTATATGTCAGTACTGTAATATTGATTTGTGGCCTATACAACACCTTATAAACATTTTGGTCATGTCTGTATTTAAAAGGGTTAAGGTGGGATTCGGCATTCAGTGAAACAATAGCTTTTTGTTTTCTGTCGTCTTCTCCAATTTGTGATGTCACAAGCACCATGAAACCCCCCAAAGCTGTCTGCACCACGATTTGAATTCAAAGGAAAAAATGCATGTGACTCTAGATTTAGTGAAACGTGGTGCATCACCACAAACCAAAGGAAATCTGAGACGGAAATGCTCAGTCTGGTTTATCTGCCTATTCATGAATCTTGCTCCACTGACATCACGGAATAACCCTATTGTGTGTTACCTGACCCCACCTTTACCAGGAAATTCACTTCTACCGTTCTGCTCCTACGAAAGGTATAGTGCACACTGTAGAGAACACTGCCCTCTGCTGGTTCACGGTTTATGAGCGCAGGCAAGGTGTGGAAAGATGTGAAACACAGTAACAGTACACACCATTAATTGATGCAGGGGTAAATCCTGTTTAACCTATCTGAGAAAAGTCATTAGAGACAGACTATGGAAGACCAATAAAAAAAAAAAGCATGCTTAAAACATAATTATGATGATATGATAAATGTTGGAGTTATGAGATTCTAAATTCAAATTTGTACAATTATGAGACAAAGAGAAGAAAAGATGAAAAAAAGAAAAATGACGACAACATGATTAAACTGTGAGAAATCATGAATATTTATGTTACATGTTATATAACTTCATCTTTACTATAACTTCATATTTATGTTATAATGACTTCATCTCATAATTTCCTGACATGAGCATTTTCTGTTTAGTGAGGGTTTTCTCCTTATTAAATAAACACAAATAAAAACCTTATATCATAATTCTTATTTTTTTCTTATTTATAATGTCTTCAAAATTATGAGATGCTAAGTAATAATCATTAAATAAAAGGTTGAAATTGGGGTTTTGACCCTCTTACCATCTCTATTCTAATTCTATTCTTAAAAATTGCATTATTTTCATTTACTGTTTGTAGTCTAATGTATGTGTGTGTAATATATAAATGCATTTCTTTGTACATACATGATAAAGTATGCACACATTTATGATGCAAACAAAAACTTTCATATTGGATGCAACTGACACCACTGTATATATTTATATAAAGCTCTCACTAGAGCTTGTGCTATTCTTTTTCTGGTCCGTTTTTTTTTTTTTGTTATCTACAGAGGGTATGGAAAGTATTCAGATGCCCTTAAATGTTTCAGTCTTTATTATATTGCAGCCATTTGCTAAAATCATTTAAGTAAATTTTTCCCATCATTAATGTACACACAGCACCCCATATTGACTGAAAAACACAGAATTGTTGACATTTTTGCAGATTTCTTAAAAAAGAAAACCTGAAATATCACATGGTCGTAAGTAATCAGACCCTTTGCTCAGTTTTTAGTGAATCTTGGAGTCATTCAGGTGTTTTTTGCAAACTCCCAGCAGGCTTTCATGTGTCTTGCTCTGAGGAGAGGCTTCCGTCGGGTCACTCTGCCATAAAGCCCCGACTGGTGGAGGACTGCAGTGATGGTGGACTTTCTACAACTTTCTCCCATCTCCCGACTGCATCTCTGGAGCTCAGCCACAGTGATCTTTGGGTTCTTCTTTAACGTCCCAAACGTCTTCCATTTAAGGATCATGGAGGCCACTGTGCTCTTAGGAACCTTAAGTGCAGCAGAAATGTTTTTGTAACCTTGGCCAGATCTGTGCCTTGCCACAATTCTGTCTCTGAACTCTTCAGGCAGTTAAATATATGAGCGTCACAGCAAAGGGTCTGAATACTTAGGACTGTGTGATATTTCAGTTTTTCTTTTTTAATAAATCAGCAAAAAGTGTCAACAATTCTGTGTTTTTCTGTCAATATGGGGTGCTGTGTGTACATTAATGAGGAAAGAAATGAACTTAATTGATTTTAGCAAATGGCTGCAATATGTATATGTATTTTACAAAATTCCTTGCTATTTGTACTAAGTTAAGCTAACTGAGACTTGTTATAGCACTTGCATATCATTTGTCGAGTTGGATAAAAGCGTCTCCTAAATGACTAAATGTAAATAAAATCCTTATGAGATGCGTAACACAAATAACTCTGATTTACTAAAGCATGGCTTTATGTCTCATAAGCCAGTCCATATGCAGATATGCAGTTTACTGTAGTAAACTTAACTGACTGTGTTCAGAACTACGATTACGGTACTCACTGTACGTTGCGAGGTTTGGACCAAGCCATGTTTCTGGTTTCAGAGAAGCCCATTCTAAATCCATTTACAGCCCCGAAAACAGCACCTGCATGAGTTTTGTTGTTTTAGAAATATCATTCGTATTAATTAAAAACAAATCAATTTAAAAGCAAACACTGAGATTGCACGATGCATCAGATACCTGTGATACAACATCCGCCAATAGTAAAAAAGGCCAGCTCAAAGCGTCCTCTAGTTTTGTTTGCTCCAGTGGGTAAAATGAACTCATCTGTATCCTATGAGCAGACATCCATTAAATCTCTTACATTACAAATAAATGAAGGCAGCTATTGGCAGATCTCACCTGTAAGAGATACCTGGGGTCCACATTGAGGTATGGAGAGAGGGGACTCATGCCTGTTACTGTTAAGAACAGCTTTAGTAAGCGACTGAGTCACAGGTTCATTAGTAATAGAGTAACTTACAGCAGACTTACACGGCACTCCAGCGAGCTCAGTCTTTGAATACTGAGGCCCAGCAGATCCAAACAGACCGAAACCTCCTGAGCTTCTTGAGTCTGGGCTGGATGGTCCTGATGGCTCATTATTATCCATGTCTAGGTGAGGTTCGTGCACTTTTTTACTCAGTTAAACATTTAAAGATATATTAGCAAACACAAATGTAATCTGTTCAGCTTTAACTTAGCAGGTCATTAGTAATAAGGACTCTGGCTGTCTAGTTGCTGTTTTTTGTTGTTGAACACAATCAAACGGTTCTATTATTTAGTATTTTCCCTGGCCAGCGCTGCATGGCTAACGTTTAACCTGAAGCGTCTCTTGTTTGCCGTAAAGTGAGCCGTCGACGTTCATTGAACTGGCCATCACAAACAGCTCTCATCTCTCAAAACACACACGTTTAACTTTTATACTGTTGTAAAAAAAAAAAAAGAAACAGTTTGTGGGCAAACTGTGAATATGAAATGAACTTTACTGAAAGTAAAGTATGTAAAGCTTTACTGCAGCGGATTCACGACAGTTTTTGCGACATCAACTGTTTGTGGCCAGATAAGCAAACACGAAAAGTGAAACTAAAGCAAATTCGTAACTTCATGTAATTTACTGCTAAGATACTTACTTTATTTATTTCGCTTTGTATAAATGTATATGTTTTGATGATAAAACTTTAGATAGATGATCAATTGCAAATATTATTTGCTTGTTTAAAGAGTTATTAATTACTGATTTTTAGAGAAGAGTTTTTTTCATTTGACACATTATGTAAAATCAGTTGTTAGAGCGCTTAATATTATATAAAAATAATTCAATAGTAAAGTAAAACAACACAGTTTATGTTTTCTTGGTATGTCATAAAACAATTTTGTGATTTCATATGGGCAAGAGATTACTGTTGCTATTTTTGTGTTGCTTAAAAATACATACATTACGTTCAAAGATTTGGGGTCAGTAAGATATTAAATGGTTTTGGTTTCTGCGGCTGCATTTATTAGATTAAAAACCCATAAAAAACTGTAATGATTGTGAAATATTATTTACATTTAAAATAACTGTTTTCTGTGTGAATATATTTTAAAATGTAATTTTACATTTCGTATGCGTTTCATTTAAAAATGAAAACGTGCCTTTTTTGTCCTTTGGACAAATGAAATATTATATGGATCAGTTCATAATTTTTTGAGTATGTCACATTTTTATTCATGCTATTATGACCAGTGTTTACCCCCCTTTTGTATATTAAATATATTACTGTTTGTAGTGTAAAAAAAATATTCTCAATAGAATGCGGAAGTCCATCCATATGGTAGACGCGTCAACGATGACGCGCCAAGACACCCGTGACGACATCTGCGAGGATCTGACAGAGGTGCGGCAGAACCGAAGCGATTTCCAACGACCGAACAGCATATTATATGCTCGGTAAATACTTTCAAAAACATTTAACCGACTTAGAAGCGTGCATAATATTTAAGCAGTGGACGCCTTCGGTCAATGATCAACAGAAGTGCAGCGAGGGGACAGGAAGCGCGCTGTGAGAATATTATATTGAGGAATTTAAATGCATCTGAGATCATGCAGTCACACCGGACATATGTCACTCGGTCAGAACAACACCTTCGGCTCTGTCTGGAGATAACATTACGCTATTATTGTTGTACCTCCAAGTGATGCATCCGTGTCTTAAAGGGATTTTACTGACGGATTGTATGTTTTCAGTCACGCATGCACTGTAATGGTCTGTAATTATAATATATAGCCTATATATTCGAGATCAGTGCGGGCTGTTTCAGTTGAAGCTGGTGGTACAGAAAGTACAGCCTGTACACATCGTATTCAGTTTCAGTGTGTGTGTGTGTGTGTGTGTGGGCCTCGGTGCGAGACACACGCTTAGGTCGTTTATTATCTGTGAATGTGTTTAATATATGAGCAATTTTATGGCGGGCCGATTGAATCCTGGCCATTACAGTATGTGTACAGTAAGGCTCTAACAAAACATACATGACAAGGTTCGGGTCTTTCTACATTTTTTTTTGTAAGGAGACGTTATTGACGTGGATATACGCGACAAATTAAAATACAGTTGGACACACTCGGTTGCAGCCCCATTTAATCCTTTCCCAGAATGCACCGTGTCTGCACAGTTGTGTTTCCTGTTTACCGTTGTAACGCTTTTGTTGCTGTTTTTCCTTTATTGTCGAGGTAGATCGCTATGGATTAATTTCTCCGCGGTTGATCGGGGGGTGGGTGGGTGGGGGGGCGAGTTTATAAACGAATAAGCTGAATGTAAACACGCGAAAACGCGAGATTCGCGGCATCCGGCTGATGAGGAAACACCGTGGCGCGAACCGACGCTTTCATTTTTACACTTATCACGGATTTGACAGATTTCGGACGAACTGCAGAAGGATTCTTCTGAAAGGTCTCCGAATCTTCAGAACGCTCTTTAAATGCCAGGATGATTCCTTACGGTGTTCCCCGAGGGTCAGAAACGGTCGTTTTAAACGCTTTTAAATGTCAGAGTTATGTTCTCTAACGACAGAAAGATTGTTCGTGACGTCATTTTGAATGTCAGAGTGATTCTTCAGAACATGCCGTAGATCAAACGTCAGTGTAGAACCTGCTCTTATTATAAGAAGGTTCTTGATTGGATGTCAGTGGTGGAAATGTCTGCTTGATGGTTGTTAGGGGGGGCAGATATATTCCTTGTGCTGTAGTCAAGCCGAAAAAATATCCGTGCAAGAGGAAGTAAAATCTCTTGCATCATAGTCTTCAGCAGAAATCGTTTTTTTCCCCAGTACACACTTAAAAATGAGCTTAAAAATATTTTATTCGATATCTACTCAACACAAACCACTCTTATTAACAGATACATACGACCCTGGACCACAAAACCAGTCATAAGTGTCAAAAATTGGGATTTATACATCATGTGAACGCTGAAAAAAACAAGCTTCCCATTGAATTGTTAGGATGCAGCTATTTGAATACCTGCAATCTGAGGATGCAAATAAAAAAGTTCTTACGATTAATAATTAAAAATGAGATTTTAATAAATTTACAGTTGGAAATTTACAAAACATCTTAATGGAACATGATCTTTACGTAATATCCTAATGATTTTTGGCATAAAAGCAAAATTAATCATTTTGACCCATGCTATATATATTGCTATAAATATACCCCAGCGACATAAAATTGGACCGGGGTCAGATATATAAAAGATAAACGCTTGCTCAGATTGACTCATGGGGTGGATGTATTTTGATTAAACTGTCAAGCAGGCTAATTATCATACAATAACCTAAAAAAAGGCAAATATTGGCAGATGTATGTTGTTATTCCTGGTACTGTTTAATCAAGCTCTTTTTTTTTTGTTTCCTACTAGGATTTGCTGAGGTGTAAATTAAGCCTGGAATAATCACAGCTCCCCAGTGAGAAAACAACAGAAGGGCCGTGAAGATCAGCCCTAATGGAAGAGACGGAAACAGAGCTGACCTGCTCCGAGCAGGACGCTTTAGGAGCAGACTTCATCACGGTGGAGCTTGACACCCAGCCCATCGAATACGTGGTCAAGTGGGCCGAGGTGGGCTCCAAATTCACTATAGCCTGCGTGAAAAAGGATCTGGACGAGGCTGCCTGCTTCACCTCCGACCAGATGGTCAAAGTGGAACCGGACGAGACATTCTTTGTCCCTTACGAAGCGGTGTACACGGAATGTGACGAGGCCGATCCAGATTTGATCGCGACGCACGAGGAGGAGGTGGGCAGCGAGTCAGACTTCAACGACAACACGGAAGCGGGGAACAGCCAGCTGTGTGAAGAAGAGGACTTCATGGATACGTGCTGGGAGAAGGAGGTGTCTCACTCCAGAACGTACAACTGCCGCTTCTGTGGCAAGAGCTACAGCCATTCCTCCAGCCTGGCTCGCCACCTGCACGTACACTCGGATAAATCGGCCTTCCCTTCCTCTAAAGATTTCAGCAAGTCGTGCGACAGCAAAAAGTCGCTCCAGTGCAATCTATGCGGGGTGCGGTGCAACGGCAAGCGGCTGTTGGCCATACACAAGAAATGCCACAAAACCAAGAGACTGCACACGTGCAACACGTGCGGGAAATCGTTCAATCACAGCTCGAGTCTGTCGCGGCATCGCTTGATCCACAAAAAAGGCTTGGATAAGAGCGTCAGGCCGCTATACCCGACCCCGGCTCCTATCGTAACCCAGCACAGCTTCCCATCGGGGCACGGCGCGGGTAAAAGAGCGCTCGAGAAGCAGTACCAATGCGCGCAGTGCGACAGGGTCTTCAGCCACTCGGCGGGACTCTCCAAGCATCAGGTGGCTCACGTGAGACAGCTGCTCAACTCCTACACCCACGGCAAGGACTCCCTCGACAAGCCCTCGGACCTCAAGATCCGCTTGAAGCTTTGCTCCCGCGACAAGCCCAACTACTACACCCTGTGCAAGAAGAACAAGCACGGGAAAGCGGGCAAGAAGAGGCTGTACCTGGCCAACGAGGAGCGGCCGTACCCCTGCCGGATTTGCAACAAGCGCTTCAGTCACACCGCCAGCCTCTCGCGGCACGAGCACGCTCACGCCAGCAACAAGTGCTACGCCTGCAGCGACTGCAAGAAGACCTTCGTCCGGCTCTCCAACCTCAAGCAGCACCAGCAGACACATGCCACGGGAAAACTCTACAAGTGCCCTCAGTGCGGGAAAACATTCGTTCACTCCTCCAGCTTCTCGCGCCACAAGAAGGTCCACGCGGCGATGAACCTGTCTCCCAAACTGGAAGACGCTCGCTGTGAAGAGGAACTGGTCATCGATGAGGTGGCTCCGCTGGAATATGAGTCCGAGTGAGAAAGACTGTGTTTGTTTTGTCGTGATTATTGGCCCTGGCTGTGTTGATTATTATAACCCTTTTCAGACACTTTTAGGGGATGTAGTAGCCACCTTTGGGTTGTTTTTTTGGTTGACATTCCCTTTTGTTTTCTGTTCATTCGATTTATTTGCAAAACAAGTCGTGTCATTTATGTCCCCTCATTTTTAGGTATCTACAGGAAAATCAATAGAGAGGAGGAGATGGGATTGGCAACACAGGTGTTATTTATTTCCCTTTTTACTGCAAAAAATGCTTTTTCTTGCTTCGATTTTGTTGTCTTGTTTCTAGCCAAAATATCTAAGAAGTCTTAAACCGAGAAGGATTTTCTAGACGAATAATAATAATAATAAAAAAAAAACCATCTTCTTCATGTTCTTGTTTCAAAAATCCTTCTTGATTTGAGAGTTTCTATATATTTTGGCTGGAAACAAGACATAAAACCTTGGCTAGAAAAGCATTTTTTGCAGTGTTGTCGTGCTTGCACTGAATCTGTGAACCCAAAGTAAAGTACTTACTAGAGTAGAGAGGAGGTGATATTAAATTCAAGTTTGTTAATAGGAAACCTGAGTTTTGTATGCAAGAAGTAAATGTATATGCAATTTACTTGAACGTTGTTCTGATAAGTGTGCAGTTGTTTATGTTATTGACCTAATTTCTAAGACCAACAAGTTCAAGGCTTTTCTCAGCGGAAGTCTGGAGACACAAAAACAGGTTTTGCTGGGATACATATTAAAAAAAGGAAAAAAAGTGTACACGGTATAAACGGCTGGACGAGTGCAAATGGAGAAGCTGTACTCTGGACTAACAAGTGTTTTGGGGTGTTTTGATTGTTCTGGGTTTGACTAGTTTCCTCCACATGTTGTCTTTGGTACTCATTTCCTCTTTGATGTTCTGTTGTCAAAATATGAAATCCACTGTGTCCATGGAGGGTATTTATAAAAAAAAAAAGAAGAAAAAAAAAAAGATGCTTATTGGACACGGACATGTACGGCTGCACTTATATTATTGTTGATGTAAAGTTGTGTGTGTGCACTTGAATGAATATGAGAAAAGAATATACCCGCAAAATGTGTGCTTTTTACTTCTGCTGTATATGTGTAAAAAGTTGCAGTTGCAAAAAGAAGTTCTATCTGATTTATTTTTCTGTATCTGCGTAAGTTAAGGAATAGCCAAGGGATTTCATATTTTAACAAGCATTGCACTATTGTATTTATAGACAGAAGCACTACATATTTAGGAAATTGGAACGCAACTTTGGATCTCCCCGGTCAACCCTCAGACAAATGAGGCACGGAAATATCTCTTTTGGAAAGTTGATCAAGTGCCCTCAGCTACTTTGTGTAAGACCAAAGCTCTCCGGTGCAACATGGAAGACCTGCAGCTCATCAAAGGTGTTTAATCAGCCTCATGTTCCATATTCATACGCGTCTGGACTTCTCAGCATTTGCTATCTGAATGGAAATTTAATAGCAATTACTAACCTATTTATGCCTTTTGAAAAAGAGATGTGGAGGAGAAGCACAGAAGGCACTGTTGCACCCAGGATAATATTATTATTCTCTGGGCACTATAGTTTATGGTTGTTTTCAAATATTCCCATTGTTCTTAAAGCATAAGTCATATCCCCCAGTCTTTCAGATCTTTTATTGCCTTTTTTTTCATTTCTAACAAATAACAAAATATGGTTTATCGTTCTCCTGTCCACACGTTTTGATTTAAATTAGTCATTTTTTAATTTTTCAATTGCTGTAGCTATGTCATCTCTCAATGCAGCAGACCTACATCTTAAATAAAGATGTATGTTTTTGTATTGTGTTTGCCATTAGATAACCGTTTGAGAGTTCTGTCTTGCATTTTTTTTTTTGTAATAAATAAATGGTTCACGAATCTTTGGTCTGAATCTGAATCTATTTATTTCAGCTTTATAGTGTTAGTCCGGTTCGGTAATTTCAATTGTAGTTCAACCATTTAAAATAAAAAGCTCAAATATGACACCTGTTTAGTTAAAATCTAATTTACTGAGAGATTAACTAATAATAATAAGCAATTATATTACAATTTAATTGCATAGTTTATGACCAAATCGTTGCCCTATTAATAGATCTTACCTGTTAAAGAAGTCCTTGCTGAAGAAGTCCCCTGTAGTTCTGTCATCGACCAGGAGATGTCAGCAAAAGACAATTTATGGAAAGGTAAACATTGGAAGGCTTGTAAGTAAACAATACAAAACGTTTATTTATTTTTTTTACTTAACAATTTATATCTGACCTTTGCATGATTTGAGTCTTTTTTTATCTCGAATATCAATATCTGAAGCATTTAGTTTTTTACAGGCCAACGCAGATTCTGTAGGAGAAACTTATTCCTAGCATTTTAGTAGTAGTACACAGAACTGATGGAAAAGGAAAGGGGAAGAATAAAAGCATTGCTATGTAATATTACTAAATGAACTGTGATATTATCTAGTTAAATATGTTTAATATGTTTACTATCTAGAGCCCCCTGCTGCCCACAGTAATAACTTCTTCTAACTAAAATGACAATGTTATTAAACAGATAAGACAGGCTTACGATTACGATTCTTACGAGACAGTTTCAAAAACTGTAAGAATTTTAAAAAACAAAACAAAAACAATAATTATTTATTAGACCGTATATTATTAACAATTCTTATCTTACTTGTCAGATTTGCTTTTTTGCTGATCTTTTGTTAGGACTAGTCAAATAGTAAAAAAAACCCCGTAATATTTCGATAAGTAGTGTCTAATAAATGTGCACAAGTATATTTGAATAAATATCTATTTAATGAATAATAGTATAAATAAGTAGGCTGCACCCCAAGAGTTTGGTGAGTTTTCTATTCTACCCTGTGTTTCATGTTTGATTTGTCATCATGTTCAG
>JAUYWG010000047.1:4404888-4415634 GCA_034779775.1 Enteromius afrohamiltoni | reverse complement strand
AGTAGCTTTAATATAGTAAAACATATAGAAGGTGCTCAGCGTCATTCACACAAGCACACAAACACCATCATGGTAAGGCAATAAACATTAATTTAACAACATTACATGTAACATACAACCCTAATAAACATAACAGATACAAAAAATCTAAAAAAAGAAACATAGTTATTTTAAAGAAAAAACATCAAATTCAAACAAAATTTTAAATGCAATACAGGGAGTTCTGGGAATGTCAGTTTACGGTATTTTCCTGTAAATTGTAATCCTTACAATTTACAAAAAAGAAACATAGTTATTTTAAAGAAAAAACATCAAATTCAAACAAAATTTTAAATGCAATACAGGGAGTTCTGGGAATGTCAGTTTACGGTATTTTCCTGTAAATTGTAATCCTTACAATTTACGGTAAAGAAACGGCAGCTGTGGTTGCTGGTATAAAACTGTGAAAAATATGATATCATAATTTTTGTCTTGTCAATAGTTTCATGGTTTTATTTTAAATTTACAGTTAAATACCGTGATTTCTAATAAGAAAATAGTGATAGTGATTAAAATAGTGATTAAAATAGTGAAACACTATTTTGTACTTTTGAAATATACTGATAACTACCAAATGCAGGTGGTTATGAGAAAGTCACATGATGAACTAAAGCTCATTACAAGTAGCTTTAATATAGTAAAACATATAGAAGGTGCTCAGCGTCATTCACACAAGCACACAAACACCATCATGGTAAGAATTATTAAACTAAAATGGGCAATAAACATTCATTTAACAACATTACATGTAACATACAACCCTAATAAACATAACAGATACAAAAAAACTAAAAAGGAACATAGTTATTTTAAAGAAAAAACATCAAATTCAAACAAAATTTTAAATGCAATACAGGGAGTTCTGGGAATGTCAATTTACAGTATTTTCCTGTAAATTTAACAGGAATTAACCATTAACCATTTCACGGGTTTTTACCGTAGCATTTTCACTTTTTTTTACAGTTAAGTTCACAGCCATTTTGTACAGTGTGTGTAAGTGTGGATTTGTTTGAAACTCTCTATGTGGGCAATTAAATACTGTTAATTGTAATTCTTCATCTTCGTGCATTCTTCCTAAATCTTCAGTTCCTTCCAAAATAAGTACAGGGTGGGCCATTTATATGGATACGCCTTAATAAAATGGGAATGGTTGGTGTTATTAACTTCCTGTTTGTGGCACATTAGTATATGTCAGGGGGGAAACTTTTTTCAAGGTGGGTGGTGACCATGGTGGCCATTTTATTAAGGTGTATCCATATAAGTGGCCCACCCTGTATTTATAAAAATATCAGTGCCATCAGAATGAAAATCATGATAGTCAAAATGCTTATTCAATATATCAGTGCACTCTCTAGCCTGATGTAACCTATCTGTAGTTACTGTACTGAAATACAAAAGGCTGCATCTCATATATGTCATATATCCTTTCAAAAGTACAAATTTACATGTATGTGGGATATTGATTGAAAGAGACTGAAATGCTTGAATAATTGAGAATACGGTCGATCTCCCAATATTTAGCTGAACCCTTCAGTCATAGTAAGACCGTGATTGATAACATGATCCACAATAATGCCTTATTTTATCTGATCTTCTCTTCTCCTCTTCTGTTTTGTCTCTGTACCCTTCCATCAAACATCCTTTCTCCTCTTCTTCCTCTCGGCTGTTGACTCTGATCGTTTTCTGGATGATCATGGGTTTTGAGAAGTAAGACTCTAAATAATACATGTTGAGCAAGATGATAATGGAGGAAGCCGCAGATAAATGTACATAATGAGTTGCATGAATGTGGCGAAGCAATCAAAACTTTTTCAAAAGAGTGAGAAACTGCTTTTATGATGTGCACAAGTGACTATATGATGTGGAGCTCGAACAGTTTTTTACAGTGTAGGTGTACTTACGACTGCATTTTTCTCAGCCCTTTCACTCCAAAACCTATTGGTGGCGCTCTAACATCAGACGCAGATCTGTGCTGTGCACCACTCGAGTGTTTCCTCACTGTCCCTCCATGAAATATGTCAGGGTCGGTCAGGCAGCCATGGGATCCCATCAGATGAAGAAATAAATGCGTGTGGACACCAAGGCAGGGCGGCGAGAGAAAGACACATACAGAAAAGAGAAAACAAGTTCCCATTTGAATTCTGCTGCTCCAGCTGGGAGTTCTTGGGCCATCGAAGTGAGGCAATCAAGTTTGCCATTGTTGCCAGCCTTGCAGGCTCAGGCTTCCTGGTAACCCTAAAGTGAATTAGCTGAGCTTTTCTGCAAGCCTAGAAACAGCTCCTCTGTTCCTCAACAAAAAGCCCATTGAGATGAAGGGAGCGCTGGCCTCCCCAGGCTCTTGGAAAGCCAACCCCGGGCCGATGAATGGACGCTCCAGCTCCCATTAAGACACTGGCCACTGTGGGAAATGCTGGTGATGTCATTATCAATGCATTTCTTACTGTTTTCGTTGCTTTTTCACAGCTTTGCCCCGCAGCCTCCCTCTTATCCGCTAGTGTTCCCTTCCTGTTCCCTTTAGACGCCCATTATGAGATGCCTCCCCGTGCAAAACAAAAAAAGGGGGCCGAAAACAGTGCAAAGCTCAGTTGCTATGGAAACATGGAAACAGAACAGTGAATGGGAGGGGAGGGGGTGTTCCTCTTTGAAATCGGGCTGTGTGAGAAGGACTGACAGCACAGATAGAGAATTACAACACCTCAGAAACAAATATGCAATTCTTCATGGTCCAGCCGTTCACCCGTACAAAGAGTCTGAGCGTTCAATTGAGTTTTGGGATCTCACTGCGTCCTGAATCCCCAGACTGCATCGATCAGACTTTATAATCCATCAGCTGAATCAAGTCAAAGTGAAGAAGAATTCATTCATGAGTCGTTTCTTTATGTTTTATATTTATACTACGGAGCTCTGTGAAATCGATAGGGTATTTCAATACAAAATCAAAAGAAAAAAAGTGTGCTTTGCTAAAAAGAAAATCAGTCATCCAGAGGCATTACAGTAATGAGAATCCAACCATGATAATAAAGCTGGCTTTGACAAGTAGTAAAAGTGCAAAGTGCTTTTAATACATCTAGATTAATTTATTTAGCATACGCTTCTTCAAGGTGACCTGGTGAGAAGACAAGCGATACATCATGAAGTCAACAGCACCAGCCATTCTGCTAACCGTGAAACACTTGGCTTTTGAGAACATTTTACATGCATTTACTGTAACTACTGGTTAGATGATCCATTTGGAAAAATAAAAATGAAACCCTTTGAAATAAGCATGTAATGTTATGCCAAATACAGTCAAGTCTTACAGCAATTCGTACAGATTTTACAAGGTGGCTAATTCGTATGACCTCAATCATACAAATTCATAACATTTTTGCTTAATTGTATGTATTTTACGAGTTGCCAATTCGTATGAATTTGTACGAATGACTTACACCTAACCCCGCCCCTAAACAAAATCGTACAAGTAAGGTTGTATGAATTAGAACAAGTTTGCCACCTTGAACGAATACGTACGAATTGCTCGCGAGACTGTGTCGGCCAAATATTAAGGGCACAACAGTGGTTCTTAACCTTTTTAATATTTAAAGGTCCTTCTGTAGGCTTTTATTTAGAACAGGATCTTCTGATGTAATAATAATAAAAACAATTTCAGTATTTTAGCATTTTAATTAAGACCATCAGTGGTTAACATTATGAATCAATGAAGAACTAAAAAAAGTAATGCAAAATACACTTGTGGTTTAGATAAGGTTCAATTTGGGGTGGTGCTTAATGCTCATGAAAATAATGCTTTACTTTACGCAAAATACATTATTTTGGATTTTGGTAACTTGACCCAGGCTTGTTTTAGTGAGATTCAGCGGGGATTGGAGTGAGTCAGTTTAGCAAAAGTCTCTTTCTTTGGAACAAACCGGTTTCCAGTGAGTGGAAACGTGCTTCGGTCTTTGAGGGGGTAAAAACTATTGTGAGCTCTGAGAAGTTCTCACGATGCTTTGTAAAGACTCTTCTCTCGCTCGTTTGGCTACCTGCCTGGGTCACTTCAGGCTAACTTTCCGTGTCACCATGGGGCTCTTCTGTTGGACGCTAAATGGTGAAAATAAGCATTTAGGAGCCGACGCATTCACTGTGTTCTCACAGGGAGAATTAGCATATGAAACAAACATACTCGGAAACATTCTTTCCCGGGAAACGAGCGAGGGAATAAATGTCTTCATTTCAGGTCCCTGCTGCAATCTTACACCCACCGAGTGATTTAGCACTGAAGTATTTTAGCAGCGTCTCTGCAGAATACAGTGGAAGTGATTTGTGGTGGGAGCTATTTGCATAAATCGGAACTGAATGAGGACGCGCTCCGACTCGACGTTCCTTTCACACGATCCCCGACTTCATCACAATTACACGCGAATCAGAAAGCTTCTGTGTTATCTTCTGAGAACCAAAAGCGACTGTGACATCCACTCAAACGTCTCTCATTAATGCTTGACATTGACTTCGGGCAAATAGAGAATTATTATCACATCTAAAATGAAATCTACGGCGTGCCATTCATTTATTTATTTTATTCTCTCCCCCTGGCCTCTCCACAACACGGGGTCTCGTCGATGGGGAGAGTGCAGAAACAGTACACCGATGTTTGAAAACTCGTCAGAAATGGGTATTACACTATGTCAGCAGCTGATAAGGCTGTGGTTTAATGGGGGTGAAATTCAACTAGTGCCAAAGGGCAGAATAAGCAGATAAGCAGAAGCTAATTACTCCACTCTTACAATAGAGTGAAGCTGTTGTTCATTTGGTGATGTTTATAATGCACAAACCTCGCCTCAGGGCCACTAACTGAAACAAGTGCCAACAAATACTGTCAAACTTTGCAGTACACCACCGCTGTTTCACGATAACACTGCTTATTATACAAAATATTCATTGTGGGAACATTTGAGAGAACAATGTGAAGCACCTGCGAGGGCAATGAAAACACACTACTGTAACATAGGATAGCTATTTAATTATAATCATTACTAGGCTATTATAGGGCGTATAGCCTACTGGTTTTAATAGCATTAACAGCAATGTCTAACTGTTCACTAACCGATTTAGATTTTTTGTAATTGGACATAAACAAACCCAAAATATGGGTATTTAATTTGATTGTTTTCAAAAAAGTATGCTATTCAGGTTGTTGGAGGGGGTGTTTTTTCTTTTCTTTTCTTTTCTTTTTTAATTTTTATTTATACATACATACTTAACTCCAGGAAATGTAAAGTGATATTCTGGGTTCTCATTCGACAGCATTTGTGGGATAAAGCTGAGAAATACATTTCGATTTGTGCATTGCTTTTTTTATTAATAACACTAATGGACATGAAAGGGGACAATGTTTTAAGGTTATAAAAGCAGAAATGTGTATTTGAGAGAACTTTGGTACGCTTTTGAAACCATCAGTTTTTGCATAAATAATTGAATCAATTGTATTCACACACACACACACACACACACACACATATATAAAAATATAAATTACATGTACTTTCAGATAATATATTATTAATAAAATCACTGTGTTTTTGATATTACAAGTTAATGTTTTATATATATTAACTTTATCCAATGCAATATTTAGATACAAATTTCAATAGAAATGATATTAAATAACATTTTACTTTATGATAAGTGTTTGTCCTTATATGTTTCAAGGACAATAAAATATGAAATGACATGTAATATAAGAGCCCTCCAGTAACTACAGGTGCAGAGAATAATTATAACAACCATATCCAACATGAAAAGTGCTCCTGTGTTTCTTTAATATAAATGAGACTTGCATTTTGATACACAATGGCATTCATCATGGCTGCTGTCCCCCTGCATCTCCCCTTTGGACGTCTTTCTTGTGAGTCGTGCAGAGCCTGAGCGTGTTTGAAGTGAAGCACGCCTCGCTGTCACCAGAAAGCTGAAGGTCAGTGGCGCTCTTGGCTCAGCTAAGACGATCCTTCCTGCTCCTGTTAAACACCCCCTCAGGGCTCTTTCTCTCGCCCAGGACAGCTCGGCTTTCCCTCCTCTGGCCTATCACAGCGCTCTTTCAGCTCTCACTAACACAATTAGCGTCTCATTAGCCTCCACCCCCCGACCGCTTCACCTTCTCCTGGGCTCATTGCGATGTGTTACACTCCACATTAGAGGGGCGTCCTGGCTCCTAAGTGTAGGGAATGAGCTTTGCAGATTCAGTGGGAATGTGATACCATCCTCACATGATAATGCAGGCATGAGGAGACCTGCTCTTTCTTACTCTCTCCCTCTCCCGCTATAATTCAGTCTTGTGTGTAGTTAACATTTAAGCGCTGGTTATGATTATACATGTTGTCTTATGCAGCTTTTATATATCATGTTTGCATTCTATTCTATGCGTTTTTTTGCTTAGAATCCTTGTAATTTTTGACAAGTTGATCATGTTTTATGCATGAATGGACATAGATGTGTTTATATTATATTAAATGGGAGGGTTATTTTATTGCATTTACATGCTTTAATATGTCACGTTTATCAGCTGGAGTGCCCACAAACTCCAGTAGAGTACACTCCACCACAGACTATGTTATGTGTGTGAAACTGTATCTGCTCACGAGTCTGCCCTGGAAACTGTGTCTGAAACCTCACCAGTTCGTGAATCTGCACCTGTACCACTGGAGGTACTGGCCGTTGATCCCTTAAAGGTCCCGCTGGTGGCTGCACAATCTTGGAGTCGGTTTACACCGTAGATCCCTTGGAGGTTCTGTCAGTGGCTGCACTGACTCTAGAGGTATTGACAAGTGCCATAGATTCACCGGACTTTCCGCTGGTGGCTGCTCAACCTCCAGGAGAGTCGGTTGTTGCTGTGTGTTCTCTGAAGGTTCTGCTGGTGGCTGCAAAACCACTAGGGGTATCGGGTTGCTCCATAGAACCCCTGAAGGACACCTGCCAAATCTTGTCCCATCCTGCCATGGAGGGCCATCACTAGAGAGTGATACTCTCCCGCCACAACTATGGAAGCCACCTGTGAACTCTTGCCATGCCATTGTTTGGCCATTGGGGTCGTTATTTCCTCATCTTGCCCTTACACGGCCATTAAAGCCTCCTTTGAACCCTCGCCTTGTTACGGTTATCTGAGTCCTTGTCACATCTAGCTACAGCCACAGAGGCCGTTGAGCTCTCGTGTCAGGTTTATCAGCTGGAGTGCCCACGAAGTCCAGTAGAGTTACTGGTGTGTTAGCGCAGTCTGTGTTTCTGTTATAATTTAGGACTCTTATTATGAAGCCGAGTCCCTCAGCTCCCATGTAGTTACCATGACAACTCATCAGCCCCTCCCACTTGTTTAAACGCATTGTGTCACCTTTAGAAGCTGTCTGTGCTTGTAGCCTAGCTGATTATTATAGCCTAGTATTGAGTGTTTACCCTCGGGCAAAGTCTCTCCCTGTGTTTGCTGCTTTCTCGACCCTGCCTGTTTGACCATGCCTTTTAATAAAGCTCTGCATTTTGATCCGCCCTTGTTAAAATATTAAAATAAGCATGCTTTTCCAAGTAGAAGAGACCAAATATTGATTACTGATAACCCTACACTTCAGATTTTTGTAATCTCACATCTAATTAAACTAAAGCGTGGATAAAATTTAAATAGTGAAAGATAAAACTTAATTTTTTTTTAAATAGATAGATAAATAGATAATTAGATACTCCAGGATGCATGAATATACAATATTTCTTTGCATGTTCACAATGCATATTGTTTAAATATGACACGTTTTGTCAATGAAAACCAGTAATAATAATAATTTAACCTCAGGTTGCTTCAGTGGGACTCTCACTGTAATTATACTATAGACAGCTATGAGTAAAAGCATCTGCATTATGATAGACAATTACATAATAATTATATAAAGACAGCAGTAAATACTTGAAAAAAAATTGACTGTAACCCAAATGTAGATTTAGAGTAAATAATATACAGTATATTACTGAAACATACAAATGTAAACACAATTAGTGCACCTAAATAGTTCATATTGTAAATGTAAATCTGGGCCTTATGAGAAAAATGGCTCTTTTATTTTAATTAATTTTATTTATTTAGTGGATGGTGTTATTTCACACAGGAGTGAAATAGAACACACTTATTGCTTGTACTGTATTTTTTATTTTAAAAAACACAGCTTTAAGGAACATCAAAGTATTATAATACAACACAGAAATCACTTCTGAAATATAAAAAAGGACCATCAAGATGAGGAACAGCCTCATTTTCTAAATGTTTTCTTAAATATATGCACTCTCAGAAATAAAGGTACAAAAGCTGTCACTGGGCGATACTTTTTATAAAAGGGACATGTTTGTACTTAAAGGGTCCATTTTGGTACCTTAAAGGTACATATTAGTACTTAAAGTGTACATATTTGAACCTAATAGGTACAAAAGTACCAGTGACAGCTTTTTATTTAATGGGATCATCTCTGATTTGTATGCATCATAATGGAAATGCTGTTGTTAAAAAAGTTGAGGGAAGTTAAGATCAGAACAGCTTCTTTTGTAAACTAATAATGAGAGCAAGCAGTGTTTTAATTATCATTTGGTGGGTTTATGTTGCACACGAAGAGAAATGGGCTCCCTCAGTGCATCATGGCTGCATTAATTACCAGATGAAGTAGCTCGTTTTGCTCCTCATCCTCCCTTCTGAGCTCTGTGGGATGCAGTGCTGTCTTCTCCTCCAACCACATGATAATTGACACCCCCTCTGCCTTCAAGCTGAGAGGAACCAGAGAGGAGGAACGAGAGCACAGAAAACAGTGTCCCGCGGCCCAGTCGTGAGATCCGCGAGCACAGCCTCTTTCTCTTCTCGCACAAACAAACACTTTCATGGCTCAAAACCCGACGGCGACTCAAGATGCGATTTCTACAAGCAAACAGCCGCCGGGGCCCCTGGTGTGTCTTATCAGCTCAGAGCAGAGGGCCGCAGAGGCCCAGGCAATTTGAGCCCTTGATAGAGACGATGGGGAGGAAGAGAATGAAGGGAAAAGACGAGGGTGAAGGAGAAGAGCAAGCAGGGCGTGGGTGGGGAGGGGGCGGTGGGTTTACTACTAACCTTACTGGTTTTACGCATTGTTTTATATTAAATTTTTTGCAGTTTTTTGTATTTAAAAAAAAAAAGTTTTATGTTTTTATTTCAGCCTGAGCCTTTTAATGTTTTTTAATTTTAATTAGTTGAAGATTTTTTCATTTCCTTTTATCCAAACCGGCTTACAAAAGAAGAACAGAAGTAATTCATCATCATTTTAAGTTTGTGTTTTAATTTAATCTAATATTTATATATATATATATATATTTTTTTTTTTTTTTCATATTTATATACATTATTTAATTTACTTTTTTATTTGATTTATTTTTATTTTTTTATTTATATATTTTTTTCATTATGCAAATGCACTGTTTATTGTTCAGAATTAATTTAGGTAATTTCTGGTTATTTTATTGTACCACTTTTCCCTCTTTTTCTTTCTTCCTCTTTTTTTCCCTCCAGAAAAAAATCCCCTTCAAGTTTTGATAGATAGATTTTACCATTTTGCTTTAGCACTATATGTTTTTGTATAAACTAATTATTTAATTCTCACACAGTACAAATATATTTATGCATAAAATATATAACTGCCTTTAGGAATTTTAACAAGGTGATTATTGGATTTTTAGATTTAATTTTTGCCTTGACCATGGTATAACATCACAGCCTCTACGGCCGTGTTAGAAAGTGTTTATCACAACAATATGATAAAAGACTCCATTAATCTTTAAATAGTTATGTTTACCTTCAATTCACAATATGGGCATTTCTTCCACTTCCTGAAACACTAGATTCTGATTGGCCGGTCTCATCAGTGGAGGATTTGCAAACGGAATTAAATGCACTAAAAGATATTACCATAATGTGATTTCTATAGCCATACGTTTCAGTTCCAGCACATTTAATCGGTAAAAGTGCTCATCTGGCAGTACTGACCATAGCAAAACCCAATAATGTGGTAGTGTACTCTGTCGAGGTGCTATTGTTGCTGTATTGATTCTCCTGGTCAAGGTCACGAGCAAAGAGAAACATCTCTTCTTCTGAGTACACTTCACTGATTGATTGTCTATTAGGGAAGAGCGTTAAATATCCCCTGCATTATGTAGCTCTGAAGCTAATGACTAAGGCAGCTAGCGCGTGACTTATTAAGGCCAAGATGAAATAGAGCTCCACCAATTTTGAAAGTGCTTTCTTGGCACAGCTTCACGGCACCAGCCACAGAAACTCCACCAAGGACCTTGTTTAGTCGCATCAGCAAATAACCATGATGATAAATCGCTGCTGGATAATGATATGCAATATTACTTTCTTATGATAAAACACCTTGATGTGCTATTGGCTACTAATGCACAATTTTTCGAATGAAAAGACCTCTTTTCATCTATTCAGGATACAGAGACAAGGCATTTAATGTTGTTTATTACATACATATAAAATAAGATAGAAAAATACATTATAAACTTGTAACAATGGCTGTTAAAACAGACATGTCTTTTCATAGGCAATACTTGGGCAGGGAACACATACGTTTGGGGCTGAAAGACGACATGTCGTACACACACACACACACACACACACACATAAATCCACATGATAAAAGACATTCACATGATCAAACTTGATTCTTAAAG
>JAUYWG010000047.1:4388838-4400276 GCA_034779775.1 Enteromius afrohamiltoni | reverse complement strand
AAGTCATACACAAATAAATTTGGCTTGACTTGAAAGTTTGACTTGAACATTTTTGAGGGCGCTATTCGCGAAAAATTACTTCAGCTTTAACTAATTTCTCTTTAAAAATCTCTTCAAACTGTTTTGTCATGCCAGTAATAAAGTCGAAAGATTGTGTATTCAGTAGCTTTTGGTTCGTGTGCTTGAGCAGAGGATGTTTCAGGTCAAAATAACAACTCTCGCTGTGGGTCGACTGAATGTGAGAGCCGTGGAAGAACTGTTGGTCTTCATCTTTGTAATATGGTAAAATCATGAGGTATAAGCATGATTTTACACACAGCATGAGGAACAGCTTATCCTGACAGGTCACGTGTTAAGAAGGAAGAAATCAAGAGAGAAAACACTCAGAAAATACAAAGGAATACGACTGTGGCATATGAGTCTAATGGTTAGTAGCAGTCAAGTGAATGGACAGATTGAAGCTATTAGGTCACACTAGGCTTTAAGCATAACAGGATTCAGTAAAAGCATTCAGAATTTGAATTCAAATAGATTCAGTTTAACTTAGTGATCCCTGCTTCGTGATCTCCGCAATTTCCAACACAATCTCATGGTAATTCATAGCTGTTTTATTCACGGATCATTTGCACACTGTAAAAAAAAATCTGTAAAATTAGCGGTAAAAAAAAACGGTTGCTGGAATTCAACTGTAAAAAAACTATGTTAACAACATTTTAAGTTTTATGTTAAATTTACAGTTAAATACTGTAATTTCACAAACTGATATAATATTACTTTCTGCCCAGTCTCATGGCAATTCCTACATGTTTTATGATGTGGCTAATTCGTACAAATTTGTATGACCTCATTCATATGATTTTTGCGAAAACATTCGTATTTTACGAGTTGCCAATTCGAATTTGTGTGAATGACCTACAACTAACCCCTACCCGTCACTGGGTTTAGACAAATCGTACAAAATCGAACGAGTGAGGTTGTACAAATTTGTACGAATAAGTACGAATTGGTTGTGAGACTGTGTTGCAATGTACTAACCTATTAAAATACTGAAATCGAATTCTGGAAATGTCAGTTGATGTTTTTCCCCTGTAATTTTCACAGGAATTTACCATTAACCAGGTTTTACCGCAGCATTTTCACAGTTTTTTACCGTTAAAATCACAGTAATTTTTTTTTACAGTCTTTAGTACTTTTTCCATATAATCTGTTGAGATGGTATGTGAGCAGATGTTTAGCATGGGTCTGTAAATCATACAGATTCACACAAAGTCGCCATCTCGTAAAGCAGTTAAATTATCCTTTGAAATTTCTCCCACGACATTGCAAATCATGCAGCTGAAGAATCTGATAAAATAATTTTTTTTGCACCGAGCTGAGTGGTTTCGACCATCTATTGCTTAAACGACATCAGATGAGGTCACAGACCCTAAACTTCGTAGTACTAAAAGAGAGAAGTTCCAAGCATACGCTAAGGGTCGGGAGCGAGTCTAGTGTGACCGGCCATGAGAGAGGCAGCTGCTAATGAAATGAGAGGAGAGGTCAGTCAGCGAAGGTTACCTGACTGCTATTAAACACTAGAGCTCTTAAGAGGTTCCAGCATTAAGCCGAGAGTTATGATGGAAATGGAAGACCAATGCTTTTCCTAGTAAGAATGGAGGCATTGAGAAATTTAGTCAGAAATAATTTAGGGCCAGAACAACTGCTGGTGGGGTTTTTTATTCAATAAAAATTTTTATTGCCTTTTGAAATTCTTTTTTCTTCTTCTATTTACAACAACATAAAAATCTTGGCTTTAATGATACAAAGCAACACTACAAGGAATTCTCTAGCATAATAGCCATGGAAATTCAAGCTGTGGGACTTTTAGCCATTACCCTCAGCAATGCAGACTACTGATAAATCACAGGACACATAATATAAAATGCTTTTGCATATAAACATTGAAAAAGTCCTGTCATTCATATATAAAGCCCTAACATATATATCCAAAAATATAGAAAATTTTCTAACACGGTGCTATAAAGCTGCTATGATGCATATTTTTCTTTCCTACAAATAGCCCTCTATAATACCATTGCTATCTTTTCCAAAATACAAGTAGAATTTGACAATTCATATACATTCCTGCTTTATATATTTTTTTGATATATATTTTTATAGATATTTTAAAAGCCACAAGTAAATACTATTTTCTTTTCGACCACAAAAATAAAAAGAAGCTTACAGTAAAACATAAAAATGTATCAAGTGGAGTTGTTTTTTTTTCTTTTTTTTCTTAAATGCATTTATACTCTGACACGATCACATCCACAGAGTGCCGCTGACATTATCGTCCACTCGGCAGTGGTCAACCGTAAGACTCGACAGATTCATTTCAGTTTCATGGTCTGAGGTTTGATGTAGGTTTCACTTTTTCAACATGTCTGCTCGTGAAGAGCAGAGGAGATGAAGGTTTCTGACGTATTCAGTGCAAAATAAAAGGCTTGTGCCACATAGAATCTCTTTATCAAATGAGGCAAATATTGACAGATGGAAATAATATAATAATAATAATAATAATAAAATAAGTAAACAGCTGAAATAAAAAAGTGATTCGTGTGGTCCAGTACAAATGCACAGACTGGAAATCTGGAAGCTCTGTGCAAATGGGTTCTCAAAAGTAGATTTTCTTCAAAGCAGTAGTTCCGTTATATAAAAAAAAACATGTATAGCACAAAAAGGAAATGAAAATCAAAACATTAAAAGAGAGGAAGCAATTTCAGTATCTGATCTCCTTGATAGGCTATCTGTGGTCATTTTGCCAGCTTAAGCAAACATCTGTAACAGTAACCCTACACACACACACACACACATACACAATGTCTAACCTGCGCAAACTGAATTTATATGTAATTAGATGCATGTGAACAGGGGGATATTGGCAATACTGAGAGCTGATTGTGTAATTGTTTCATAGTGATGAGGTGATTATCGCACCGTGGATGCTTTGTCAAATAATTACACATCTTAACGCACTCATTCATTCATGATTATTGTGAACATGTGGTAGCGACAAAAAATCTAATTTAAACCTAGAAATAATTCTGGATACGAAATGATAATAATTTATATATATTTTTGTCTAACTAGTGACATCACGGATTACATAACATATTATTATATTAATATTTAACCAATTAATTAATAAACATTAAAATGATCCAACTAATCCAATGACTTGTTACACTTGCTGACAGGGACAAATCCTATTCTTTAAAGCCTAAGTGTTTAATTTCTAGTGTCATCAAACAGACCTGCATTAAATAATGCCAGTTTTTATCCCGTCTACATCATTGATCGAGTCAGTGTTGGTGTGTGAAAGTTTCATTTCATTTTTGTTTCAACCTACAAATGGCTTAGTATTAATGACTGCATTTATTTTAACACTGACAAAACGATGCGGCTTTAAAGATCTCCTAATGGCATTTTTCTGTTTAGAAAAGCCTATAACCTATTGTTAGCGAATGTGGACTTGAACCCTTATTGCTATCGCTGCGATATTTACTTGTATTTCCACACACTACTAGTCATTATAAACAGTCACTTTAGCTCATTTGGAAAGGACACATTCATGATCTATTCAAAAGGCTCCTGAATGTTTCAAAAGTTAATGTATAAAAAGCCTGTTTAGTGTTTGCATAACTAAAGAGAACTACAAAAGCTGAGCATAAATGGGGTGAATAAAGCCCATGCTCACATGAATAGCTCCATTATTTGTCATCAACATCATGCTGAAATCATAAGGTCATCAAAATAATGGAATGAAGTCAACCACTCCACCTGCGCAGGAAAGACCACGTGTGTGTGTGTGTGTAAAGTGAAGGGTTTTAAACAAACACACCATATTAAACAGCAATGCGTACTGAATTCAAGCTGTGTATGGCACGTCTTTTAACATGCTCAAACCGCACATGCTTCACAACAGATCAGGACCAACAGTGAGTTGCTACTGGTAATGAGTAGAAGCACATGAACTAAACTAACCTCTGTCTGCGGTCACTACCCTTTGGTAAGGATGGACGCGCATTTCGTGCCTTCGAACTTTAGTTGTCACTGCACCTGCTTGGATTGCAATAACATCACCAAAAAAAACAAAAAACAAAACAGATCAGTCAAACCTCACAGTCTCCAAATCATCCCCAATGCGTGTTGACAAACGCAACTCATTTAAATTATACAAGTTAAGGCAAAAATAATACCCCCCCCCCCCCCCCCCCATGTGTTATTATCTCAACACGTGTTTGTACAAAATTCAAACATGGTTTCATTTGTCCTCTGTGGATCTGTGGGTTTTTGCGTAGCTTGGATACAGTATGACAGACAAGAGTGCACACTCTCAACGGGAAGCTTTACTAGTCACGTAATCTTGCGCTGGAGCGACAGTGTCTTTAAATATAATACTGATAAAGTCGCTCTCTGAGAGAGAACAACATTTAGGCACATCTGCTGGAGTACAAAAGAAAAGGGACAATCGATATGTGTGGCAATGAATTAAGTGATTAGTAAAGCAGAACAATCGAGGCCTAGCAGTCAGCGGCACGGTAACATGTGGGAGTATGGAGGCATACGTACGGCATTACAAGCGCAGCCGCTGAGGGCTCTGGGAATAGCCAGTGTAAACGAACAGGAGTGTGTCTGACTGACTGCTAGGCCAGATTCATGCTCTGAACAAACATCACTCAAAACCAACAAGGCAGCTGTGAAACCGAAGCGTGTGAATGTTAACACTCGGATCGGATGAGGGGCTCAGTGAGGATCCTGGGAAACGCATTTAGCCTTTCGTGGGGAAAGCCATACCTAAAGAATAAAGGAAGGGGAAATTAGTGGCAGGACTGACGGTCCTCTGGGAAATAACACACACCACAGTCAGACGGAGCACGTTTTAGGACAGTTCGTGAGGCGATGGCACTGGGGGAATCTCAACAGAACCACCTTCTTTTATAAATTTGGCAATTTTAATGCTTTTGAAAGAAGCAGTCTACGCTTGCTACGCTTATTTGATCTCAAATCCGATAAAAACAGTAATATTTAATCCTGTGATGATATTTACCATTTCTCAAATCTTCGGTGTCACATGATCATTTAGAAATTGTACTAAAATATGCTGATTTGCTGCTCACAAAACATTTTTTAGAATTATTAATGTTGAAAACAGCAATATTTATAAACATTATAAATCTTTTTTGATGTCACTTTTGCTGCAGTTTAATGCATCCTTGAAGAAAAAATATACATTTTTTATCATTTTCATAATTCTGTGTTTTAGCTTTTTTAAATATATATTTTTAATAATTTTAAATTGATTTAAGATGGACTTATGCATGCTGCTCTGTTCTCCTATTTGATAATGTTCAGTGCTTTGCTACAATCTGTATTTTTAAAAGCGCTATATAAATAAAAGTGACTTGACTTAATTTTAGAAGAGCTGTAACACTGCAGTGCAATACTATTATAATTATTATAAGCTTATTTCTTTGCATAACAGAGAGAAAGACATTTTTACATTTGAAGGGTTTGATGAAACTTTCACACGCAGTGACAGACACAAAACACTTTCCATTCAGTAAATATGACCGAATTCAGATTGTTTATGAACTTCTTATCAACACTTTGGGTTTCATGTAAGAAAATTGCTATTTGGATATACATGCTGATAAAATTTGTACGTTTACAGTCTGTTATTAAACAAAATACCCAATGTAGTAACTAAGAAAAGACTTCATTTATTTATTTTTCATACTACTTTTTTGTCAATGGCCATGTTTGCATTCACGCTTAAATTTAACATATGCATGCTGTTTGAAAAAGGCCTTACAGAGATAAGAGTATATTAGGAAAATGTGTTCAGTTGTCACAAAAATAGTCCGATTTTTGGGGTAAACTATAACCTAAACATGTTGTTAAGTCTTTGAAAAAAATATTATAAGCCAATATCCTCATATATATTATATATTGTGACTATGCCATTTTAGATTTTAAGCCTAAATGCTCCACCATAGTGCTCTAAACTGTCCTAAAAACTGCTCAATTTAAATAGATTCCCTCCCAGTTTAAGCTGCCCCCCATTTGAGCCACACTGTCCCCTCACCATCCTCATGTTGCCCCTCCTAATGCCCCTCACCCTGATGTGGCCCGCTCAGACTAAGGGATGGGGGTCATCCAGAAAGGCTTGTGCAGCAGTTTGGGGCTCAGTGCTCCCTCATCATTGTACACATAAAAAAACTAAAACATCACATTACAGATAAAAACAAAAGTACAAAACCAACAACAAAAAAAGAGAAAACAGAAAAACAAAAACCATGATTCAAAGTAACTGACAGAATGAAAGAGGCCGGGGAGTCCAGCCAGTCCAATAAGAGGGAGGCGGGGCAGGGGGCATGTCTGCTGTGTGAGGGAGGGGCTTGTCGGAGGGGGCGGGGGGAGAGAGGGGGCACTTTAAAAGGGAGGCCGACCGGTTGGCTCTCCGCGCTGGACTGTGATGGGAATGTGACAGGTCTGAAAGCCCAGGTAGAGGGGCAGCTCTTCGGCCTTTGAGGATGCTGTATAGGTCACACAAGAGAGAAGACAGGGTGAAAACCCACCCCTAAAATATCCCATCTGTTGCAGGACATTCACACACACATGACAACTATATCACCGGAGGATTCACTGCTTCTGCCTTAATTAACCCAAAGAGGAAAAAATTATGCGCACGGTTATTATGGAAACCAGAACCAAAAGCAGGTTTTTCATTGGGTCTTCTCATCATCAACTGCATTTGGTGTTTATCAGTGTATTTCAAAGCTACAAAACAGATTTCAGTGCTTTAATAAATTGGTATATTAACATTATATCAGTTCATGAAATTACAGTATTAAACTGTGAATTTAACTTAAAACTGTAAAATGTTGTTACTGTTTTTTAAGGATGAATTCTGGCAAACCACAGCTGCCATTTTTTTACCGTAAATGTTTTTTTTTTTTTTACAGTGCAGTTTAGTTTACCAAAAGTACAACAGTAACTTATGTTACAGCAGTATACTTGAAATACATAAATGTTTTTTATATGCATTTTAGTTGATCTATTTCTCACCAGGGAACTGATAACATTTATGTCTCTATCGTGTGCTGCACATTACTGCTCATTTGCATAAAGATGAACTTTTTTCAACGTTGCTGTACCGCTGATCACGCCCACACCAGTTGCTGTCAATCACAGCACTGGGAATCACCAGCTGTCATTGTAAATAACTGTTGTATGTGTGAACGTGCTGTAGCAACCTTCCCTCCACCCACAAACAGTATAAGACTGGTACAGTCCTATAAGGTCAATAAACATACTTATTGGACAGGAGCTAAACCCTCCTTCATCTGCTCTAATTGGACACGCTGCTCTTGGCATTGGGATGGGCTATTTGTCGCTGCTCAACTTAACACCGTGCCTTTGGGAGAAGCCAGTGTTAAACTGGCAGAATGCTGTTGGTAACATGATATTCATAATCGGCTTTTCTCAAGTGCTTTAATGAAGCCATACAGCTTGTGTGGAGTGGAGAGGACAGGGCTTTTGAGAGAGAGTGCTCTCATTATTCATATAAAGCCAGTAGAGCACTTAAAAGCCAAATCATTTATGCAAACATTTCTTAAAAGGATTTTTTCCCTTTTTTTGTGATTAAGGAGGACTTTTTAGGACGCTAAATGGATTAAGTGGAGAATACTTGATGCATTGTTGTTTGCTCTTTTATATTATTGCCTATTACTTGCTTACTTGCTTGCTGGTGGCCCTGATGGGGAAACCAGAGGCTTTTTCGCTGGTGTAGGAGGGCAGGATTTGTGTGTTGGGGGTTATTTAAGAGGAATGGCATAGGGTAGGGGTGGGCGGTATGACTCAAATCATACATTACAGCATGAGACGTTTTATAATGGTACGGCAATATATCACAGTATACTTAAAGAGATGGAAGGTACTTCATCTTGTTGATATTTTCTCGTCATGTACACACACAAAAAAAAGATCGGGGGCCGGATTCACTAAATGTTATTAGGAATAAAATGTGCCTAAACAATAAAGATAAAAATTATTTGTATTTCCATACCTTAGAATTAGAAAAGGTTAGTGAAAAACAATAGTCCTTAAAATGGTTCTGTATCGAACTGATTTGGATAAATTTACACTTATTCACAATGGAGCCTCTGCAGTGAATGGGTGCCGTCAGAATAGGTTAGGGTCCAAACAGCTGATAAAATATCACAATAATCCACAAGTAATCCACTTCACTCTAGTCCAACAATTAATGTCTTGTGTATTGAAAAGTTGTGTGTTTTTGAGAAACACATTCATTAACACACATAATAACACATTAAAGCACTTTATCTTGAAATCTTCACTTTTGGCCAAATACCCTAGTAAAAAAGTAATAAAATATGTTCATTTCATACTAAGTATAGTTCAAATCTATTAACATATTTACTGACAGATAACCTGATAACCTACTGCTTTATTTGGAGTATTACTTGTGCACAATGCATATTTCTTATTAATAAGCCTAAAAATTTATGAGCCTAAGATTTTAGTTTATGTCACATTGTGTAATATTGCCTTTTAAATGCAAAATATATAAAGTGTACCTAAAGTCTACTTGCTATAGTTCCACTTTAGGACAATCAAATATACTAAGCATGTCGTTAATGAGACTTCAGCACTGCTTCTACGCAATTAAAGTGCATTAAGTCCAAAATAGCTGTTCCAATTTAGCAGACTAAAAAGTACAATTGCATGGCATTTTATAAAGTACACAAATATGAACATGTATTTGTAGTATACTGAGCATGAAATAAATGTAATTCAAATACATGCAAGTATATTTATTTTTCACTAGAAACTGTTTTTCCTCCATTAAAAAGTCCCATCCTTGTTGTCCTCTCACATCAAAATGTGTGCTAAGATACGACTTCTTTTCACTTGGCATATTTCTCTCATGATTCGCACATTTTTTTTTACTGAAGACAGAGGAATAGAGGACTCATATTTTAGTCTGAAGCAACATCAGTTTAAAGCGTCTTAATAACAGATTTGCTTCTTACAAACACCTAGCTTTTCACTTCACAAGAGGTTAACTGGCCGGAGTGGATTACTTGTGGATTATTGTGATGTTTTAATGAGCTGTTTGGTCACGTGGTTTAATTGGTCATACAGCCCAACCCTAGTGTACAGCCTCGCAAGACATGAGAGACAACAGCCCACGCTAAAAGAGTCCTGGGGGGTCGTGTGGTGCAACAGGTGTGGCTATGCTTACCTAAAACCCCGCTGGAGTCGATAGGGTACTCCAGGATAGAAGTGGCGGGGGCCAGTGTGTAGGGGTACTCATAGGGCGTTGCGTAAATCAGGCCTGACTCTGGGCCGGGCTGCACTAGGGTGGCGGTTGCTGGGTGGGCCGAGCCGTTGGGCATGACGGTCTGGATCTGGCGGATGAGGGGCATGATGGTGGGCCCTGCGGGCGTAGGCGTGCGCAAGGCGGTGGGCGGCAGGACAGGTGCTGGGCCGGTGATGATCCGTGGAGCCTGGGCGCTCGCTGCAAGAGAGAATGCAAGGGCAGCTGCGGTGAGCGGAAAAATGCGAGGGTAGGGGTGGATGAAGACGGGTGGGGTTCGGGACAAAAAAACACAAAAACCGTTAGTACCATGCACAGGCAAACACTGTACACAGAGCATGACAGCGATGCTACTTAGCTATTCATTAGTAAACAAGGCAGGGGAGGAGCCAGTGCGTTCAGCTCCACAGCGCTTCAGTATTACTTACTGAAGCAGCAAAGCGAAGAGGAGGATGTCACAACATTCGGGAAATTAAGGAAACCTTGTTTCCTTAGATAGCAGTGCAATGTTCTCTGTTCTTTCAGCTCATTAGCTGCTCTTTAGATGTATGTGCTAATTCTGGATCGCAATACCGATACACTTGTCAGAGCATTTATCAGGGAATCAGGGTTACTTGAGAGAGGTTTGCTGAGAGCTGCGCTTACAAAGGCCTCGAACAATACCGTCTCTGTTTGCTTGAGAGGAGGTGGCGGCTTACGTGATTTGATATTGGCGTCTCTGTAGGTGCCGTTAAGAATGGCCAGTTCCATCAGCTGCATCTTCTTCAGACTGTCCTCGCCTTCAGCCTGACGGTATAAAAAATGCATAAAGATGTCAAAAACAAATGCACACAAACTACTGTGAGCTCCTATTCACACTACAGTTAGTGTTTTTGCTTTATCTTGGACATAAGTTTGGCTGATGCAATGCAAGCACAGTGTGTGTTGAATGCACTTAACATGTGTCTGTGCTCTTCTGTGGTGGTAATAAACCTCAGTACCCAAGGGAGTGATACAGTTCCCTTTAAATGTGTGTGCCATTAAAACAGATGTGTTCATGTAGGTAGCTATAAACACGTCGACAGTTTAAATAACTTAAAAAAGAGAAACTAATTTTTGCTTTAACAAGTGCACTTTGATTTGTGGACTAAAGCACTTGATTTAAGTTGAACTGTAGTGTGTTATTCAGTATTACATAGTTAAATATTAAAAGTTAGTTAAAGGTACTAAATTGCAAAGTCATCAAACAAATGCGCAATTGCAAATATATTTAAATATGAAAAAGTTTCAATAGAAATTATGTAAAGCATATTTTAGTTTACCATAAATAAAGTAATAAGCAATAGGGCAAGTAATAGACAGGTGGGTAGAAAAACAGACCACATACAAAAAAACACTCAAAAGCCCCAAACACTATCAACACATATGCAATTTTTTTTATAAACAATGCTTTGGTACTATGACCTACAATGTGAAACAAAAAAGCACCTTAAATTCCATCTAATTGCAGTACTAATTTTAATTATCGCCCATTTTCATTTAATTGCAATTAGTGTGCAATTACATTGTTCACACTTAATTATATTATCTTTAAGTACATTATTTCCATAATCTACATATTAAAAAAGGCTTATTCTGTTATTCACGCCCTAGCTTTTTTCCTGTTCAAATCTAACAAAATCTCTCAAAGTCTCATTTTTGTCCAGAAATAAACTCTACAAATATGGTAAGATAAATGGTCTGTTGTACATACTTAATGTGCGTTCTTGCTCTACTGTGGCGGTAATAAACCTCAGTACTCAAGGGAGTGATAGAGTTTCCTTCAAATGTCTGGGCCATTAAAACAGATGTGTTATTATTCTGGTTGCTAGCTACGGACCTGCTGGTCATTTAAATTGAACTGTGCTCAGCAAGATTTTCTCCAAACTACTGATCGCCCATGGCAAAAGACAACAGAGAGAGAAAACGAATCACACTTACATTACATTAATGCCTGATATAAGCATTAAGAATATATATATATATATATATATATATATATATATATATATATATATATATTTGTTGTCTATTA
>JAUYWG010000047.1:4376662-4388738 GCA_034779775.1 Enteromius afrohamiltoni | reverse complement strand
ATATATATATATATATATATATATATATATATATACATTTGTGCTGTATTATCAACCGCATTCAGACACTTTTTTAGCATTACAGCATGAAATCGAGCTTGCATAACTAGCATTTGAATTCACAACAATGCACAGATTATGTTTCAGACTGAGCTAATTACAAGTATGAACTACTGTACATTGTCTAGATGTGGGACAGTACCTCAGCTGTTTTCGAAATGCATCTGTATCTGTTTAGTGAAATGATTTTTGTGAAACGTCTTCTCTGTGACTTGATTTAGTCCATTATGAATTGCACTTCTGAACCCGTATAGCTCCAATCCTAATCAAACACGCCTGATCCAGCCAGTTAAGTTATGTTCAGGATTACTAGTAAACTACAGGCAGGTGAGTTTTATCAAGGATGGAGCTGCCAAAATAGTTTTGCCAATCAATTTAATTTAAATATGACAACAGTACATTTATAAATGATTAAATAAATCAATACTTTTGCAACATTTTGCTTTAGAAGAGTAATAGATTCTTCTTATTGCTATCAAACGATTAATTGCAATTAATCACATCCAAAATAAAAGTTTTTGTTTACACAGTACAGACACATATATTATGTATATTTATTATGTACACACAAAAGCACACACATACAGTTTATATTAAGAAAATATTTACATGTACATGTCTGCACCTGGTCATGAATGTAAATACATGTACCTTGGTGCACTTTTTAGCGTGACATGAAATATGTACCAATAAGTACATATCACTGCAGCTTTTCACACAAAGTTACAGAGTTTCAATTAATAAAGCATATTTTTCGCACAGTTGCTTGAAAAATATCATGTTATAACTTCAAAAAATATTCATTTGCAGGGAGAGACTATTTCCAATACGATAGAGCATTAACTTTTAGCAGCAGTCCACGGATATTTCCATGAACTCGGTGTGGTCAGGAAAAAAGTGATAAATTGTAACTTGCTTATTTGTCCAACACTGGTTAAAAAAGGGACAATGCGTGCCATGTCCCTGAAATCATCTGAGTTCATATAGATCAGAGCTGGCCAGCCTTTACTCAGTCTCTGTACCGTGTGGAGATGAGTTACAGTAAGAGAGATGTATTTACTGCCATACAGCGCTGCTTCTCTATGAGGCCGGTCCCCTGCACCCTCCCGTCACCACCTCCCTGTGTATCTAAATATCAATACTTTATTAAGTGAAGGGCTAGCTGATGAATAGAGCCGGACAGAGCTGTTATAAATCACTCTCTGTCTTTATTTAATCAGCCTAATGCGCTCTGTCCTTGAGAAGCAGGCCTCTGAGAGAGCAGTGCTGCTCATTCACTTACCACAACCTGAGAACGAGGTGAGAAAGTTTGGGGGAAAACTGTTTTCGGAGATGGCCTACATAGACGAACTTACGAAAGTTGTGTTATGAAGTTATGAAATATATATGTTATTTCTTACTGTGTTGTTGTTTTGATCTACAGTACTTCGTCCTGGTGAGCAGACGTGCTTTATTAGCGATGACAGATGATGGGACCGCAGGAGGCTATATCTCTTGTTTTGAGGAGGGTGAAGTGAGATTGGTCTCATGGATAAAAGAGAGTATTTAATGGCTGGGTATAGCGCTGAATAAGCATTGGACAGCTGAATAATTTAATAAGGATTTTGTCAATTTTGTGTTAAAGCTATTGGTTCTAACTATTGTAAGGCAGATCACACAATGTGAGAAGATATTGTTAAAGGGATACAGTAGTTCAACCAAAATAAAAATGTTTCTTAAACGGTATAACTGAAGATGTTGCTGGTCAATGTCAATGCTTCTAACTTCTATAGTTTGAAAAAAAGTCAAAACTCTTCTTTTGTGTTAAGAAGACTGAAATACAGGCTTTTCCAATTTAAGGGTAAGCAAATGTCTGAATTGACTTTTTTGAGTGAAATCAAACTCAGAAGTTACTTCTGGTGCTTTTCCACATTGGAATTGGAAGGTTGAGTCAACCGAATTATGGGATGTGATATTACATTAAAGGGATAGATCACCTAAAAATGATCCCCCAAAGCATCCAAGATGTAGGTGACTTTGTTTCTTCAGTAGAACACAAACAAATATTATTAACTCAAACCGTTGCAGTCTGTCAGTCAATGGCTACCAAACATTTCCAAAAACATACACTGACGAAACCAAGTTAAACCCTGCGGCTCGTGCCGATACATTGAGATGTTAAGACACCAAACGATCGGTCTGTGCACACAACTGAAGAGTATTTATGTAAATTTGACCTCTTATACAGCACAATTCCAACTGTCCTCAGCTTCTTCACAACATCCAGAGCTCGACACTCTGGCACATAGAGATCTACATAGATGCCTCATTAGTGACTGTTTCTATGGGCAGCGATACATAAGGATTTATGTTTATATCTACTGTATGTGTATATATCTATGTGCCAGAACACGTTGATGCGTCACATGCCGGAAGTTGTGAATACTACCATAGCCTTTGTGATATTTCATCAGTGTGCAGTATGCAGTACACATTCACAACTGTAGGGTTGATAAGATGTTCAATAAGGCTGCATTTATTAAAACATAACACCATAAAACAAGAAATATTGTGATATATTATTACAGTTTAATAGAACTGTTTTCTATATACTTTTCAGCATCATTACTCCAGTCTTCAGTGTCACATGGTTATTATTGCAAGTAAAACGTATTTGTCATTGATATTTGATCTTGTTTCTTAATAAACGGCAGCGGGCCATACACTGTGTGCTACACTGTACAGAATGCAGTATGCAACACTGGAATTCCATTCGGAACACCAGCAGCGTTCCAAGCTTGCAGTATCAAGTATGAGCCAGTGAGAGGTGCTCTGATGTCATCAAAGCTTCCCATGAAGACTCTATTTGTAGGGATTCTAACCTTCTCAGACAGTAATTTAAAAACCAGTCCGTATCATTACCCACACAAGCTAGCCCTGTTCAGCAGCAGATATACACTGAGCTGCATTTATTGTGAATTTTTCAATCTGTCATGCTTGGCCGCCCATCCGTTTTTTTGACCTACAAATCAAAAAGTGTTTTCCGGCTTGGTGGGGTTCGGCACTGATGACATCACTCGGTTTTTCATACTTGCCGGTAATGTATTACAGCACATCTGACAATCTTTCTCTCTTTCTGCTCCAAGCCACAATCGTTTCTATGACACTCTGCGTTTTCCTGGCCTCTTCTTCTACGCTGTCCTTCTTTCATCCACATCTCTTGCTCTCTTTCTATGACAGCGTTGCCCAGGGCCCTTCCTGCTCAGATTGTGCACACTGACAGAACAAAGGGCCTCTCTCTGCACCAGAGCGGCCACGTTAAAGCGCGGGTCTCTGTGTGCAGATGCTCCAAGCTAACGCTGATGGTCCTGATTGCAGTGTAATATAAAGAGGGCCCCGGGAAGGCAAACTGCTAAATCAAATTCTCACCATTTGGCCACTGGCTTCTGAATGATTTTGCTACTTCTTTTTAGTATTGCAATTTCTCTCATTCATATTTTCAGAAGTGGCCTGTCTGCTGTATGTGACTGGTAAACTTTAAACCCTGTTTCAGCACAGTTTATGTAATGGTATGTCATATGAATATGGTGAGTGATCTAAATCTTTTACACCTACATTACTGTTCAAAGGTTTGGGGTCTTTTAAATGTTCTTAAAAGAATCTTTCATTTGATAATACAGAAAAAAAAAACATTATTATATCTTAAACCAACTTGTAATGGAAGTTGGTTTCTACCATGGGATAAAAATTTATATGAGTTTATATGTCACAATTTTTCATTTATATCTCAGTTTTGTTTTGTCTTTCTCTATAAACTTTTATCTCTCTCTATATAAAGATATGAACTCACAAATGTCACAGTTATCATTTTTTATGCATGTATCTCTCTCTGTGCATTATCTGTGTATATTTATTTTAATTATGTGGCAGAAAAACTATATTGCCATATTTTATTTTAACACAAAACTAAATACAATTTTCAGCATCATAACTCCAGTCTTAGTGTCCCATGATGCTTCAGAATTCATTATATAATATGTTGAAAATTTATTTTCAATGCTGAAAGCACCATTAACTAGTTGCTTATTGGTTACTTATTAAACACACATACTGCAGGACCATATTCTAAATTCCCAATCCTACCCAATAGCTAAATCTAAAAAGTACCTTACTAACTATTTATAAGCAACAAATTAGGCGTTTAGGCAAATGTCATAGTTAATGGTTTGTGAATTGGAGATAATTAGACCTTAAAAATAAAGTGTGACCAAAATGTCCATTTCTTTTAAAAAATGCACCGACTGTACGAGTGTGCTCAGGTCAGACAGTGTAATACGCTTTTAAAGTCTGCTTGCATAAAGAGGAATCACTCTGGAGCTATTCAGACTGGGATCACAATGACCTTTAGAACACAATGCCTGCCAGCCTACAACTTTCCATCACGGCCTGTCAGGCCTGCCCCTTCATCTCCTCCCCGTGCTCTCTCAAGCTCTGCTCCAGACCTAGTGAGCTGCCCTGGTTTCTAGACTATAGGTAGATGTCTCCTAAAGGGCCGGTCACGCTGACAGCCGTTAAATCACTGGAGGTCATCGAGTGTCTGTGCTCTTTGCTGCTACTCAACTGTATCACTATATTAACCTGTTTTGAGGGTCATTTGCATGAAGTTGAACTCAACTTCTTCTAACTTTGTTGCATCGCCAACAGTCGCTGTCACTCATCTCGCTGGAAACCCCGAACTCTCATTAAAAATGAATGAACGCAGGTTGCTTTGTCTCTGTGCAAACCGCTGGCAATGTGAAAGCCCCTTCAGGCGGCATCCTAACTGAAATGGATCCTCATAAGAGACTGATTTGAAGTGTTCTACATAAGCAACAACACTGTACCTCCAATGACGCACCTGCAATGCATTCCAAATAGAATTTGATATTAATTTAATGCCGAGTTAACAACGTGATAGCATACAAAGACAGAGCAGTCACAAACTCAACAAAAGTTTGAGGCTGATCTGATTTTAGAATATTTCTGGATATAAAAACATTTTCTTTTGCTCATTGAACACACAGTAAATAAATATTATAACAATATTAACAATAAGTTAAAATAACATTTCCATTTCTAATGTATTTTAAAAACGAATGTATTTCTGTGGTGCAAAGCTGAAATTTTAGTGCTTTTACAGCTCAAGATATTCAGCTATGACTTTGGGCTATGGTTTTTATCTCCATTTTTTTTTTCTTCTTTGGATTGGATGGATTTGTTTGTTGAGTTAAGTGTAGCACTTGTCTGAAGGTCCTTCAGCCTTGCACTTTCTTTTAGCTGTCATTTTCTGTTTTTTGTTGCTCCTGTCATGTGCACTGTGGACACGCATTTAACTTCCCGTCCTCTCTCAAACCACTTGAAGCGATTGCTTTCTTTCATACAAAGTATGATCCAATTTGATACTTTCAAGTGCTTTATTCTGTTACACGCTTTGCTTTATCTTATTAGTAGCATTTCTCAAGGGCAAGGACATAAACCAAACCTGCCAAACACAGTTCAGACCCTCACTGGTTGAACGGGAAGACTGAAGGACAGAGCAGTGATATAATTGTCTGAAGGAAGACGGGAGGACCTGGCGAGTGGAAACCGGATGCTAGTGCTCCAAGAACGCTAGCTTCCCACTCACGGCGCACACAGCTGCTCTCTTACAACACAAAAACACGGACGCTTGGCTTCCAGCCACGCCTCATCCCCTCGACAGGCCTTCCTGTCCCGCACCGGAACCCACTGATTTATCTCACCCCGTCCCTCAACACTACAACTACAGGCCCTCTTCCTCACAGACGCCTTCCAGAGATAAACCTCGACAAAACTGAGTGTGCTTACATGTACACCAAACTTGGGTAACACTTGTTAACCTTTCCCTCAATAAATTCTTAATTTGCAGCTAATTAATATTAGTAAGGTAGTTAGATTCGGTAATAGGTAGGATTAGGGATGTAGAATAAGGCATTAATATGTGCTTAATTAACACTAATAAATGGCTAATATTCCAGTAACATGCATGCTAATAAGCAACTAATAAAATAAAGTGTTACCCAAACTGGATTACTATGAAGCATCAATTATTTATCAAGTATTTACATGCAAATCATATTCCGACAGCACAGTAAGTAAAATCATAAAATCAAATTTTGCACATTGACACTAACACTAATAAGCTGACAGATTTTGTGAATGCTCCCTCTGCCTTCCATTGGCCGGTTAAACAGATAGCCCCGCCCCCAATCTCACACTATTGGTTGGGTCCATGTTGCTGTGTCAAGCTGGTTTGACCGGTAACTCTGCCTGGCTTTCTGACGTCAAGCACAAGCTAAAAATCAGCTGTGAGTTTGATCATTTCACAGCTGCACATATGATAAGTCGTCCCTACAGAGACATAAAGACAACCAGAGATGCATTTGTTGAGAAACAACACATATTTCCTGCTTGCTTTCACACGCTTACACACACATTCACAGATACAGTCATTGTAATAGTAAAACTGCTTTATCAAAACAATTACAGTTTAATCCAATATTTATGCTAAGCCTGCTTGCCATACCTCTTGTAATTGGCTTGCCGATGTGAAGAGCACTTGTTAATTGAGAAGAAAATTAATTATACTTCCACAAAAAGACAGAAGTACACGAGAAGTCCATGGTTGGGAATGGTTACTGTTTTAATAGTATTTTCATTGGACTCCAAGCAACCCACAGAAGTACCATGGAACATACATTTATGGTACTTCTTAAGAACAAAAAGTACCATTGTAATAAAATTTTGAACATGTTTATGTAGTGCCATTTAAAGTATTACCATGTAATACACTCACTACAGTAAACACTAAGGAACACACAATGGATTACCATAGTAATATATATATATATAAAAAAAATTGTGGTACTTGGTACATGGTGTAAATTATACTTGCAATTAATAATATTTTACTATATTACTGTATTTTATGTCACATAAGCCATGGTATTTACATCATGGTACATAGAAATAAAATAAAATTAAATTAAATTAAACACTTAAAAAATAATTTCATTATTTATTTGAATTTAAATTTGACATTTACATAAGTATTACGGTTGCAGCGTATTTTATGGTATATATGTGCGTACATATACTTATAATGTACTTACAGTACAGTAAGAAAGTACTGTAATATAAGGTAAGTACATAGGGTAGGGTTAGGTTTAGGGGGTAGGTTCATAAAGAAATAACAGGACTGTAAAATAAAGCAGTATTGATTATACACAATGGTACTGTATCTCAATACGATATGCCATGGTGTTACTTCCTAACCCTTAATTAAAAAGCACTACCTCGTCCACATAAACAATGGTAATATGGCAGTCTATTTAGTGCCGGACTGTGAATACTTCAGCTATGCCTAATTGACTTTTGCATCCTCCACTAAAACTTCAGGGTAAATTTAGACACATAAATGAGTGCAAAGATCATGAGCTCTATTCTTTCTCTGAACACCCTCAGGTTAAAATTAGACTGTAGGTTATTTTGGTAAGAGGCAGGGAAGTTGCCTTTCCTGGATGTGAGGGAAAATACTCAGGGTCACCATGGCCCGAGAGAGAGTGAGTGAGATAGGCTTGTGCGTGTACACTCATGACAGTTTATGAACATGCATGAATTCAGCCGCAAACCTGTGGGAGAACGTAGAGCTTACAGTCTTCGACAGTTTCCTGCACATGAGGTTTCATGTTAATTGGCTTTGAGAGAGGGAAGTAGTGCAAGTGTCCCTGGTGCCAAAACTCTGCGTATGAGTCGGCGTCTGTGTGCATACAAATACAGGCTCTGTCGAATAAAATCCTCATCTGTTCTGTGGCCCATAAACAACAGTAACACAGTAAGCAGACAGGATGGCTTAGGAGTTTTAGACAATAGAGTTCACACAGAGACGTGCAGTCTGGTTCCAGAGCAAATGAAGACAAAACTGTACGTCAATTCACTTCAATCCTGTTCACGTGATTTGGAAGTGACGGGATGACAGGTGACATCAGTAATATGCTTCTCAAACAAGCCCTAATATCGAAAACTTTTACTCATAATTTGTCATTTTAATCAGTCTGTCTTGCTTGGGAAAACAAACATGAACACATTTAATCAAGCTAAGCATTTCTGACATTTACTGGACTGTGAAGGACAGCGAAAAGGACTTTAAACATAGCAGAATAAAAGAGTATGCAAACATACTGTAATGTGTATGACACGAAGAGCTTTCCTAATTCCATGTACCTTTTCCTGAAACTGAGCTGTAAAAATAAGTTGTTCTGTATTGATGCCTCAAAGTACACTAATGAGTCAACATTTACCATGTTATCCCAACAAAACCAGAGTTTATTCGTGGTTTTGTAGTAAAACTGTTAATATTTAAATATAAATATAAATTAGTGCTGTCAAATGATTAATCATGATCAATCACATCCAAAATAAAAGTCTTTATTTACATAATATATGTGTTCATGCTGTGTTTATTTATTATGTTTGTATTAAAAACACACACGTACAGTATATACTTAGAAAGTATTTACATGTAAATGCATTTATATATTTATTTTCTTATATTTGATATTATATCTACATGTATTTAATATAAAAACATAACATGTTTTCATTAAATATATAAATGCATGTGTTTGTATTTATATATACTTGATAAATATGTACATACAAATATATTATATAAAGAAAAACTTTTATTTTGATGTGATTATTCATGATTAATCCGTTGACAGCACTAATATATATATATATATATATAAAATGAACTTCAGCATACAAATTCTATTTGCTACTAATTTGTCTTAATCTGATTATTTCTGGGTAAAACTGGATATTCAACGCGATTTGAAAAAAGTGGATGCATAAATACCACAGTGGAGACAGATGGTTCGAGGGGAGGGGCTTAAAAACATAAAGAGTGATTTATCACGAGCTGAAGAATGAAAGTTGCTTTGATAAAAGATTCTGAAGACAAATGTTTCAATTAGGAATGGCATGTACCAATGATTTGCACACAAGACCAGGAATTTGACCAGGACTTTCCATTAAATAAATAAATAGGGTAAATTTGGATCTCATATTGCGTTAGCATAAGCTGCATAGCCCAGGTAATTTGATCTTGGAAAAATCTGATGAGAAATATTTCAGATTATATTGGAATCTTTTTATTGCATACTTATCAGAGAAAACAAACCACTTAAGTAGCCTTAATGGCAAGCCAGATATTACCTGAGTACATTAGAACAGATGCCTGAATCGTTACGGTGTCCTGCCAGCTGTTCAGTCTGCCAGTTTAGCACAGCAAGAGACTCTGAAATTCTACTGTAAACAATGCAAGGAGGCACACATGCATGCACATGTGTCTAAACACACACACACAGCTGAAACAGACATGAAGTTTCCAGACAAGTACACCCAACTGCCGAGTAAAGCGGGCCATGTCAGTGATTAGCTGTCAGAGCGTAGGCATCCTCCTCATTGGAATTAAAGAGGTGCAATTAGGAGGAGGAGGAAGTCTCATACATCAAACTGGCTTTGAACTGAGGAGACGGCGCACAGAGACTGAGAAAGAGAGGGAGAAAGAGAGCTCACCAAGACTCACTTTATCGTTGTGAAACTTTGATTGTTTAGCAGAAGCACACACACTTTCTTTCCTTCTCGAAAACACACATTCTTACCCGGTAACCCTGCAACTAGCCATCTCTCCATAACAATACAGCCCTCTTATCTCTGTTCATATAAAAGGAAGCTTTGATCTCTCACAACATGCAAAAAAATGAGGACGGCAACAAAAAGGCTGGTCACAAAGTCAAAAACATGACGGGGGAATTTAAAAAAAGTGCGAGAAAGAGAGAGAGCGAGTGAAAGTGCTCCTCAACATCACACAGAATTTTCTCATCCTCCAGCAGAGCAGCTCCCACAGAGCATCCGTGTCTGTCCCAGACTGTCTGAAAAACAGATTTGAGTAATTTTGCCCTTTAAAAATGCATGCGTTCCTGTATTATTCATCTTCAGGCTGCATGCGAATTCTAAACATCGGTATGAGAAGGGCTCTTTTCTTGTCTGAATGAAGAGCATTGTTAAGCCCAATCAGAAGCACCGGCTAATGATAGCATTCTACCGGAGTAATGAACCAACCTGAACCAATAGATCAGGGACATGAAGTGACAACCCACAGGAAAGAAAAATCACAAATGAGATCCCTTTAATATCGTATTTGGTTGTTCTAGAACGCAATGAGTTTGAGAGCAATTATTATAAACCTCCAGCTTACATGGCAGTCTCAATCCTAAAGAGAAATAAAAAAGACATCTGTTGAAAATGAGGCATCTGTTGACACAGTATGGAGCTATAAAATGAATGTGGTCAGCATAACACAAATCATTTGGACTATGGGTGAATTTGAGCAGTGTCTTGAACAGTTTGGAGCCTTGTTGAGATCTATTAAGACAGGGGTTCCCAAAATCTGACCTGGAGGAACACTGTCGTGTAAAGTTTAGCTGGCTGGAAGTTTCTAGTATGCCTAGATTAGCTGGTTCATGTGAGTGTAATTGGGGTTATGCCGAGTTCAGACTGCACGATTTTTGACCCGCCAACAGGTTTTGAAAAATCACAGACAAATGCCCGAAATCGCAGGCAAAATCACTGCTCGAGACACCCGTGAGATATTTGGCATGCTGTCGGCGATTCAAAATCATGATGTGTGAATGTGTTCTGACTGAATACTACCCCAGATAGTCATGTAGAGTGAAACGATCTGTGACGCGACGACTTTGAAAATCGTTAGATTAGAGCTGTACTCTGAAGGATGGAAGGACTTGACAGCCTTGTCTTAAGAAACTTTAGAGCCGTGGACCTCAATTCTGGCCCTCAAGTTCCACTTTCCTGCAGAGTTTAGATCCAACACTAATCAGACACACCTAAACAAGCTAATCAAGGTCTTCATGATCAGTGGAAAGTTACAGGCAGGTAAGTTTGATCAAGATTGGAGCTTAAATCTGCAGGAAAGAGGGCCAGAGTTAAGAACCTCTGCTTTAGAGAAGAGGCAATACAAGTTATATTAAAATCCTGTTCCTGGAGCTCTACCTTCCTATAAGGTTCAGCTTTAACCCTGATCAAACACAGCTAAGGCAACTCATTAAGAAGCACTTGATAAATACAGGTGTGTTCGATCAGGGTTCAATCTCGAGTCAGCAGGTAGGCAGATCTCGGGGAACAGGATTGGGTACCTCTGTATTAAAGGTCCCCTGAAGTGCCTTAAAACACAAAGCGTTATTCTGTGTGATGACATAGTTTCAACTGAAACAGGAAGACCCTTTTTAAAATAGCCAATAATGTTTTGTTTATATCTGCTCTAGCCAGAGCCGTTGAGCTCGGTAAAGCCACATTTGACAGCCAGAGTCTAATAGATTACCCCCTAGATTCAATTTGAAAATCGTACTAAAACAAAATAGTGATCATAATCATGCTGAGGCTGTGTAATTTTAAAAGTGTTTAATATATGCCGACTCGCTCATATGATTCACTCATTGCAGGTCAGACTGTGAGCGTTGCCACGGTTTGTGTGACACAACGCCAAACCAGACCTCTTTGCCCTCAAAGCACATTTGCACTGGGTAAATCACCTACAGTGTGCACTAAGTGCAGAAAATACTACCACTGTGAACAAGTGACCAATCTCAGCCGCAGCTTTAGCACCTATATATAGTGTTGGGGCGGGCACTTCAGATTCTAGAGAGCACTTGATTGGTCAGAAGATTTGATGAAAAGCTGAGTAATGAGGTGACGTCAATAAAATAGTTGATCAGTTTTGGTACAAGTGATGCGCTTATATGCTAAATTTGTCATTGTCATTTGTCATTACATAAAAGCAGCCCTTCATTCTAGAAGGCCTTTAATAAATTAACAGTTCTAATTGAACTGGAAATTAGGTGCTGGGCGTCTGGCCAGAGGAGAACTGGACCCAACTAAGCCTGGTTCTCCCAAGGTT
>JAUYWG010000047.1:4355679-4376562 GCA_034779775.1 Enteromius afrohamiltoni | reverse complement strand
CTATTTGATAATGTTCAGTGCTTTGCTACAATCTGTATTGTTAAAAGCGCTATATAAATAAAAGTGACTTGACTTGAAAGTGACTTAATAACCCTACGAGCCATGTGAATATTTTTTTTGGATGAACACACTTTTTTGGACTTCAAAATCTTTTTTCGCTGCCATTATAAAACTTGGAAGAGCCAGGGCATTTTTAAAAATATATATAAAAATCTGATTTCATTTGATCTGAAAGAAGAAAGTCATATACATCTAGGATGGCTTGAGAGTGAATAAATCATGGGCAATTTTCATTTTTGAGTCAAAAATCCCTTTAATATATCCCAAAATCGTTTCACATCATATTCAAAGTCTTCAGTTTGTCTTTATTTAAATATTTTTTCTCTGTTGGCATCGGTCTAAAGGAAATTCCAAAAATCAACCCACAGAATTATAAAGGACACGCTTTCACACATTCTTTCACAATCAACAATAACAGTGTATCATATTCTTTCTTTACCCTTGCAGCACTGTAGGGAAGTCAGAGTCTAAAAAGAAAAGGTTGCAGAGATGACAACACGCAAGTGATTTCAGCGTTTCCTCAGAAGAAAAGGCCACCCAGTGCAGGCAAAGTCAAGCAGTGCATTAAAGACTAAGTGCAATGTTGGGGAAAGTGGCGTTTACTGACAGAAGGTACACGCTCAGAATGGGAGCCTTTATTTCGCTCGTGACATTTCGTTTCCGTGGTGCCCGGGGGACGCAGCTGTTCTATTGGAGCTCAGGGTGGAGCAGAGAAGCTGGATAGGTTTCTGAACGACCAAGGAATATGCATCTTTACACTATCCCTCTATTTACACAGGGAGTACTCTCTCATTCCTGAAAAGGGATAGAGAGGTAGCAGAGAGAAGGATAAGGTGATTTGGGTTTAAATAAGTAGGTCCACAGAGAATTTGAGGAGGATTTGCTGCAGAATTTATAGAGACATTATTCATAAAACGGATTTCAAATCTCTGTCCCTCTCACTTCTTTTGGTAAGGGTGAAGTGTGTAATTTGAGGGCCACTAGGGTCAGGTTCACGCACTTCTCCTATTTGCCATTAGTTGGATAAATAGAACCAATGGTAATGAGTCCCATTGGAAACACATGGCATTGGTTGTATTACATTTAAATCCATTCAGGAGAATTCCACATACTTTCCCTCAGATTCAATACAGTAGCTATGTGTCTGGTCCTATGAACTACTGTTGTGAGCTTGTTTTTTAAAGTAGCTGAAAAACTGAAAGCAGTGGGTGGGTGATTTAAGCCCTTCCATGGTACAGTCACATGACCCAGTGCTCTCCTTTGAGGACGGGGCCTCTCCAAAAGTTGCCACAGTAATGCACTCTCTGCCCTGTGAACCCCAACTAGCCTTTATTCCCCATGCAACCGAACTGTACCAACGCTAGCTCCAAAACAAAGTGTTACTCAATAACATCATGAGAGACCGGGGGAGGGACACACAGAGAGATAACAGAACAGAATGAGAGGGAGAGAAAAGATGCTGGACTCTCTCAGAGGAGGGGAAGGGGAATGAGCCCCACCGGGAGCATTATCCAACTCTGTAGGGCCAAAGAGCCCGCTCAGGATTTCCACACTCCAGTTGTAAACAAAGAGCCTTTTGATGCTCTCCCAGCCTCAAAGACATGGATGACTACTCAATCATGTGACCACAGAGCAGCCCTGCCGTTCACACGTACACCGTAGCCACACACAGCGGTACACCCGTCGACATATACAAAGTCACATTACTGATGGAAAGGAGACCTTTGGACAAAAGGAGGCAGCATGTGCACCTGCAGAAAGGGACAAAGATATGCAAAAACGTGCAGTCATTTCTCGAGATCCAAATGTGTGCGCACACAAATGAATACAACATGTCTTATTTAGAGATTTTTCAGCAACACACACACACTTTTCTGCAAAGAGAGGCTTGGGCTCTATTCAACCTCTCTCTTTTTTTGCTAGCGCTGAGCACTCTGAGAAACAGCGAGAGGCAGAAAAACATGTCATGCAAGAGGGAGCTTATTGTGCCATGAAGGGAACAGATGGAACCTCCCACAAACCACTGGGCCCTTCATTCTCCTGCCTCCCTAAAAAAACGGCATCACAAAACAGCAACACTGGCTCTGCTCACCCATAATGCACCTTTGCTTCTACATCCACTCAGGCATTCTTACAAAGACGTGAGGGTGTCCATGTGCAGTCTTGCAGGCAGAGATTCAGTTATGTGTGACAAATACTCGCTGTGCACGTCACAGGAATCCCCAAACACAACTTGTGCGTACTCCGTCTAGGTAGTGCCTCTTAAACTCTTCTCCCAGCAGTTGCTCACAATCTGCAGGGTGCAAAATCCCGTCATGAGCATGTGCGCCAGCGGGAGAATTATGCAAGAAGAGTTTGGTGTGTGGATATGTGCCAACTAGAAATAAATCATGGAAAAAAGATCCAAAATATCCAATTGTTACGTCTTCTGATAACAAGAAAAAATTATAAGGCTTTCTGGCTTTCAGAGTTAGAGGGCATTGTCCACCCTAAAGTCCCTGAATATTCATTTCCTTAAGCACAAAGTATACTTCAGTTTTATACTTCCGTGTATGCAATCATATGCATACAGTGCATATGACACAACTTTAATCATTACAATAGTATGCACCTGAATTTTGTAACTGTGTATATTTAGTAAACACAGGTTGCAAATGTGCATTGAATTTGTCTTGCACTAATCAATTGTTCCACAAGGTGGCAACACTGGCCCACGCCGCTGTAGTACTGCAGAACACTAAACTAAAAAATGGAGCAATAAAACAGCAGAGACTGCAGCCACAAAAGAGGGCTTCTTTGACAAATGCTTGTGTGAGAGTTTTATGAAATGGTTACTACTTCAGGTTAAACGAGTACAAATACATTTGTTTCATTAGTCATTAGTAACCTCTGGGGAAATACTGCATCATGTAGCACAGACACTGGATTAAGATGAAGCTTTCTAGAGCGCATGTGACACCTGTCTGAGTTTGCACACTTTCAAACGGAGTACACTTTAAAAGGTTGTGCATTTTACTCTTTACGCTAGCATACAAAAATCTTGACTGGGTTCTTTCTTTAATGTTAACCTACATGAGTCTTTCACCCATCGTGTCTAAGAAAAGTAATATAATTTGGGATGAATTACAATGGGTTGTGAAGTTAGGGATAGGGATTTGGAACAGATATGTAACTCCTAATTAACTGGCTGTTCCTGTAGAGTTTAACTAGGGTGACCATTTGCAGACTGATCGGTGAATGACATTGGTTCCTTATGTTTTAAAGATTCTCTGGAGGTACTTTGAATCAAAGCAATATAGAAATCCTGGCCAGGATGCGTCCTGAGAAAATGGCACGTATGGTCCCCCTAGTTTAACTCTAATTAAACACAATTGTAGCAGCTTATCAAGATCCGCTGGGTTACTAGAAGCTTAATGTTGGTGTGCTGAAGCAGGCTGTAGATAACCTCTGCAGGACGGTGGCATCCTGGAGCTAGATTGGACACCCCCGAACAATGGGCAACGCTAAAAGTGATGCTTCTGTTAGCAGTCACAGAAATCACATGAACATAACACACCCATTAAAGCATACCTACCACAAATGCTGAGCTTCACTGATAAGATGGAAGTATCTCATCCCAAGAAGGTAGTGTTGATTGATAGTGTGCACTAATCTAGGCCATGCTGGGTAGAGGGGAGCTTGGATACTTCAGCCCCTGCCGGTCCTTGCTGTTTACTTAACTTCCCCTCCTCTTCAAAACCATTGCTGGCGCAGCTGGACAACCACATGGGCCAAAAAGGGGAGGTGTGTGTATATGTGCATTGTGTGGTAGTAGTGCCTCCACACCCAATTTCAAATTTCACTTTATCTCCAGCCCTGACAATTAGAGCTGCCTCTATCTGTCATGTCTGCAGGCTGGGAGCCACGGAGGGGCGGCTGACAGACAGGACTTTAATTAAAGTAGTCCCTTCAGCAATGACCATTTAGGCCTAGCTACCGCTTACACAGGGCGGGGAAACAGAGAGAGAGAGAATGTTGAGAGCTAACAGATAGCGGTAAGCGCTTCACCTTACTACAGGTTTAGATGCTGCCTACCGGCTTATGTTCTAAATAAAGGCCTTAAAATGCTTTCTGAAATTAGCTTTCTCCGGGGTGTGCATGTAATTTGGTTCTGAAGTTGTGTGTCATAGTTCAGCTTAGCATAGCTGAAAATACTCATAGTGAAGTGACACAAGACGTCTGTTTTTTCCAGGAATATGAATCATCTGTGACATGCAGGAGGTTAAGAGCTTTAGTTTGAGTAGAACATGGAACATGCAATTTGCACGTGCCCCTCTCATGCAGATACATAGGATCTCCTTCCTGCATTTAAAAGTCACTATAACCTGACCGTTTGCAACAGACATTTTCGTGTCAAGCAAGACGATATTAAGTTCTCTGTTCAAGGACATAATGATAAGCAATAGCTAACTCAGTGTGACTCCCCTGGACCTTGAAAACAAATACTTAATGCTTTTTTGCTATGAGATCATATCCTACATTCCTAGGCTACTACAACAGTAGAATAAACACACAAATATCGTTTATAGATAAGTTTAGCAGAATTTCGAAGCTGCCTTTTGCAATACAGTGAAAGTGAAAAGTGACAAAGGGCTGCCAAGCTCCAAGAAAATTATGAAAAGCAACATAATTCATTCATGCATCTTTAATGTTACATATCAAGTCCTCTGAAATCATATGATAAGTATGCGCAAAAATTACATCACTACTGAAAGTGCACTATCTTGCATATAAGTATTTAAATTTGGTGCATATTTACATTTACAATGTCACTGAATCCCTTACATAATTTTATCATATGCCTTCAGAAGACTTGAAATAAAGCACACAGGTTACACCGATTATATGGCTAGTTTTTTTCTTCTTCAGCTTGACGGCCTCTAACCATTCACTTTCACTGTATGGAAAAGATCAGCATGTTGCCACTGGTAATATGTAAACGAGCTTTCATTCCTGCATATGAGAGAGGAGCTCAGAGGAGTGTGGTGAGACGTTGCCTCAGTCAGCACAATCAGATGCAATTGTGAAGCAAAGGCTTTTATATATTTGTCACAAAGCCATTGATGATAATTGCTTTTGACTGTGTTAGCAGTATCCTGCTGGTCACTAGCTTCCTGCGTGCACCACACCAACTGCTGCCACTCCTGCCAGTGCTGCTGATTATGATGGCGGTGGTGATGTAGATAATGATGATGATTTTAAATAGATGGCGCCAAGCTGATGACTCCCGGTGTGCTGCTATAAAGTGGCTTGGTTGCTAGCTCTCCCTTGAAGGTAGACTTAATGCTTTTCAGTTCACTATGGGTATGGTCTTTCTTTGAGTGCAGCTCAAATGCCACAAGATGTGATCAATCAGTATGCAAATTTCAGCAGGGATTATAAAGATCTTTACAGAAGTTGGGGCAGAACACTAGTGGCTGTTATCTTAGCGCAAACAGAAAGGAAAAAATCCCTCCCTCCATCCTTTTGACAGAGAAAAGTCCCTGTAGGCAAACACAGAGGTGTTAATGGATTTTACCTTGGGATGTGGGAGGGTACTGTCGGACATCATACACAGCAGCAGCGGGGCTGGGATTGATAAGGAAGGGGGCGGCCTCTCTGTGGGCCATCTGGGAGTTAGCTGCCAGACAAGGGAATTGCTCTAAGATGAAAGATCAGGTGAAATGTTATGCTTGTGTCGCAGTAGTAGCTGTAGACTGTGTCCACTCTGAGACACAAAGTGTAGGTCCACTGATTGGGGAGGTGTGACAGTTCTCACTGAGCTTATTGAAGCCAACTGAAAATCATCTTTCCTCTGGTGGCCACATCATATAGTGGTGTTTCTGAACCTTGACATGAAAGTCTTTAACTTGCACCACCGGTGGTCACATTTTAAAGGGTTAGTTCACCCAAAAGTGAAAATTCTGTCACTAATTACTCGCCCTCATGCGTTCTAAACCAGCAAGAGATTTTTTTGATGAAATTCAAGAGCTTTTTGACCCTGCACAGTCAACAACGCAGCTAACACAGTTGAGGCCCAGAAAAAGTAACAACTTTATTTAACAATTTTATCTCTTCCAGCTCAGTTTGCTGCCATTCATAACAAGCCGTTATTTTTGTTTTCTTTGCACACAAAGATTATTCTCTTGCATTTATTTCCTTAGCATTTATTTGCCTTTCAGCTCCAGTTCAATTCCAACCCTAATCAAAGATACCTGAACCAGCTAATGATGGTGTTTTAGGTAACTTGAAAGCTAGAAGCAGGTAAATTGGAGCAGGGTTGAAATTAAGGTCCGCAGGAAGTAATCTCACCAAGAACAAGGTTGGAGACCTCTGACCCAGTGTGAGAGCCAGTAGCTGCTGTATGTTAGAGGTGGCTAACTTACTTAGTTTTGCTCCAACCCTGATCAAACACACCTGAACAAGCTAATCAAGGCAGGCGGGTTTTTATTAAGGTTAGAGCTAAACTCTGCAGGACTGTTGGCCACCCGTGTTTTAATTCTGAACCATGTTACTGAAGTGTCCCCATATCTGCTCATTTTGTATGTTTCCCTAATCAAACCCACCTGAATCTACTCATTAACTCATTAATAAAGACACAAATACATGAAAAGACTGTGCCAGATAAAAAGAGACGTCCAAAATAAATGAACACACCATCTATTTTTGGAAATAGATTTGAACTCCCCTAGACTTGAACAGTTGAGTTTTTTAATTTTAATCCATTCAGTTGATCTTTGGGTCTGGCGATAGCACTTTTAGCTGTAGCTTAGCATAGATCACTGAATCTGATTAGACCATTAGCATTAGCGCTCAAAAAAGAGTTTTATTATTTTTTTCAATATAAACTTGACTAGTTGTTACATTACACTTGTTGTTGTAAACTTGTAGTTACATCGTGTACTAAGTAGAAAAGTTAAAATTTTCTAATATATGAACTATATTATCATTCTGGTCTACTAATGGATCAGATTCAAAGATGTATGTTAAGCTGCAGCTAAAAGTGCTACCGTCAAACCTGGAGATTGGCTGATTGGATATGAAAACGGTAAAACTCTAGGTGAGATGGAAAATGTGCCTATTTTCAAAAAATGTTTCTTTAAGGTTAGTCTGGGACCAGGTTTGAGAACAATTGCACTGCCAGTGAGATCTCATGATAATTGGTATGCACTTACGTATAAACCTTATGTTTTTACCAGCACTAAAACATACAATCCCGATGTACATTTTCAGCATCTAAACGTACAAAACTGACGTATTGACTACACCTAAAAATGGCATTCATTTTTTATTTATTTTTGCTGTTTTTAGTTGTCCTACCAATGATCTTGAACTGCATTATTAAACTGTTTACTTGTAATGATATGAATGTGTGATTTCCGCTGCCTACTCGTTTCCAAATATAGGCCTTTATAATTTTAAACAAAACTTCACTTTAAACCCTTAAAATAAATAACATTTCTGGAATAGTTTAACCTTTACTTGTCATTATGTCTACAGGCCACAAAAGGCGTTTTCTCTGACATGCTGTGACTGACAAAAGAAAGAGAAACTTGACTGACCAAAATAACAGTTTCTTGTAAGCGCCAGTTTTTTAGCCCTGCTGTAAGTTTAATGCAAAGGCCAGGCTCAAGGGTTAAGTATAAATATTTAACTCAAAACTACAATATTTTTTTCCCCAGAAATAATGCTGCATTTTGCAACAATGCAACACGAACAGAGTAAGCAGCATCTGTAAGCATACGAGTTCTCAGCACTTCATGAATGCCCTCCGGCTAATGAAATAATTAAGGTAGGACTCACTGGTCATGCAATAATCATTAGTAGCTCTGGAATCTGTCTACAGCACTTCGTAGTGGATAAACTAAAGACTGTGACCTTAATGCACTTACTTCCTCATCACTTGACTTGACTTTAAAGGTCCTGTGACCTCATGAATCCTAAAACATTAATGTATGACAATAATAGAATGCTGAAATCTATTAGCATTTGCTATGTATTATTACCTATCCATGCATATCCATATATGCAGATACATAAGACAGTATAATTTATATTTATTCACACACATCACTCACATACTAATCCCACACACATGAAAAAATGATTCCATTATCATTATCATATTTCCATTAGCATAAGCTAATGATTCTGTAGACTAATGATAACAAAAATAGTCCAAATTAATTAGACCAACACTCTTTTTAAGCACTGAATAGAATGCATGATTTACAGTCAATATTTCTCTTGACTTTCATATTTCAGCTGCACACTATTTTTGCTTGGTACTTCTATGTACTAAGTACTTCTATGATGCCTTAGAAAGCTGAACAGATCTACAGTAGTGTGTATTCATGCAAACCCCAACTCCAGCAAACTCACTGACATTTCTAGCATTTAAAATACTTTAATTTACGACCATACAGGTTGACTTGACCCTGTTCTTCCAGCCCTTTCATACAGACAATGATGACAATGACAATGATGCAAGGGTAAGCTTAGAGAATGTTTCGAGTGACTGATTACTCAACCACACCGGCCCTGCACAGCACTTCCCATTTGTCAGGAGAGCGTTTGGAGAATGTTTCACTTCCCACTCATCAAGTGACATGGAAAGGAAAGGAAACGAAAGAGGAAAATGTTCTAAGGACTGCACAGCTGCATACACATTCTAATGCACTGTGACTGTTACTAATATAAGAGCATTACTAGTATACAAATGTTACTAATACTACTACTAATGAAATAAAACCCAGTATCTCTTTTACTGGGGCACATACTGCGTCTTTATGAAATCGTATTTGAAAAGCAACTTTGATCAAAACCACCAGATGTAAAACTAGACAAAAGCCAATGTCAAATATTATTACTGCGATCTGCGATTACTGTGCTATATAATGCTCAGTCAATAAAAAGCATACTTTTTGCATGATGTCATAATAAATTTACAAATATGACTTGTGTTAACTGAAACACTTTCTGTTTAGATGTCCAGTAGACTGCCACAATGCAATCAGTGATAATCCGTTTTAAAGGGCAAGCGCTGGTGATTGTATTTGCTCTTAGAGAGTTGAATATAATATTGTGCATAAAAACAATTTCTGCGAGTAGTTAAACATTGCAGTGAGACACATCATAAAGTCACTCTCACACACACATAGCCTGTGAACAGAACCTGTTCTGATGTTTGCAGGGGCCAATTTATTGCGTGAAAACGTCAAGTAAACCAATGGCAAACTGGTTCTAAACTTCAAAAAGCCCACTTCCTGTCATTTTGACACATATAACGTCAGATAGCTAAAATAAGCATGATGTGTTATATTCCAGAGTCTTTTGCAACTACAATGACGAGAAAGGAAGCGTGTAAGAAAGAAAGCAGTGGTACTCACCGCAGGCACGAGTAGCTTGTTAACCTCTTCCACTGCACGCTTAAGCTTGATCTCAGCCCGGTTCTGGGCATCTTCAACCGTGATGAGCACATGGAGGTCCTCATTCAGGTGCTCCCAGTTGGGTTTGCCTCGGTTTTGTTCCTCCTGCACAGAAAGAGACAAGTTTTAGATGCACTGCTGCTGTACAAAATGCTGACTGCGACAATCAAGGATGTCTATAAGAAAGTAAAGAAAGGCTACATGCACTCAGCTGTTGCATCTTTTCTTATGTACCAAAAGAGGAGGGACTTCAGAAGATGGTAGATAGCGTATACTGTGCCATTTGGGACACAAACCTTGATCTTTAGGATGCAATGTACGTGTTTCAACAGAGTTGACCAGAAATATGATGGTGTGTTTGATATGATGAGGTTCAAAAAAGATGTTGGGACTTGTTTCTGCTCCCACTCTTGCTGTGGAGATTGATACCTTGATAACACCAAAGAGCAACTGCGAATCTAATAATAATAATAATAATAAAAAAAAACTACAATAGAGAGGATGTGAAAGTAAAAATAAAACGGGGAAGCTACTTCTTTGATGGGTTGTGCGCTACAAAGCAGAAGTCAGGATGCCATGTATGTGTCATCCTGTGAGACAGGGCTCTATAAAAGAGACCTCGTAAAATTCATAGAGTCTCAAGACAGGCAGTGACAAAAGCTTCACAGCTAGCAGAGAGAAGCAACAATAGCATGAGCAACAAATCAAAACTAGATCACTGCTGCAGTGAGTCAGCGCTCAAAGCTGATGTAAATGTATTCAGTTAAATATGCTTTTAACTCAGCTTAATATACAGAGACAACTATAAGTAAGCCGCTTGTGCGTTGAGAAATGTAAACACTGTGAGACACATTCAAAACATTGCTCTGTTTGTTTAAGAATCTAGACCAGAAGCACACAGCAACAGCAGCTCAACCAATGGAGTGGGTTTGGGGCGTGGCCCTCTGTTCTGTCAGACCAATGGCAGACTGGGTGATTTACTGTAGAAGTGCTTGTGAAACCTGTTCGGAAACATTAGTAGGGCCAGTATGAGATCATATAATGAACACCCCTGCAACCACATAGTGACATTGTGGACACTGATATTCAGAAAACATTAAAATCAAGCTACTTTCGCTGCTTTGTTTGGGGCAGCTAGTGGAACGGAAATATAGGGGCTAAATTATATGAAAGGAAACCATGAAAACTTTGGATTAAAAAGCTCTGAAGATTGCTGAGGGCAAACAGCTTAATTGATAGAAACCCAAAGCACATTAAGTTGAAGGGGCTCGTTACACTTCGCCTACACCACCGCTTTTGTTTGCCTGCGTTCGGCTTGTTTTGCTGTTTTTCTCGTTTTCCTGAAGGATTTCCAAATGAAAAATCAAGATCTGATTTATGCAATAATCAGATATGCAAACACAGCTCGTTTTTTCTCCTCGTGACTGCAAATGGGAAATTGATGGCAATCAGCGTCGGCGTCTGTGTTCCCGCGTTCTGCCTGCTGATTTTCATTAAGGATCCATTGTTGCCCCTTTTGGTGTGAAGCGAGGAAGGGTGGAAACGGGGTTGCGTATTGCCAAACACACTCAATGTGATTTACCATTCAGGAAGCTGGTGCTCGGGTGTTATGAGGTCACTTCCTTTTTCTCTCTTTTCACCCTTTGGTTTCGTTTGACTGATTTACGTGGCTTTCTTAGGTTGTGATAAGTGCTAAAAATGTATCTTCTGAGGCTGATGGTCTCAGCGCAGCAACCCGTCCATAGCCACACTGTCAATAACACTTAAAGAAAGCCGGCCAGGAGGGACCTGAGAAGAGGTGGTGTGTGCATGTGCCAGTCTGACTAAGGGTAACATACAGCTAAGACACTTGTTTTTCCTGTGGTCCAGGCAGGTTGTCTCGCATCGGGTCGTGGTTGCGGTGACAGGCTGGTAGTCAAGGTGACATGCCTTCAATGTTCAACACAGGAAATATGTCCGACTGTGGGGCCCTCCACTAGGCCTTTGTTTACACCTTTTTTCCCTTGCGCACTGTCTCTGAGCTGCCCATGCCGTAGCCGAGCAGTAGTGCAATCAATGTCCATAAATCCATTGTCCTGCTCTTTTGTAATCCTTACTGAGGCAATAATGCCGCTCTGAAGGAGCGCCGACCCCTTGGTGGAAAGCTCTGGGAACTAATATTACGAGTCGACTGGGAGAGGACGAAGGTACACGCAGTGGGGAGCATAATGAAACTTGAGCTTGTTCTTCAACATATACAGCACAGTGACTATGTTTAGATACACATCATTATCCAATTACTGTCTATATTCTCGCTGAGCCTTTAAAGAGATAGTTGAGGTAAACATTTAAATGAGGATATTGCCTTCTTTTATCCTCATAAGGAGACATTCAGATGGCCATTTTACACAAGATGATATTCTTTAGGGTCTTAATGAAAGATACTTTTGTTAAATTTTCAATGTTAGTTTAAAACACCTTCTTTACCATGCCAAAATCAGCTCATCAAGCCATTCTAGTCCATGTTGCTTTAAATGCTAATGAGCTCTGCTGACTCCACCCCTTTATTCTGTGGAGTCACGAGCAGACTGTAAACTTCAGCTGTGAATCTGGCTAACTAGCACATTATTATTCAAGGCGATTGGTAATTGTAAAACCCTTGTACTTTACTGTAGATGAAGCTGGATCACGAATGATTTGCATGAACATAGACACATTTAGGGAGATTGGGATCAGCTCATTAATCCTCTGCGTCTTCAGTGGCTCAGATGTTGGGAGTAAACGGCGACTGCTATATTAATTATTAAATCCAACAACAAAATGCCCCAATCTCTCAATCAAAGACATTTTGCTCCCGAGTCAACACAATGGAGGACCGGTGACAGCTCACTCAAGGCGGGGCTAAGATAAGATGGCCTTGTCAATCAACTATTGTGGGAGGGGCCTGTGAAGAACTACTGCATTCTGACAGATCTTTAAAATAGGGATTAAAAAAAATACTGTACAGATTTTTATCATTATAGGATGAATGTGTACACACACTCCCAACACACATTTATGCATGTGATGACCCTTTAAAGAAATGTCCTGGCTATGAATGGTGACTAGCATAAAGATGTTATAAAATGACACAAAAGTAGCTCAGAATGATCTCATGCGACTCGTGTCTGGAGACATACGATAGAGTTTGGTGAAAAACAAACTGGATTTTGATGTATTATTTAACAAAATTCCTAACCTTGGCTGTTGGTTTCTGTGCACAGTAGTGCACTCATGAGACTATTAGTGCAGCAGTTCACCCCGACTCAGAGAAAATCACAATAGTTGCATGAAATCAAGATGTCAAAACATAACATGAAAGAGGGGCTAACGGCATTAGTACAACAGAAGAGAGAGAGAGAATAAATGATGATTTTGAGTTTTACTTTTGAGTGAACTATCCCTTTAAGGTGAGGTCAAATTAACATACGTTTATGGATAACTCTTCATTGCCAAAAGTTTGGCAACAAAGCACAACTCAAACAGAAGTCTTTGAAACCAAGTCTTTGAATTTGTGTGACCAATTTGAAAACCAATGCAAAATCTCCATGGGAGGTCTTGTCGAACTGAAATCCTATGACTGAATTTTAATTACGAAATCCCACCGAATGTCTCCTCCGAAAGAGCTGTTTAGGAACATTCCTGTATGCATGCAATCAGCCTGACAAACAAACATAATCAGCATGCATGAAGCAGGACATGTATGTTCTTTCCAGCTATTTGCTTGCTCTTGTGACTTGTTTCAGTTCAGTGTCAGTAGTACAGTGATTTACATCACAGTAGTTCACAGTAATTTAGTCAGCTCATTAATTCTCATTCATGTCTTTGACAACAGCAAACAAAAACTCAATGAGTTGTAAAATGTAGGTCATAAGGCTTGCAGAGCTTTTCAGCTGTCTGTATATTGATTTATATTTCTTTCTTTAAAGGCTGAAATGTGTGGTTAAATACTAAAACAAAATGTTCAAACATCCTCATATTCCAGCCTAAAATGTGTAACAACAGCTAAAAGTAAACCATTTGCAGTTAGATTTCCATAGAAAGTGTAACACCGTGACTCATCATAACATTGCTTTGTTAAGTCTTAGCAACGCTGGCTCAACCAGTAGTGTGAGTTATCTATTTGTCTGACAAATCAAACATTTTTAATTTTGCATGTATGTTTAATACTAAAATAACAACATTTAGCTCTGAAATGTTTATTCTATACCTTTTTCCACAAACATTGTAACATTCAGTATTACTTTAGTGATTAACATCAAGTATTAGAATTCAGACTAATACTAGTACATGGCAGCTGTCTTATATTCAGATTTCAGATTTACTATATTAGTATGATGGTCACTTTAACATTCTTTTGAGTATAAGTAGCATTGCACCTACATATCTACTAACTCTCATTATAATGTTAGTATAGTAGACTGGTAGGGTTAGGGTACTTGCATAGTTACTTCTATTAAGTAGAATGGCTGTTAGGGGATAATAACATCTGCTTACTCACAGTATTGAGTTAATCAGACAGTTTACTAATATTTTAATGAGAGTTAGTTGACTTGTAGGTGCGAAGTTACTTATTGTCAACAGACTGTTCAAAAGGGGCCGTCAAAGTAAAGTGTTAGCCAGATTTCTAGAAACCAGAATATTGGCATAGTTGGAAAATGAAAATCAGTTCAATGCTTAACCTGAACGTGACAGCAATATGAACAAATATTGATATTTAAAGGAACCGTACATAAGAAATGGGCAAAAATGGTACTGCAATCACTTTCTAAATACTGTTGAGCGTTGTCTCCCCTCCCCCTCCCCGCTGACTAGTGGTTGCCAGATAAGCTGCTTTTATCCATCTCCATCATTCAAACTCTTCTCCAATGCAAACCCTTGTCTTATTTTGCACTTTGTCACGCTGTATTTCGAATTCATAGCAAGGTCTTTTAAGTTTAGTACTCAAAGTGTTAGACATTTTTAGTAGCTGCTGCAGTTGCGTCACTTTAACAAAGATCAGGCAACCCGGATGCTAGATAGATGGAGGGTGGGGCTTCAGGCTAAACAAAACATGACAACATAAACATCAGTTGAGGGCTGTGCTATTTAAATGAGAATATCCAGGCTGTACGACTGCTGTCAGCGATGCGAGGACTTGAAATGAACATGTTTTCTTAATGCCTGTTGAACATAACAGAGACATTTTATGATTATTACAATACATTTCTTACATACGGTTCCTTTAATGTGCATGACCAGAGAGGAGTAACATTGCATGGTTCAGAGCACGTTCATGTTTTAATGATTCAGTATTTCGGGTCAATGTTGACGATTAGAAACTATGAAAAATCTCCAAGGATTATTGCTGCAGGGCTGACACATCTGATTTCATTATCTTGTTTGTACAGCATATACATTTCTCAGGAAAAACTCCATCAAGCAGCAGACTCTGAGAGAATACAAAACACTAGTTTGGCTGTCTTTCTCTCTCTCTAGGGGTAGATTTAGGAGAACGACAGAGAGCTTTGCCCTCAAATCCAGACGATTTGGTGGTTGTGTAAAAGCAAGTTACATCAAAGCATCTTGTTAGAGGATTTTAAAGAACAAAGGAAAATAGGTTCACATCCTTTGTTAGAGATATTTCATCAGGTTTTCTGCCAGATAAACATTTCATTTCATAATTCTGTTTTCATGCCAGTATTCACTTGCGTGTTAAGAGTAATCAATGCAAGAGACTAGAGAATGGAGTATAATTTAAGAGCAGGTCAGTTTCATTTTTGATAAATAGGCTGTAGTTTTGTGCTTGTTTACTTAGTTACTTAGAATTAAACAGCAAGATGATTAATAATATGTAGTCTACTGTAAACTAAAGTAATCACTCACTATCATCACTCAAAATACCGTATGATATAAGACGTTATTATCTACTGTAAAGTTCCAGTACTAGTAATTTAGCAGACAGATGTTATAAAACATTGTTTAGAGGAAGCTAGGGCAAATACAAACGCAACCCTTACGAAAATTCAAACCAAAAAACATGGTTACTAATTAAATCATGGTAACCACAAATTAACCATTATTTTTCTACACTAAGGTATTTTAAAGAAACTTTGTGACCAGGCTGTTTTAGTCACCCTTGACTTCCTTGACTTAGCCAATGCTGACCCAAAACAGCTTGGTTACAAGCTTTCTGCAAAATATCTTTCTTTGTATTCAGCAGAACAAAGAAATTCATACAGATTTGAAACTACTAAACAATGACAGAATTTTTATTTTGGGATGAACTGTTCCTTTAAGTACATGTCAGAGCCCACACAAGTGTGCTCAGTATTTCTAGACACTAGTATCTATACTTCTACTCGGGTGAAGGATGTGTGTACTTTTGCCATCTCTGATGATATATTTTAAATTAACTTATAAATCCAATTTAATTTAATGAAACCTATATTATATTAGTTTCTTAAGCCTTTTTAATCCTGTATATCTGAAAATGTGCCGTTCAAACTGAAAGGTATGAGGAACCTTAAAAAAATAACATTTCTGTACTGTACTGAAATTTGTTTTCATAATTCAATAAACTCTTCAGCAGCAACAAATCCAGTAATGTTATTGCTTATAATATGACCTCTGTATATTAGGCATAAACACTAGTAGCTCAAAGCAATGAAATGTAAGAGTGATATTTACATAGTGGAAATATGTTTAAACTACTTCCATGGTTATGCATGAACAATTGCTTTAATATGTATGCAAAATGCAAAAAGGAGACCCAGAAATAAAATACTGTCACACACACGCGGGTCTGTTTAGTGATGCTGCGAGAGCATGAATCTGAAGTGATTGTGACAGCTCTAATAACAGTAATTGCCAGCGGCCCAACACTGCAGCTGAGTCTCTCTGACAGGCCCAGTCAGAACAAAGATGACGGCAACTACATCAGCAAGACAACACGCTCCATATTAACTTTGTATATCAGCATCAAGAGTCCCTGCGTGCCCTGGAATGATCTACAATTTATTTAGTGCAAACTACTTTTTTTTCGAATCTCATGGCTCATGGAGTTTTGAAGGATGAAATTAAACTTCTTAAAATTAACCAGTAGTGATTAAAATGGAATATAATTCTGGTATTATAGGATATTTAATGCGTATTTTCCATATTTTCACATTTAAATATCATTTAATGTTAATTTTAAAAACACTATTTAATAATATTGTTTACTGTGATCTTTACAAAATCTAAAAATTAATAGCTATTGTTCATTTTGTACATTGCCTGAATTCATTTAATTTATTTTGACTTATTTACACAAATACTATTTTTGCATTTATCAGTTATTGAAAAAAAAAGGGGGGGAAAAATGAGTGGCAATTTTTCATGTCATACGTTGTATCGTTGTATTTTTAAATAAACTATCAATGATTGTTATTGACAATATTTTTTAATTGTTGTGATGCCTAAATTCATTTAATATTATAACATATCAAACATTTAAAATGACGGACATTATTTTTTTAATTTTTATTATTATTATTATTTATTTATTTTTTTTACATACAATGTAATTTTATGAAACGTTATATCATTAATTTATCATTAAATTGTTTTTTGTAGACAAAATTTAAAAACGTAAAAATGTGAGAATATGCTTGTAGATGTGCTTATTCTACATTAGAATGTCTGTCAATTTGGGTTTTTATAGTAAATGGACCTCCAAATCTATTTTGTCTTTATACAGTCAAACGCATTTTATAAATAAACAAGGATCTGCTAAGAGGCCCTTTATAACTCCCATCTGGAAACTAGTGTGTGTTTTACATTTATTTATTACATTTAGTAATACATCTGCTTTACAGTGGGACAATGCTGGATGTTCGATGTGGATCCAGTCCATCAGTAAATGAGCTGCTTACTGCAGCAAAACACTTGCTCTGATTAGTGGAAGAAAATTTCAGAGCTTCTGTCGCCACTTGTCTCTTTCTTTTACATCAAATTTGTGCTTAAGGCGTAGGTGAGAAAGAGAGAGACTAACTAAATTATATTTAAAGGCCATCCACAATGTGACATAATGGTTTAACAGCGGAAAGCGCTCATGGTATCTCATGAGATTAATCTGTTGAAAGCTGCTGTTGCAACAACAAGTGTGAGTCCATGAACTGCAGGAGCAGGCAGAGAGAAAATCACCTCCTCGCCAATAATAATGACACTAATAGACATGAACTGCCTGTGAAACTGCTGTTCAAACAGCTCTGCCACACCTGGAGAATATACTCAATGACGAAAATGACAGAAGAACGCATAGGGTCACAAAGCATACATGTTCACACTTTTAAGAGCTCTCCAAAAGGAATTGGGCGCTGAACTTCTGAATCTCAATAGAGTCATTCAAGAGATTCCTTTGCTTTTAGAAACTGAGCTCATAAACCAGCTGCATTGAGGTCTCAAATAATAGTGTAACAGTGAGACATATTACATGCTGGAGTTTAACACTTCAGGGATTTGCAGATTTTTTATGAATGACGTGTGTGTTGTGCTCGTGTGGAGGACGCAGATTCTGTGTGGACCTACTTATTGGCTTATTCTATATGCAATCGATTAGATTATTCCTGTCTCAGGCAAACATCCTTCTTCTTCGTGTCATGTTTCATCCACCTGCTACTCATACATTCACACTTATATTGCCAGACAATATATTTCAGCTAGGCTAATACATTTGATTTAATAAATCTATACTTTATATGTGTATGTATTAAAAAGAAAGAATGTTTCAGGAGTAATATGCATTGCTTAGGACTTTATTTGGACAACTTTAAAGGTGATTTCCTTCATATTTAGATTTTCTAATAGTTGTATCTCAGCCAAATATTGTTCTATACTTATAAAATATGCATAAATAGAAAAATATAAATAATAAAAAAAACCTTATGACCCTTATGGTTTTGTGGTCCAGGGTCACATTTGTATTGTTGTATGAATAATAAAAAATGTAGTTCAATATAGTTTTTATAACACAATTCTTAACCCCACACCAAGACCTCACACATTTTCAAAGCCTGGCTACGGCCACGCATCAGACGTCCATTGCATGTACGATATCTAATGATAGTGAATGACAGATGCAAGGTAAGAGGTCAAGAGATCATGAGAAACAAAGGACATGAGATTTTCCACTCTCCACCGAAGCAGCTTGAGACAGCAGAACCTTTAAACACACATGCCAATGTTTGCACAAGAGCTTCAGTTGACCCCGTCAGCATCGAACGGGTCCTACTATAGAAAGGGGCCATCGGCGGTGTGCGCACGCAGCTGAGATCCGATCCGCGGACGACCAGCTGCGCTCTGACAGGATGCAGAGCCGATCCAGATGTGCATGAAACACTGGAGATGACAACAGCGCTTTTCACAGAGCACTTGTTTTATTTTCCTCTGGATCCTCCTCGCGCTCACCCGGGATCCGCTTCCAGCACTTGTCCAAATACGGGTCCTGCCCAACTAATGGAAACACAAATGCGCCTCCAGATCAGATACATATGTGATCGCGCACATCTGCGTAGTAGTGCAGGCGTAGTGTGCTTTGCTCTCAAATAATCCCAATGATAATAAACTGCGTGTTTGTGCTCATGCGAACATGTGTGTTTGCTCAAGTGTTAATGATGGACAGTGCTTCCAGAGCCTCCTGTGACCCCCACCGCCCCGGCGTCGCTGGCCCAGCGTGTCGTACGCTGACTGGGGTTGGACTGTGAGAGGAGCCCTTGCAGGACCGCAGGATCCAGCCCCCACTCATCTGGGGCCAAGGACAATGTTTGAACACCTGCCCACGGCTCTCAGGAGCGAGGGGAGGGCTTGTTATTCCCTGCAAAGTATCCCTGTTGGGCAGAGCGGACTGGAGCGGGCTAGTTTACTCTCGATCGGCCCGTAAGCATGCACACTCGCCTGTCATCGGGACAAACGTGGAGCCACAGTTGCAGAGTGAGTGAATTTCGAGTGCGTGTTCAAAACGAGCAATATGTTTAAGCATATGGATGTGTGAAGATGAATCCAGCCAATCAGATTGCTCCATCTGGTGTGATCGTGATTGCTCGTGCCTGTGTTTTGTGTGTCTCCAGCATCCAAAATTAACACAATCGACGTGATATTCTGGAACTGCAGTGTTACATGGTTTACATTGATTGCCTGGTCATTGTGAATGTAAGAGAAACAAAACAAAAACCCGGAATATCGTGACTTTTATTTGTCCTTGGAAAATGTCACATACATAATATTCTTATATACATAATATAAAGTAAAGTAACATAATATAACAAGATAGTAAAGTTTGTAGGCAAACTTTAAGTTGGCTTGAAAAAGCCTAGCTAGAAAGTTTAGTAGTTTATAGAAATCATGCTAGTGACATGAGTTTATAAAGTCAGAAAAGTTCAAGTTTGAGTCAGAAAGTTAGAAATAATAAGATTACGAAGTCAGAATATAGATAGACAGATGATTAGCATGTTGCTAGCATGACTATCAAGTTGCTAGCATGTTTCTAGCATGTCACTAGCATGTTTCTAGCATGATTAGCATGTTACTAGCATGTTTCTAGCATGATTAGCATGTTACTAGCATGTCGCTAGCATGTTTGTAGCATGATTAGCAAGTTACTAGCATGTCGCTAGCATGTTTGTAGCATGATTAGCAAGTTACTACCATGTCGCTAGCATGTTTCTAGCATGATTAGCATGTTACTACCATGTCGCTAGCATGTTTCTAAAATGAATATCAAGTTACTAGCATGTCGCTAGCATGTTTCTAGCATGATTAGCAAGTTACTAGCATGTCGCTAGCATTTTTCTAGCATGATTAGCATGTTACTACCATGTCGCTAGCATGTTTCTAGCATGATTAGCAAGTTACTAGCATGTTGCTATCATGTTTCTTGCATGATTAGCAAGTTACTAGCATGTCGCTAGCATTTTTCTAGCATGATTAGCATTTTACTACCAAGTCGCTAGCATGTTTCTAGCATGATTAGCATGTTACTAGCATGTTGCTGGCATGATTAGCAAGTTACTAACATGTTACTAGCATGTCTCTAACATGATTAGCAAGTTACTAGCATGATTACCAAGTTGCTAGCATGTTGCTAGCATGTTTCTAGCAGGATTACCAAGTTACTAGCATGTTGCTAACATGTTTCTAGCATGATTAGCAAGTTACTAGCATGTCGCAAGCATGATTAGCATGTTACTACCATGTCGCAAGCATGATTAGCATGTTGTTAACATGTTTCTAACATGATTAGCAAGTTACTAGCATGTTGCTATCATAATTACCAAGTTACTAGCATGTTGCTAGCATGTTTCTAGCATGATTAGCAAGTTACTAGCATGTTGCTAGCATG
>JAUYWG010000047.1:4334520-4355579 GCA_034779775.1 Enteromius afrohamiltoni | reverse complement strand
TAGCATGATTAGCAAGGTAATAGTATGATCTTTGTATGATTAGCATTTTGCTAGCATGATTTAGATAAATTAGAAATCGTAGTAGATAGAGTGGAAGCAAATGAGTTTGAAAGGGTTGGAAATAGTACATAGAAGGGAAGTCTGACTGAGTCTAATTGGCTGCAGGTGTTTGAATGGGAGTCTATGGGACTTTTTCCAGTTTCAATCGTCATTTTTAGGAAAACCAAAAGTCGGATCAGTCTGAAAAGATTATTATTATTATTATTATTATTTTTTTTTTTTTTTATTTATCATTAGAAATAGGTTAAGGAGAAATATATTTATGGTTCATGAAAATATAAAAGAGTAATAGCAAATAAATGTTTATCTTCAAAGTAAATTCATACACATTTATGATTAACTCCCTGAGCATGAAATCTTTTTTGGAAACCATTCCAATAATTAATAAAAAAAATATCAAGCAAAGGTTAGAAATTATTTTAATCATTAATTTAATTGAACGACAATTTAGTTTTTTCTGTGACATAATCTAAAGTGACTACTGAATATGTTCACAATGACTTTAAAAGCACTATTTGTATATATTACGGCATTAACGGGAAAGTACAGTTTTGAATTTACTTTAAAATAAAAGTTTATTAATGGTTAATTCAAGATAATTGAGACATTTTAGTAATCTCAATGACAAAAGGTGTACCTGAATTTAATATAAACTGTAACAAATATATAAAAAAAGACTATCTACATGTGTGTTTATTATAAGTGTGTAAGTATGCGAATGTTTGTCCATGTGTGTGTGTTTGTAGCTCTTACCTTCTTTTTGTCCCTCATGGAGCCTTTCCCTCTCACCATGATCTTACATCCTGTCTCTGCCTCCAGCTGTTTGGCTGTGAGCCCCCGCGGGCCCAAGATCCGGCCCACAAAATTAAACTGCAACACACAAACACACACACACACACACATCACTCACCGCATCTGCGTCCAGATGGAGCGATAAAGAGTTGACATTTGACAAGTGAGTTTCCATCAGCAACACTATAAAAGGTACATTTCACGTTACTTCAGAATTTCTTCTCTTTAGTGAAGCATTATTACGCAGGGGGCCATAATATAATAACATAATATTCTAATACAGTTGAAGACATTTTAATGTAATTTCTAATTCCTAACACACACACACACACTCATATATCACTCCTACACTAGCTTCAACCTGGCTGCTTATCACACTCAGTACCAGAATTATAATTACCTTTTTTAAGCCTTTCATGCTCCCGCACAACAATATTTAGTTGATCTGATTCATCCTCACTCTCCTGCTTTCTACTCCTAGGCCTTCTGGAGGCACTTTATTAACACTCTGAAAAGGGTACAAAAGCTGTAACAGGGGCAGTAACCTTTCCAAAGGCACCAAAACATACCATTTAGGTACTAATATCATATATATACTTTAGGTAGAGATATGTACGTTAAAGGTACTGATATGCACCCTTCAGGGGTAAATGTGGTTTTGTTACCACCCCAGTGACAGCTTTTGCAGCTTTTTTTCCAGAGAGTGAACACCTCTTTATCGGACGGACGGTCTTTCAGTGTCTTGACCCCTGCAGCACATACCGGAAACCCTCCCTCAGCGTCTCAGTGAAACTGTATCTCATCCACCTTCAAAACGCAATTGAAATCGCATCTGTTTAATCAGGGTTATTGAAATGTTTATGCATTGTCCTTGGGTTTGTGAACAGTGTATATACCTTTAAATCTATGTGTACAGCAGTCAACATTTGAAATTTTAAAACTTTTCATCGAAGTTTTCCTAAAACCTAAAACCAAAATGTGTTCTTGTCTTATAGGACGACTTTTCTGATCCACTTCAAATGTTGCTTAGATGTTGGATACAGATACTACAATAGACCGATACTTGATTTTCATATATGTTTCATATATATCACATTAACACTGTGGCATGTTGGCACTTTCCTTGAACCCAGGTTAATTTCTGACCCTGTTCAAAAGTGATCACGGACATGGGAGATGGTGTAAAGAGGGTGAATGCATTTCCCTGGGAGGTACTTTATTAGAGGGGGCAGCTAAGAGTTATCGTGGAGCTCATCAGCCAGGACTCAATGTGCAGAGAGCAGCAGCCGATAGCCATATTCCAGCTCCTCTGGGCCTTCACTGACAAGATAAGAGCCACCAATTGTTCAGCTAATCAATCAGGTATATCAGGACTGACCCGAAGGCTGTCAGTCAAAGGCTCTGGCCTGGTCTGTTGCCGATTATTCAGACTAACTCTGAATACAGTATTATTAAAAAGTTTGTGGTTGGCTAGGTTTTTCTATGTGTCTCACACCAAAGCAGCACTTTTTTTTAAGCAATGTATAAACAAATAAAAGCCAAAAATACAAAAAGTAGTAAGAATGTTCGATACCTAATGTGTAATTCATTCCTGCAAAACTGTATATAATATATATATATATATATATATATATAAATATTAATTATTTTGGATGAAACAAGTGCAGTCTTAGTGAACAGAAGAGACTTCTTTAACAAAACCTTTGACTGGTTTTGTAGTTTAAATAAAAAAGTGACGATATTTGACCTGTTAATTCAGATCATTTAACATGCAACTCAAAAACCCCAGAACATAACCCACAATTATGTCTGCATACTTACAATAATCTTGTGCATTGTTTGAAGCTGTACAGTCATGCAATCACTATTTTTATCTTATTTTTGTTAAAGGAAGTTTGCATGCTGCATTTCCTTCTCTTCTTTAGGGAACTCCATTCTAATACAGTCGCAGTGTGACGTGCGGCGGCGGTTTGTTTTGGAGGCATGCAGCCTTGCGTTGTGTAAAATCCCATTTTACACTACAGGCCTCCTGCTCTAATCAATAAGCCTTCGGGGTCTGCTTTATCAATGTGTTTGGTATTCTGACGCTACGCTCTTTTCACATGACTGACTCCATGCATAATCGACTACTGGTAAAACACAGTCACTGAGTATGTGTTTGTGCAGCTTTCTTTTTTTTTTCTGGCACCCTTCATCCCTGTCCAAGTGCCTTGTGGATATGAATGAAAAGAAGCAATTAAATTTTACTTGGAGGCACAAAGCACAAGGGCGTGCATTACATTTGTATGCGTGCGCCTTCACCCTTCAAATAAAAGTTGTGTGTGTTTATTTCTGCATGCACATAAAAAAGATGACTGTCAGTCTATCATTTTTATTATTAATAAACCTATTACAATATACATATGGCACTTTTTACATGCTAATAAACCATATTTAAATTAAAGTGGCTCTAAGAGCATCACACAGTCAAGAATAATTCAGACAAATTTCCATTGGTTCTTCATGTTTGTATATGTTTAGCATATTATGCAATTATTGTATAAACATAATTAAAATAATCATGAATAATCAGTTTACTTACTAATGTGCATGCCATGTAATTATTGTATAAAATGTGACCCTACACTACAAACCAGACATAAGCAGCACAGATTTATTTGGTGCAACAGCCAGCAATAATTGTATGGGTCAAAATGATTGATCTTTCTTTTATGTCAAAAATTGTTAGGATATTGAGCAAAGATCACATTCCACGCAGATATTTTGTAAATTTCTAACCGTAAGTATCAAAACTTCGACATTTTTTATCAGTAATTTGCATTGCTAAGGTCTTCATTTGGACAACTTTAAAGGCTTCTCAAATAGCTGTACCTCAGCCTAATATATAACAAACCATACCTCAATCATCAAGCTTATTTATCCAGCTTTCGGGTGATGTACAAATCTACACATTTTAACTTATGACTGGTTTTGTGGTCCAGGGTCACAAATATTATAATTTTTCTTTCATGCACAATCAAACCCACGTGCCAGAGAAAGCTGACAGCATCCTCTAATCAGCAAAACAGATACCTAGAACTGCTATTCAAATGATGAAATAGAATTATTTCCATCTAAAAATGCTTGCACAACAGGAAGAATAAATTAAATTTGTACAATATTCACAAAAAAACTATAATTATCAGACATAAACTAGTTTCCGTATCACTAGTGTGTTATTAAGCCTGTTCGTGGTTAATGCAACAGGTGAAGACAGACTTTAGCTTTAAAGTTATTGAATAAAACTGTAATAACATGGATGTTTTACACTTAAAAAAAAAGATAATACACTCCTTACAGGTTACTTGATATTTATTGATACACATGAACCTGTCTGGAAAATATCCTCACGGACCAGCAATGGAAATAACAAGCCCTTTCGGAAGCCAAGCCATCTCAAAGGTCATGTATGTTCAGAGCCGCTGCCGCTATGTGATGGAAACTACTCGGTATATCAAATCAAAGTCTTTTCTTCAGGCCTGCTCAGGCCAATTTTCAAGGTGCCCTTGGAGATTGAGTAATCAGTGCAAGAGACTCCAGAAGGAACAGCTTCACTCCGAAAGCAGCAGGCGCAAATTATACATCGACGGTGTCCCTGCTGTATTCACACATCTGCCGGGATTACACACGCGGCTCTCCGCAGCGGCTCACAGACGGTCGGATGACCTCCGCTCTCCGTCTGGATTATGTGACGCTCGGGCCTGGTGAGAGCACTTCAACACAGGCACATACGGACAGATATGGAAAAAATACCTCGCCTTTACTCTGCTGTTGGTTTCAGAGATGCTGGCGAGTATCCCCTGATGGGACAAATCTGCTGCAGTGTCCTTCACATATAGAGATTTGAGCTTGGAGCAAATTTGAAACAATAAAAGCTCATAAAACTTATCAAACAAAGCTTTTAAGCATTAAATAATAAATTCATGCTGTTATTTGGAACTTAGTATCCTGAAACAAATGTATCACAGTTTTTACAAAATAAATAATATACATAAACAGAAAAATAAACTGTTTTCAATTAATCAGCAAATCAGCATATTACAATGATTTCTGAAGGATCGTGTGACACTGTAGACTGGAGTAATGATGAAAATGCAGCTTTCAATCAGAAGAATAAATTACATTTTAACATATATTCAAATAGAAAACATGTGATGATCAGCTGGATGTGCCAGCTCTCTGGATAGCTAGTAAACTATGTGTGTATGTTCTGTGCCTATTTTCATTCATGAACTCCTTTCAATGAACTCATGTCTCCGCCCATCTCATTCGTAGTCATAGTTTTTCATTGTTGTCTCCACCCACCTTCTCTGTTGCCTTGACCACTAACTCACTCCTCCCCTTAGCCTTGTTAGCATGTCTGTATAAAAGTCCTGTTTGTATCCTGTTTAGACGCTCGTCAATGTTGGATGTATCCTGTTACTCCCTTTGTGTAGCCACCCGTGTTCCTTGTTTCCCTGTGTTTCTCCATATCTGGATTTATCCGTTCTTGAACTCTGCCTGCCTTGGATTTACGCTCTCGTCTTCGCCTCCTGGACACTGTTAGCCTGATTACCGCTAAGTACTGGTTTATTCTATTGTCTCTGCCTCCCATTTCCCTGTCTGCCGTGATTGACTCTGCCTGTGTTGACTCTGTGTAACGTAAATAAACTCTGCGTATGGATCTGCACGCCTCCTCCTGTCTCTATCGTGACATTTTAAATTGAAATAATTTTGAACATTTTGTATCAAACAAATGCAGTCTTGCTGAGCAAAAGAGACTTCTTAAAAAAGAACTAACATTATATAAAATAGAAATTTTACCATACATTGCATTTATATGTTAGCAATTAAAGAAGACGAATAGCATTTTGCCTGGAACCTGTTTTTTTTGTGCTCTATATTCAGTGAAAAATCATGTAATGATGTAATGTAAAATGAATGAAAACTCATCCTGAATAAGATCAGGGACATTTATTAAGAAAGTAAATGGGGTCAATTTGGATTTCATGCTGCCTGTATGACAAAGATGATTTAAGAATACAAAAACATTTGATTCTGAAAGCATTTCAAAAACATATCCCATTAGTCTGTCTCCCAAAAAAGACAAATAACAGGAAGCCAAGCTGCCACACACAGACTTCACGTATCCTCACACACACCGCACACCAAAAGCATAAGTGACAGCATCGTCTCGCCTACCTGAATGGATGCAACACTTCCCCACCTCTCAACTCACCGCCTGTCACCCCAAGCTCTCCTATCAAACACACACAATCTCACTCTCTTGTACCTTCGCCTTTTGTGTGGGCCTGCTCCTGCTGCGCGTCTCACAAAGCTCCTTTGATGCTTTGATGAACGTCTGCATGCAACTGTGTGAAGAGGGCCGTGCGAGTGTCTGGGTGTGTTCTCGCAGAGAGTGACGAGAAGAAGAGATGAATAAAATTTTCATCTTCCTCGCTGTCAGGTGATGTCAGGGCAATGGATGGAGGCCAATGCGTTGAACGTATTTGCTTGCATGAATAGGTTAGCGTGAGATGTGTCTGTTTCGTGTAGAAGTGATGCTGAACTAACTCAAGTATATCAGCGTGTACTCAATCAATGGTTCCATAGAGAACCGCCAACATCCATGGAAGATTAAATTTCACTAAAGGTTCTTTACAATGAAAAAAATGCTCTTTAGATTATTCAAATGTTCAATAAAGCAATAAGCTCCAAAAAGAAAACCATGGCTTCATGGTGCTTATTGTTTATTCTATATACATAGTAAGAATAAAGTGTAATCATATTAATAAAAACATTATTCTTTTGCCAAACAATTTAGTCCCTTAGAAACGGTTTTGGTTGGAACCATAGACATATAGATGCCCAGTTGAACCGCTCCAGGCATGTAGATGCGGCCGCCATCTTGGAGCAGTCTACGTGATGTTATTCAACATACTGTAGGTTCACACAGAGCCGTTGAGTCTGTGCATGATTGTGGCGTCCTTCGAATATTCAGTGATTTAAAGGTGAATGATGTACAATTAAGACAATATGGCGAATCACAACCCATAGAAACAGTCGCTGACCAGGCATCTACGTATAATGTGGTTGGAACACAGTGTTTGCCGAGCAACACACAGACATAAACACAAGTGTATTTTTCTAATATACGACCAAAGACATACCTACATAGGTGCCTCGTTAGGGATGGTTTCTATAGACCTCTACATGTAAGCCATATAACAGCAGTCTTTACTTGACAGTATTCACCATGGTAATCACTGAATATTCCAAAGACGCCACAATCCTGCTCAGTGTGAACCTATGTTACGGTGAATGATGTCACATAGACCACTCCAAGAATGGCGGCTGCCTATATGTACCTGAAGCAGTCCAGTGGGGCATCTATACATGTCTAACAGCTTCGGACGCGGCTCAACCAATGAGAAATCTGTCTGTTTCATAAAAGGTTTTTTAGAGCAATGCCATTTAACAACCATTTTTCTTAAAAGAACCAATTTTTTCCTTGTGTGAAGAACATTTTATTAATCAAAAGACCATTTTTTCCACTATAAAGAACGTTTTGTACAATTGGAAAGGTTTTAAGGATGTAAACTACAAAGGATGCACTACAAAGTTCCCTCTATCTGAAAGTGTGTGAAAAAGCAACTGTTGTGATTCGCGGGAGTCGTGTGGATCCATTTGCAACAATGTTTATTAGAAGGGTCGTACAGGCAAAGGTTGTTACACAGGCAGACAGGTATGATACAGGACAGGCAATAATCGTGGTCAAGGAACAGGCAAAAGATCGGGACAGGCGGCAAAAGGCGGAAATCAAAGACAGGCGGAAATCAAACACGGGTAGACAAAAGGAAGTAAACACTGTAAACGCTCGGAAACGATAGCCGTGGCAAATCGAGACTTCGCGTCTGTCCAGGGCAAAAGTCCGAGCTTTTATGCTGTCAGGATGGCGGGAAACAGGCGCGGGAAGTGCCGAGGTACGAGGGCGTTAAAGGTCCGGGTGGGAACATTAGCACTCGGGTGAAGGTTCCCGCTGCCGATGGCCGGAGAGGGCCACAGAGGAGTGATCCGTGACAGCAACGGATAAAGACAGCTTGACTTATCTGCCTCATCGGCGTACACCTTACCTCAGCTCTTTAGTGCAATTGAAAAGGTTTTAAGGATGTAAACCATTGTTGCCAATAAATAGCCTTTATTTTATAGAATTGGTGTGAAAAATTAAGGTTCTTTTTTGGCACTGATGGTTCCAATGGTTCCATCCATGGAACTTTCAATTACATAAAAGTTTTTTTTTTATAATTCACAGCCTTACTTTTAAGAACAGTTCACTGAAAGGTTCTCTCATTTCCATCGCTGTTGCAAACCCCCTTCTGGAGACTCAATCTTTAAGAGTGTCTATCAAACCATTTCTGTGGGTTTGTTGAGTGATCAGAGTGGCAGCTGTGTCCTCTGTTGAGTCACGGTCAACATTCTCTTCCTTTTTAAATCTCATATAACCCTTCTCAGCACATGCTGGACCACAGGACCGAAGACTGCTTGTTTGGTGACCATCTCGGCAAAGTAAAACACAGCACACTTATGACGGGACAGTCTGTCGGGGGTTAAATGGATAAGTCATTTTTGTATGACTTGTGACCAATCACAATGATTTTTAGGAAATGACTGCTTTTGGTCTGTCCCTTAAAAAATCCATAGAATACAGCTCACAATTCATATTGGGTAATTTTATGATACTTCCATGCTGCTTATTTTCTTCTTTCTGATGTTCCAGAGAAACAGGTCAATGCATGCCTTCATGGAATGAATCTTTTTTAAAAAAATCCCTTTTGTGTTTCACTGCAGAAAAAAGTCAGGTTTGGAACAACAGTGCACCCAAAAATAACACTTCTGTCATCATTTACTTCTGCACATTTAGTTTCAAACCTATCTTCAAAAAAATTATAAATTAAATATTAAAATCAATTTTAATGCAACCACCAGCCCACCAAAATCTATTCCAATAGAAAACTTTGCGGTAAAATATGGTAAAAATGATCTCCAACATGTTTGAGAGAAGGTTACTTTTACAGTGTCTTATTGGACTTTTTGAAGTTTTGATTGCATGGTCTTTTAAAGAAGGGACATACATTTCCAGTTTTATTTTTTAAAAAGTCCTAATTTGAGTTTTTAAAATCTTAGGAGTTTAGAATGAAATAGCGCAATAGTGATATTTCATTCAATGTCCTATAAGGAGTTTGAACATGCCATTTCCATGAGTAATCCTTAATCCTCCACTTTTCTCACAGAAGTCAGTGAGACGAAATCTATAGCAGAATCAGATTCTCCTTAGACCTCCTTATTCTCCAATATGCCTTCTATATAGTTTTAAAAGCGATTTCTCAAACTAAGCACAAATTACCTGCAATTAAAAGTCAGAAATGTTATTACAAACTCAATTTCTCATCCAAATCAATTGACAGCTCTTTATTCTGTCAACGGTTGCATTCATTTTATTGTCTATTGAAATTACAAAGCTGACACATGAAACTGGGAACTCCATGGGGTCTCTTGAAAAAGAGCAATACAATCCTCAAGGCTGAGTTACAGCCCAAGCCACGACAACAGACCACAGTCCACGCCATTCCTAAACTAAAAGATTACAAACTGACCGACCGTTTCAGCAGATCATACATTTAAACTGGACTGGTGGCTGTAATCATATCATTTTGGCACTACAAAGTTCCCTCTATCTTAAAGTGTGTGAAAAAGCAACGGATAAAGACAGCTTGACTTATCTGCCTCATCGGCGTACACCTTACCTCAGCTCTTTAGTGCTCTGGCACCCGAAACAAAAGCCACATAAAAAAGCACCGGGCTTTAATGGAATCTCTAATATCTGCTGTTCAATGCTGGGGCCTATTTACTCATTCTGCACAGTGGAGATTAAGTGTGTTTTCCATCAACTACAATAAAATAGGCAGCGGGGACGTAATTAGGGCCGTTTAAGACAGAGCGCATGCGAGTCTGCAAGAGACTGGGAGTGATGGCATTATCTTATGAAGATAAACGAGTCGGCTCTGGTAATAGGCAAATTAATTATTGCATGGCTTCTAATAGCACTGCGCTCTGATTCCCTGCTGCAGGACGTCTTTTGTTTTCATTATTGCACAGGACAAGGGGAGGGGAAGGAGGGCGAGAGAAAGAGAGACGTCTAACCGCATGTATGGCTGCATATCTACAACACTTGATCTCAAATGTTTTATCACGGCTTCCTGTGCTGATGATCCGTGAGTGCTATTGATTGGCCGATTCCCTTGTGGTTGTCTAATTTCACTTTATTATGTGCGTGTGTGTGTGTGATGGGTTTATTGAGGCAGGGTCTAAATGGCTGAGACGTTGCTTTGCTATCAGCGTTAAAGGATTTCATTCCTTTGAATCGAGGGCTATTTGACAGTGGGTCAATTTAGAGTGTTTAACATAAAGAAAACGTAGTTACATTTTTGTACGGACTTTATATTGGTTCTATATATTATATACAGTATATATATATATATATATATATATATGCATAATATCATGTGTTGTAATACCAAGTAACCGTATGCATGTATGTTTTACCTGTTCTTTATGTATGCAGCAATTGCATTCAAAGAGAGAGAACAATATGTTTTCAGCTGACTTTACATTTATGCATTTTTTGCATGCTCTTATCTAAAGATGCTTTAATCAAAGGAATATTATGCTGAACTGAAGGCATTTTATTTGTTTTTCTTTTTCTTTTTTCCTGGGAACTGAATCTATGGCTTTGGTATTGCTAATGCCATGTTCAGCCACAATGTCCGAGGCGTGATAAGTAACACACCAGCTAGTACATTAGTTAGTAGGAATCTAGTGTTGACTTAATTTTCCAATTTAAACAAAAAAGTGATGCAACTGATGCAGCTCATCCCTGCACTGCTGAAATAATCTAGTAAAGCGGGTTTTACAGACTGATAATCACACATGCAGTGAGTAACAGGTGTTTCTGCTGAAATGATGGTCCTCTGATGGTTGTCTCTGTCAATTATTCTACATTTGTTAAACACTCCACCTGGGTTTCATTTATAAATAAATTTGCCATTAGGTCTTTCTCTGGGAAACTTTAGACGACTGACCCAGAACTGTCAAAACAAGACAAACAAGCTCAAGTGTCTAATTAAAGCAACTTGATGAGACTGTTTTCTTAATACATCACATTTTTTGACTCATATAATAATATACAGTGAGAATATGGAGCTTAAACTTAAAGAAACTCCTCAGTTTTATACAAAAAAGGGCAAAAAGTTAGATGAAATTCTGAGCTCTATAGTATAGTAGACTACTTACATACAGTCCATACAAATATTAGTTGTCTCTCTATATCTCCCAATAATATGACTTTCGTAAAATAATACGATTAGTTTTGACCATGTTGCTAATTTAGAGGCCTTAAAATTTGCATATCATATCCAAAACAGAAGGATTTGTACGGTTAAGAATTATCATAACGTCCCATTTAATAAATGATAGTCTAATATGAGTTCAAATTATTTTCAAATTTATAGTTTGTTTGAAAACCTGACCCAGTATGTGATACTGTATATGAATACATTGATGAAATATTGTCTGTCTGGACAGATGTTGAAGAGGGTATCAGGAGTGACAGCCGGCGAGGAAGACCCGAGGCGTAAAGCAGAGGGCTGTGGTGGTGTTGTGAGTGCTCATCATGTCCTAATGAACCCTAATTAACCTTCATTAGCTGAGAGGTGATCCGGAACACCGCTGCACCTCTCCCCTGTGTGCGTGTTATTGTTTATGACTTTTGCATTTTACTTCTGCAATTCACAAAGCTACAAAACTGCATTGTAAGGTCAGTCACACACACACACACACATAGACATGGAGATGGAGATGAAGTCATATTAATCAACACCAGCTGCTGCAGGTACGGCAGCCAATACCCCAGTTAACGTCCAGTAGTTTTGCTTTCATTAAGCCCTCATTCAGTTCTGAGTTATGGGTCCATCCCATCAGGCGCATTTAATTAAAACAATGAGACCTGGAGAGAGGAGGGGCAGGTGGCCAGAATCACAAACACACACATGCGCTGAACTTACTGCCTTTAGCTCCACATATACATGCAGCTGCGAGGACACGATCGCACTGTCTTCCCGAAATAGCAGCGTCTCAGAGTGGCACAGCGCCGGTCCAGGAAAGTGAGACTATAATGTATTGTTAAACACCCAGAGGACATGTAGAAGCAGACAGACTTCAAAATATGAGGGGAAAAACAGCAAAAACTGCCACGAAAGTCAATTCATACACAATATCTTGGGATTCCAGCCTTCACGGGCTGACATCACTTGAATATCTCAGCTCTTTCTCTAATGCGCAAATGAAGAAAAGTCCATCAAATCCACAAAAAGTGCCCAGGAATTTCACACAGGCCCTCTAGAGTCTCAATGAGATCCTAATATCTCAAACTACACTCAGATCTGCGATCAAAAGAGATTGTGTAAGTTAGATTTTAAAAATAGATTTTTATGAAGAGTTCCAATTCGATGAATCTTCTTTATCTGAACGTACAGATTAACATTAATTTGATAGCTATATACTCTCTGTTTTAATGTACTTTTAAAGGTTTTATTTTATTTAACACTCGTTTCTTTACAAATTCCTTTTCTTATTTATTACTGTTAATAGTTAATTTTCAAATAACAGAAAAAGTTTACCTATTAAATGAAAAAAGAAAAACGACTGGATAAAAAATAACATTAATTTTATATACAGATATTAATCTTAATGGCATTTACTTTTAGAAAAATATTGTCATTAATTATTAATTAATGAAAAGGGGCAGTAAAGACATTTTGTGATTTTTATTTCAAATACAAGCTGCTTACAGTATTTGAACTTTCTTTTCATCAAAAATGCACCAAAAAATTAAAGAAATATAAAAAGTATAAAAGTATGAAAGTATAAACACACAAACTTGTTTTAAATTGTAATGATGTTTCATATTAATTCTGATAAATGCACTCAAATCTACATATAATAGATAGAAACAGATATCTGAATATTAAAGGAAAGCATTGTGACATTTTGTGGCTGTGATTCTCCACACTTGACACCAATGTGAATATTCGGAGCACTGACTTCACAAATACACAACAACAATCACCCAAACACCTGCTGAAGGAGACAAATCAATCTTACAGCTGATGTTGATAATGATTAATAACCTCTGATAGCTGCTCATCCTGACTGTAGACAAGTTTGACCCAGAAAAGGACACGCTGGGAGAAATGATAGATGACAGCAGAGGTCCACTCACTTGTTGGTTCGCTTCACGCTCAACAATTAAAAGATTTGTCTCTACCAAGACCCTGAGCTGAGTATTTATAGCTCTCTTCCTCTACGGCCCAGTGTCTTTTCCCTAAGATTATCTTCCTCACACACACACACACACACACACACACACAACAATAACTGTAGATTTGTACCTCCGAATGAAAGGCAACAATCTTCTCAAGCAGCAGCGCTCTTCTAGGACGGCTGTCTTTCCCAGCCTAATAACATTGTTCAGCAAATCGGAACGGGTGCGTGCTGCCGGGAGAGCGGCGACACAGCACGAGTTTGAAGGAGCAAATTAATTTCTGTGCCGCTGCATGCCTGTCTGCGAGACGAGTGTGTGTGTGTGGGGCGCTCGGGGTGCGTGTGGGGCCGTTCGCTCTCTTTTATCAGACGGGGCAGGCCGCTGTTCCTCTGCCCCGATTCCCCGACCTCATCATAGCCTCACATTCATCACCGCCGCACGTCCCAGGCTGCTTATCTTCTTCACTGTTTCTTTCACGCTCTTCCCTTCATACTATACCTCATCTATAAATCTATCATGTCATGCTGCCCCTGACCTGGAAATATCAGCGACGAGATAATTAGAGATTTTTAAGCCTGCTGGGGCGGATGCTCGAGCGTCTCATTCATGAAACGGGAGCAGAACGTGTAAATCATGCTGCATTTTTGGTAATGAGCTAAAATGAACGCCTTTATATGAGGATACTGATGTATACACTACACTGCAAAAAACACAGTTCTAGCTTAGATTCTTTTGTCTTGTTTTCAGCCAAAATATGTAAACATTCTTAAATCATGTAGGATTTTCTAGACAAGTAAAGATTAGTGTCTTGTTTTCAGGAACTATTCAAAAATAAGTGAGTTTTTACTTAAAAAAAGCAAAACAATCTTATTTCAAACATAAAAACAAGATTACTTTAAGTAAAAACTCACTTATTTTTGACTTGCTTTTCCTGAAAACAAGATCATAACTTTACTTGCCTAGAAAATCCTTCTTTGTTTAAGAATGCTTACATATTTTGGCTGGAATTGGAATTTGGCTGTATTAGTAAAATATTAATTCTTAAAAAATAAATAAAATTTACTGACCCCAAACTTTTGAAAAGCATTATTTTTTAGATATTCATGTTCTTTCTTCCACAATCAAATGCAACCATCACAGTGAAGAAACGGCTGGAGATCAGATAACTAATGGGATTTACAACATTTAAACGTAAAAAAAACTAAAATAATAATTGATTTATACACAGCAAGTAAACGGTACATAGTAAAAGTATTTTGCTAAATATTTTAGCATTTTTAAACTGCCACATAAAGTCACATGCTTATTGATGTTGTAAATTTAACATGTTCGAATGCCTTCACAGTTAACATACTCCTTTATTTAGCTTCTGTTAGGCTCAGATAAAAGTCAGGACCTACCTGCATGCACACATACACACACTCGCACAGCAACCTTTTGAGGGTGATAATTGACATCTTCTGAAGAGATGCTGTGATATTTAATGACTAATGGTTTAAAGTTAATGATTGTCCAGAGGGGGTCTCCAGCAATTAACATGATTCCCCTCTCTATCAGATGTCTGCTGAGAGAGATCGAGGCTGTTCTGACCTCAGCAGAGAAAATACAGAGATTACTGGCTCCCCAGAGACGATCTACAGCAAGCGTTTAAATAGCTCATTCATATGATGGTTCACCTGCAAAGCGTTAAAGTCTGATCTGGATTGTCACTCTTAAAAATAAAAGATCCAAAAGAACTCATGGTTTCTAGAACCATTGGTGGAATTTCCCATCATGTTCGCACCACATGAGCTAGGAACGTATTTATATCTAGGAACTCCGTTTAAGGGAACTAAATAAGTTCCTACTTCAGAATAGGGCCTAAAACAGTTCTATGGGAACTATCAGTGACATAAGTGTACGCTTGATTGGCCAAATGCATGTGAAACACCAGCTACCAGCATTTATTAAAACTTTTATTCCATGAACATGAAACACTGCGCTAGTACCTTTTGTCTGCAGTGTTATGTTCTTTTCTCAGCCTCTGTGATAGTATGCAAGTTATATGCACGTCATAAGATATTTGGTCAATTTCCAAGCTTTCAATGACGTAAATAGTGTGTTTACACTCCATTTTCATTTTTAAGAATCCAACGAAGCATATGCAAAAAAGCCTGTTAAGCAGCGCCTGATTTCTTAACTCTGTAAATGATCTTTTGCGCTTATACTGTCAAAACACACAAGGTTTACATATCGACTCAGCTGGTTGTGTCTAAAATGAAAGTAAACAGCTGAGAGAAAACAGCTTTTTTTCCCTTTAAAGTTAATAAAACAAAACACAAACAGAAAAGTCCCTATGCAATCTTGACTGAAAAACTTTAATACAGTTTAATTTCTTGAATGCTCCTGTTAAATACACCTATTTTACCTGAAATAAAACTCTGTTTGCCTTATCTGTATATTATATTATGTATTTGTAATGTGTACATTTGTTCTTACCTTTTTTACTAACAAAGATAAAATAATGACTAATGTTTTTATCTTTGCCCACTTTGACCTAAATATCCGCCATTCATTTTGAATATTTTGTTAAATTGAAAGGCTTTGTCTTCATAACAGGAAAATTACTTTGGCTGTACTGTTCAGACAAAACAGCAATATCAGATTGACAAAGAATCATGATAAAATCGTGAATCTAGAAATTGCAAAAAAAAAAAATTGCGATTTGATATTTTTCATTAATTTAGCAATAGCAGTTCAGAAAGAACACATTAAATCAACAAAATGAAAAAAAAAAAAAAAAACGTGTTCAGAACATTTACAATAGGCTATTTTATCTTTTTTTGTACTATGAGTTCCAGTCTCTGTGGGTATGGAGGAATCCATTGGCACTGAGGGCTATTTAAGGACGTCTCTTTTATTGCTCCTCCTAATGAACCCAAACTCTCTAATAATGATCATAGGTGTCCTTCAAACCAGCAAGGGCAGCCAGAACCTTCTCACACACACACACACACACACACACACACTCATGATAGCCTTTACTGCAGTGCTGGCTAACTCTCGGACTTTTAAGAGCAGGAGCTAATTTACCCACAATGCTTCAACTGCAGACAGAAAGCATCATACCCTTGAAAACTGGAGTTGTAATTGAATATAAAATGAAATTAGCTTTTTTATAAAGTTCCAGCATTGTGCGCAAGAAACAATAAAATATTAATGTTATTAATGTCAAGCATGCCAGAGGTGCAGCCTCGATGACTTTCAAATATCCTCCTATCCGCTCTCATTGTGTGCATTTTATGGATCAAACAAGCCATGTTAAACAAGGCTTTGGGTCGAAACAAGAATTAGTCAAAAAAACATGCGAGCGCCACTGCATCAGTGTTGTTTTACATCGCAGCCCTCTCTCCTGGGAAATCCAGGCGCATAAACAGCCCCACAAACCAGAAAACTTCCCAGAGTATTTACGCCCCTGCTGGAGAGACGCAATTAGTGCTGGCCGTGCTGGAATCAAGCTGGGACGGAAGAAGTTAATTGGGATCAATCAGCTCGGAACTGGACTGGTTCCCTAGGGCCGGGTGCCTTAGGCAAGCAGGATCGGACGCAGATCGCTTGAAAGATTTGTTAACCACCGACCGGGTTGTTGGTAGCACGGCTGAGTGGCTCTGACTCAACACAAACTGGGAGAATTCAATGTCACCCCTTTTATTAGAGATGCACAGGGACTCAGAGAAAGTAGCAGGGGGTAGAATACCACTTTCAGAAAAATATATGGAATAATTCACCTAAAAATGAAAATCTTGTCTTTACTCGTACATTTTTTTTGTCTTCTGTATGACATAAAATGTGGTTTTCTGAAGAACATCCTTGTGAAAAAGAAGTTCACTGACATACCTTTAAAAAGTGAGCTCATGAAAATGATATACTTTAAACGAATAATATGTACCTTTACAATAGCACTTTTTTAGACACTTAACTATATGTTTAATGTAATTGAAAGAAAACATACTATAGCTCACATTTATGTTAATTACAATGATCTGACCTTTGAAGAGCGTTTCTGACCCACTTGTGTAGGACTCACACAATATCCTAACTACACATGACGCAACGCCACAATAGAGATAAAAGGTATCTTTTTCTTGTTAAATGCAGTTTAGCTATGATGCAGACAGGTGAAATTTCTAATGTAAAATATATGACAGTGGATTATCTCATGTGATGAATCTAAGTGCTTTATTCAAAGTTCAATGCTAATTCGAGTTTAAAGAATAGCTCACCCATTTTATCATAACATTTTTTGAAAAAAGTTTGTTTTAGTCTCCATTGACTTTCATAGTAGGAAAAAGTACCATGGAAGTCAATGGTGACCCAAAACAGCTTACTTACAAACTTTTTTCAAAATATCTTCCTTTGTTTTCAGCAGAACAAAGAAATATGGAACTACTCGAGCGTGAGTAAATGATGACACAATTTTCATTTTTGGGTGATTAATTCCTTTAAATATAATTTAGTGTAACCTCAGATCTAGAAAATAAATAAAAAATAGCAAAGACGTCTGTAAAAACTGTGAACTCACTGCGAACCAACGAGTGTATTCCATAACAGAGATCTTTTCAGTCACTCAATATGTACATTTAATAATGATAAAAAAGGTTTAATATTTATGAATTAGATTTTAAACATATCTATTAAGCTGCTAAAGCAGTGCGCTTTCGGAAAGAGCCCGCCCACGAATGATTCTGATTGGCTGTGGTGGTAGTGGTCTTTTATTTAATTAATTCTATATTACCCACAAAGAAGATTTTAAGTACACTGTAATCGCACGTTCAGTATAATCAATTACTTCTTTTTCAACAAATATATTTTTAAAGGGACAAGGAGTCATACAAGTTCGGAGCGATATGAATTTGAACTTTTGGGATTGATAAATATAATCTTGAGGGCTCAGACACACTGCACTGCGTATTTATACTGCTCAGACGCACAGCCACAGCCGACCACAAACCATCAGCTTAATAACACAATAAATTAAATGGACTCTTAAAATGGACTCAAACACTTTGTGCAACCTCACTCCTTCAGTACGTCTTAATGAAATCAATATACTGGACGTGGGCCCATGTCCTAATGCAAGGAAAACTAGATTACATTGACTTGTATGTCTTTGTAATTAAATAAGGGCCATACTGAGCAGCTGCACAGTTATTTACTCTTCGGTAAAGAGCCAGTGTGTGTATGCATGCATTTACTTGAAATCATTTTTAACTGACCTTCAACTACTGCCAGAGACTAGACACTCTGACCGAAAGGTTCTCGGGATGCATTTTTAATCAGTTGTCATTGAATTTTTAATTGAATATAACAAACAAACCCACGTGTGCATGCAAAAATGCCATTCGTTATTTAAAACCCTGTGATGTAGCTCTAAGTGTGTTTGCAGGTCTGAGACTCACGTCAGGATATTCTTTAACAGGCACATAGAGTTTCTCTTGGAGCTGAACGATGGGGCCGACGGCGTCCGGGAGCTCAGAGCTTCTCTTCTCCGTGCTGCCGTTTAACGTGTCGTTGTACATGTCCTTTCGTACCCTGCTGATCTCTGAAATAAAGAGAAACACACGCACCATCAGCTAACTACATCAATCAGGATGCAGACTGGATACAGGCTATATGCTACATTTCCTTTGCCAGTGAATTATACGCACTTTAATATTGCAGTAGAAGAGTGCAAACGCTCCTTAAACACTGCTCTTAAACCTAATGAACCATTCAGTGTGTTACAGCGTCTACAGTCACATAACGTGCTTTTATAAAGTAAAGCGTGATCCTAGATTAACGGTTTTGTTGTTTGACAATATGGTAATCAAACAATTTAGACTTACGTGATTGAGACTGTGATTATTAATCATTAGATATACTCAGTGTGTGTCTCACGATCAATGTTTTTCAGCAGTCTCACAAACACAGTGAATACCGAACACTTCAGGTTCACAGTATTTCCTTTTTTGGCAGCTGCTGCAAATGTTACAGTATTATAACTAATGAATAAAAAAAAAGATAAATTCAAAATAAAATGAAATACTTGAACTTGAAATACTATGTGATTTACTGGATACAGAAATGCATTTTACACACACACACACACACACAAATATATATAATATAACTAATAATAAAGCAGCAAATTAGGAATTAACTGAGAAAAACATCACAGTTAGTAAGTGTTCTCTGCTCTAAAGTGGTATCAAAATATTATATTAAAACAGCTTTTAAGAACTCAAGTATGAACACTTTCAAAGTGTTTCTATGAGCAACAGTGCATAAGCAGAAAGTGTCTTAACAAGGAGAAAAGTGACATGCTAGTTGATTTCACACACCATGCTGAACATGAGAGCTGCTGCTGCTTTAACCATCGTTTTTATGCAGTAGCTATATGATTTAAACACTTGCATTAAAATTCTATCACAATATCTGACCAAATCGTGCACCCTTAAATCAGACGGTAGCTTCAGACCACCTACATAAGAACAGAAACTCCAGACTGATATCGTTTGGCCAGCATTAGTCTCAGATCAGGACGGACAGTTAGTGCATTTCAACAAGACAAGCAAAGAACACCTCTGCAAGAACAGAGAAAAAGAAAGTGACAAGACGTGGGCTGAAAGAGCTTCTCTGTCTTTGAACAGCTGTAAAACCACAAAAGATCTTTCTAAGAGGATATGACTACCTTCTGAATAACCTCAGGAGACATATATATATCCGTTTGCCAGGAGGCCCTGCTGAGAACTGCCTCTTAGAAGCTACCAGCTTTGCTCTTTTTCCAAAGTACCTTACAGCCCAGAAGCAGAAGAGTCTTTCTAAAGTTAACAGCTCTTTCTGCTATTGTTGATTAATAATGCAGGACGTTCCGGTGACCTCAGATGTCAACCTGCTGTGTACGAATGGCTTACTTACAGTCATCTCTGAGCATTAAACTGCGATGACAGAAAGTATTTTAAAAGAAAGGAGAACAGGTAAATCACTGTCATTACACGTGATCCCTCCGTCACTTAATAAAGTGAGTAATAACTGTCCTTTTCTGAAACCTTCCTCTATTATTTCTGAGGAAAAAACGAGAAAGAGAGAGGCAGCGAGGAAGCACGGGCTCTAATGTGATGGGAAAGACAATTAAAACAACCAAGTCTGTTAATATTTCATATAAGACATTAAATATCCCAGTCCCAAGCTGCTGCCGCTGTTGGGTAATTCTATTACTGGGTGAAGAATCCCCTGGTGGAGTTCTCACAGGCAAATTGAAGAGGTCGGTTTGAGGGAGAGATGTAATTACGATGGAGATCGCACACTCGCCGCACTCACGACAAGGACGCACAGAACACACAATATTGTGTCCTTTCTCAATCGCAATATGGTGTAAATTTGACACTTCCTGTGAGGTCATGGGGATTTTGTCTTGAAATTGTAATTACTCCTAATTTGAAGAATTAGAAAAACACTCACGTGACACGGCAGATGTGCTTTTCGGTCCTCATTAGGAAAACATGCACTTTTAAGAGCCTGCGATGTTTTCTGTCATTGTTTTTATACTGAAACCGACGGTTTTATTTGTTTGGGGGCAACTTTAATCATGAATATTCGTGGTGTTTTCTCAAAGTGGTACGTGCATATGTATGCTAAAACGTTAATTGTGCCCTAAGTTTTACGTTTCAGTAAATAATAGGCTAAAAATGCCTTATATACATTTTTATGGAACAATTTATTAAACCAAAAGGCATCTAATAATAAAACAATGCATTATATGGATGATATAGTAAAATAAAGAAACTTTTAT
>JAUYWG010000047.1:4306788-4326558 GCA_034779775.1 Enteromius afrohamiltoni | reverse complement strand
TTAATATATAAACATAACATATTTTCATTAAATATATACATGCATGTGTTTGTATTTTTATACACTTAATAAATATATTTTAGATGCGATTAATCGCGATTAATCATTTGACAGCACTAATATATATATATATATATATATATACATTTTTTTTTTTTATTATAACTACTAATATTATATATATGTTAATTTAAGGTATTGTAATTATTGCCATTATTTATTGTAACTATTATGTATGTATTATGTATTATGTATATAACTATTTCCATTTTTATATATATCGAATTTAATGTGTTATCTAGTATATTAAGGTACACTGCTACTGCATAACAAAAAGAAAACCTACTAAAATCCAGCATCTCGTTCCAGGACTTTGCAGTGAGTGGATACTCCATAATGCATTTGCATGTTCATATATTTCTGTTTTTTCCCTTGTGTTAATGCCCTTGTGTGTTAAAAAAACCTAGATCTGTCTGCTCATTCTGTTGTATGTAATGATTTCTGCCCTATTTAAAAGTGCAAGGCAGCACCTTTCTTTTCAGAACGCCACTGGTGCCATTTAAATAAACGTAGGGGGGAAGGGGTTTATCCCATCAGCCAGAAAAGGCAGCCCAAGGCCTCGGGGCAACTCCGGTGTGTATGTGTGTGTGTGCTGTTTAGGCACATTTATAAAGGAGACAGTATTTGTGTGTATGTGTGTGCTGCCTCAGGAGGTGCTGACACAGAGGAAATGATGGTTCTTAGCGGTGAGTGCTACTAAGCTAATATGCAGCAGGATCGAGATTCTGCTGGGCTCCATACTGTGAACAGCATATGGGCTACTCTGTCACACAAACACATGCCACATGCCTCCAGGCTCTTTCTTTGAACTACCAAATCCTAATAACTCGCGGTAAAAATCATGCTGTACAACTTACCAGGCCTCAAAATCCTGCCTCACAACTAACTGTTCAACAACACATCCAAACTTTTGTAAATAACGATCACAGACTTTCAACCCTATACAAACTGAGCCCTTCAACAGTTTTACAAGAGCTAACTCTGGAGTTTAAAAATATTTTAAATTCTACTACACATCTAAGTCAACACTTCATAAAAACACTTCAAAACTTTGTAGCTCAAACAGCAGATCATGGTGCTAGCGATGTTAAGGTCATGAGTTTGATTCGCTGGAAATGCATGAAAAAATCTATATCTTCAGAGTATTGTCAGTCACTTTGGATAAAAGCATCTACCAAATGCACAGGGCGTCTCATTCCTTCAAGGAATTAGGGTTACATATGCAACCTTGAGACGTTCCTCTTCAGGAACTCGACAAGACACTATGGGGAAGGAGATGCCCATGCCCCCAGACTTGCAAATCCCTGCCTAGTGTGTGTACCTGCACAGCTAGGACAAGAGAACAGAAGAGCCTGGAGTGGCTCGCAAGTCAAATCCATAGAAATGGACCAACATGTTGGGGGGAAGACCATCCCGCAGCGTTACAGATCCCCAGGTATCAAGACCTTGGAGGCTGCCACACTCCTAGTTGAATGAGCCTTGACTCCTAGCATTGGCGAGAGACCAGAGAACTCATAAACATGGCATCCACAATAGCTTCTTCTGGCCAGGCTCTGGCCACTCTCTTTCATGAGGAGGACCTCCTTACTCAAGAGAGTATCTACTTCTCATTCCATAACCAGAGCCTGCTCGGGGCCCACCAGCATACGCAGAACGCCTGTGAATCATGGTGGAGGCAATCTAAACTGGATTTTGCAGCCTCCCTCTACAGTTTACATAACCCATTGATAGCACTAAATAGTCTATTAAGGGAACCAGTCTCTTCAAGATTGCAGACAACACTCGCACTGCGTGTTTCCCCACCCATAACATAGTTTGGGAAGGGAACAACACAGCCCGAAACACTGCCCGCTCTCGCCCTTACCTTCACTCATAATTTTTAAATAAGGAGTTATAATAGACAGACAACACCAAATAAAAATGACAGACACAGAGCGCTTCCTGAAAGCTGCAGCTGGCTGCACTCCACATGCTTTTATGCTTCCTGGCTAATGACATCATCCGTCTATGACGTCTCGCCCACCCATTGGACTGATTACACATAATATTCAGAGCTGTCACCCTGGAGGCATATCCCATAGCTTCTTGTCGACAACTCCTCTACACAACTAACTCAACCCATCAAGGCCTCAAATCTCCACAACACTTCAATAACCCCTCATCAAAACCCCTTATCAAAACGAACTCAATCCTAAATCCAATCCAATCCACATTTATTTATAGAGCACTTTAAACAAACAGTAATGTTAACCAAAGTGCTATACACAGCCTAATAAGAATAGGTTACAACACAAATAAAAGTAAACCCCTCAAAAATCCACTACACAACCAACTCACCTTTTGATAAAGCCTCAAATCTTCCAAAAATGTACTAAACTCTCTAAACAAAAAATATAACAAATTGGTCCATTGCCAAGGCATCAATTACTTAATATTGATTATTTAAAAGCTCTGTGAAAAACTGAAGAAGCGTGAGTCTAGTTGTCATTCTGCGCATCTGAGACATTCAATTTATGTTGAAACTGAAAACACTCAGGCACTGAGATGAGCACATGGCTGGTGACTGCAGCTGTCTTTTCAGAGACAGACAAGGTACTCCATACACCACATGGACATCAGATGACAGGTACACACAGTCTCAGCGTTGTTCATATATCACTTAGCAAATGAAGTGAAGCACAGAACCATGCAAATCCCCTCTCCGCTTTGCTCTCTGATTGGCTGTCGCGTAATTGTGTTGCGCTGTCACGGGACGAGACGGTAAGGAGTTAATAGGTTAATTTAAGAGAATGAACAGCCACACACATCACATGCTCTTGGAACGGAAGGTCACATTTATGCTGAAAACATGACTTTTTAGTGTCAACATCTTACCCTTTACTAAAAGTCAGATCCACACTGTGCTTTCAGTGTGACACACGATTAAAATCCTACAGATGTTTGACAAAACTCATTACCATGGAACTGTAAATCTACGCTGTATATGAGCAAGCCCAGATCTAACAAATCAAGGGCGGTTATGGCTTTAATGCGACGACACTATTAATAGAGACATTTTTGGCTGCGTACCGACATTATATAAAAACCTGTGAGAGCCATTAGCCTTTAACAAAGAATTAAAATGCACATTTGGTGTGCAAAGGGTATGAGATAAATCACGCTAAGTAGGGAAGGGAATCGATCATTTCTCAGATGGCCTGAATTGCTCTTTATCTATATTAAACAGAAGAGTCTAATGGATGGCACTTTAGATGGTCCCTTCGTGTCCTTTAAAAGGCATCTGCTTGGGCCCTAGCCCAGAACATTTGAAAATCATTCAGAAGAGGCTAGATTCAATTAAATATCTCTCCCGTACCTTGAACTTTGTGCTGCTGACGAAAGGTAAACACATCAATCTCCTTTTGCTACCCGAGCAGCAACAATCCTCAAATCTGACCAAGCGTTAACTTTGAATCTGGAGCAGAGTGAAAAAATAGCCCAGTGACGAGAACAGCAGAGGTCTGAGCAAGACCAACACGCTGACATGGTGCTCAGGTGGAAAGAAGAAATAGCTGGATAGCAGATTACCTCTGTATTGTTTAAGAAGTGACATATTTAGAACAATATCAACTGCCGCTCGATCAATACGGGCCGTCATTAACCGATGCTAGTGCTGATATTGAGAGTGCAGGCAAGCTGATGTCCCAAAAAGTACTTGTTTGCTGCTTTTTTAAGCAACACAAAAGGCAAAATGTAAAAACTAATCATGAATCAGACTGATATTTGAGCTATTGAGCTAGACAGCACATGCACACTTAATCAACACAACATTTTACCAAAGGGAAGATCAGTATCCTGTTCAACATGAAGACAAAAAGGACTGTGACACTTAGTTGTCAAAAACCAGTGGATGACATTCATGGTTAGTTTGAACTATACTTGAAGTTATTTTTATAGGACAACGTTTCAATTTGAGGAGAGCTGATTAAAATAAAGTTAACAGTTATTAACTAAAACTGAAAGCATAAAAAAATGTTTATTTGAAAAAGGTTTACTGAAACCTTCAACTTTCAACATTTCGCATCCTCATTTAGTCTACCTTGGTGTACTAAAATAGCAAGAACCAAAATGATATAAAGACATTAATTAAAAAAATAATAAAAAATAATAATAATAATAATGGCAAAAATAAACAACTAACAACTAAAACTTAAAATAATAATAATAAAAGAAACGCAACATTTAATAATAATACTGATAAATTGTGTCTAAATTATATAAAATAGCACTGGTGTGTGGTTTAATAATGTATGATGTGTTTTTAAACGACAAAATGTGTACTTTTTTGTTTTCAAAAAATCTTGTGTAAAGAAGCCAATAGTGTCAAAACATTCCAAGTTTAATGAATTCTTTAAAACCGCTAAAAATGCTTTGGTGTGCATGCCAGGCCAGTCGTTGCCGATGTCACTTAGTAAAGAAATGCTACATGCACATTTGCATTATTCACACTAGTACTTGTGCTCGCCTATGAAGACGTAATATGCATGACACCAGAGTTTTCACAAACTCACGTATTTGCAGTTCAGAGACAATTATGGTATTGCTTTCAAAAACATGCACTCTGAAACCCATTTCCAAAAGTTGGTTCTGGCAGGGCCACAAAATGCTGTTGTTGTATAAATGCCCATTCAAAACGCATAAAACAATTTCTACCTTTAGTTGAAAATGGTGCTCCGTAAACACCCCCTCAGACTGAATCAACTGAAAGGCCGGGCACATTTACAGTCATCTAGTAAGATGCAAATGCATTCCACGTATATACAGCAACCCCTAATAGTGGCAAACACTGCATTTAGGTACAAGTTAAATAACCAGAAGAAAATCGTTTTTGATTAACACGTTAGATCTCAGGCATCATCTCTCTGGAATATGGAATATGAATTATTTCAGGTTATAGGATTTCGCTCTCAGAGGCAACGGGCAAGGATAAGGAACGACAGGAGACCAAAATCTATTGACATAAACGAGCTCAGATGTTGCCTTTTCATTCACCCTCTTACTTTGAAATCAATACGACTCTGTCCATGTAGGTAGATTCTATTCACATTCTCCTCTCACCCAGTCTCCCGGCGAGCCCGTGGCGGGCTGGAGACTTAGTCAGCAGTCTGTGAGAAACAGTTTCAATTACACAGAGTGCTTTTAAAATGAGGGATGTGAATGCATTATAAAGCTCAACGCTGATGTATTCACTAATAATGACGGCATCACAGGAAGCCGGCCATAATAATCCCCAATGATATATAGAGTAACTGATGGAAGCAGAAATGGAAGGGGGTTGTCATGTGATTGATTTCTCCTTGAAATGAACCGCCGCTGCTCTTGAGCGAGGAGAACTGGGGCACATGACTTTGCGACATGATGACCCCGTGACCCCTGCGCTCTGGCACATCAAGTACTGTCAGATGACAATCTTCTGCTCTAACGACCCTTCAAAGTCATCTTATGACAGGAAATGTTGATGTTCAGAAGATTTAAGGAAGGCGCGCTTACCTGAAATAGAATGACCTATGTTCTGATGCCAGCCTTATTAATCTGTTAGTCGAATGCAGAATCATCTCAAAATATCATTGCACACGTCAATGCGTAGACTTAAACAATTTAAACTTATTGTCGCAGACACACGCCAGGTCTCAGAATGTAAAATGAAGTGAAACTCACCTCAGGAATCTGGGACTGGCTTAAAAAATGTGAAAATAGTAATCAACTACGTAGAGGTTATCAGAGTGACACTGAAACTGTTGAGATACACAGAATCCAAACCTCATAAGTGACTGGATTCGAATGCTGTATATGCCACACAAATATAGTACACCACACAGAAGACTCAATAACATGCAACCAAGACACATATCATGCAAGTAAAAAAAAAATTGAGCAGATACATATGTGTGAAAAAATATTATATATAGTGTTAAAAATAAATGATACAGCAAATATTCTCTGTATTTATTTTAGCTCCATTAGATGAGAGGCATGTTCAGAAGATTCTCTTGCATTTACTGTTGCTGACAGGGACTATTTTTAAGGGGAAGGATTTAATAAACTTCACTTCTTGTCACTTAAATCACTTCATCTACTTTCTTCAAAAAAGTGATATTTCTATATACGTGTGGTTACTGTTTTATAAACGCAAAAAGGTAGTCGAGAAAAAACAAAAATATACACTACCATTCAAAGGTTTGGGGTCAGACAATTTTTATTCTTTTTTTATTTGAAGGCTGGGATGCGTTAAGAAATGATGTCAAATATTTATATTGTTAGAAAAGATTTATGTTTTTAATAAATGCTGTTCTTTACGACTTTTTATTCATCAAAGAATCCTGGTATTGCAGTTTCTGAAAACTAATTTGAGCTTTAACAGCTTTAAGATGATGTATACATAAAAAACTGACCCTTATGACTAGTTTTATGTTAAAGGGACACACTTATGTACTAAAAAGTATTTAGTTTCTTAATAAATCCTTCTTAGCTAATATTTTATAAAAAAAAAAAAAATTGTCTTAGAAACTTAAGAAAACGCTTGTCTTAAATCTTAAAAAGCAAGTTGTTTAAAGCTGGTGTGTTTCAGAATTCAGCTTGAAATTAGACAATCAAACTAAAGACAAAACAATAAATCCTGTTATTTTATGCTTAGGAATGTTCAGTAAGCATTTAACAACCAAATCTTTTAAGCTTTTAAGTTTTTTGGGGGGGGCCCGGCCCTTATTAGTCCCAACTGTGTCAGACTCAAAATAATTTGAGTCAAGTATATGGTCCAGTTAAATTCAAAGGTCACAAAAGGCAAAGATTATTGGTGAAAAATCCTCACAATTAGCTGTCATTGTATGGAAAAGAGCTGCATGAACATTTTTCCAAATTTCAACTTAAGCATGCATTATGATGAGTTGCACAGAAATGCTTCTGGTGTTGTAAGTCACCTGCATCTCTCTCCGTCTCTAGCTAATGAGTGCACAGCTCATTTCCTACTCCCCTAATGCCACAAAGTGAGAGGGATTGTAAAGCATCCCAGAAACGACAACTACTTTACAGCTAAAGACAGAGTCCTAAAGAAGATAATTCTGGGTAAATTGACTTTGACCCCAGTAAAACTCCTCAGGATTAATTAATTGCTCCAATTAGCTGATGAATATGACCACTTAGACTAATTGTCAGTGGAGCATGCGCTTCTCCAGTCCTCATGGGACCTTTAAGGAGCTTTCATGAAAAGGGTTTTTCCTGAAAGTAAACCGCCTTGTATTGAAGTTTTAGAAGGCAAAGTCATTAAAATGGGTCCTCAGAGTGTGATTAGCAGAACATCAGATTTTCTCTATGTGAATTTGTGTGAAAGATTAATGACCACTCTTAGTGTGCTTGTCCTGTTTGGGTAGCGATAAACCAGCTGTTATCTATGAGTCCTGTTTCCCTGGTTAACTACATGTGTGATAGGACTGTTGTATTTGTCAGTGAGGCTTCTTAGACTAAAAAACTCCTGATAACTGGACGACTGGAACCATCTTGTTAATTTACTGACAACCAGCTATTTTGTTTTTCTTTCTTTTACCCAAAGCTTCCCCAGTCGTGACTATCTGTATCTGTATCTGTATAAAGTCAGTTTACAGCCACTAAGGGAAAGGTTGTACCAACTGACATGAAAAGTGACCAATCACAGTCAAGTTTTAGGTAGACGTGCCATTTAGTTTCTAAGAACAACAATAACAGTCAGCTCAGTCACCAAAGGAATGATCAGAAATATGAAAGATGTTCAAAACTATATATTAATGACATTAATATTTAAAAGTTGGAGTAAGTAGACTTTCGTGCTTACCAAGGTCACAATTATTTGATAAAAATTGCAATTGCATTTTAACAACTGTTTTCTATTTAAATATATATTCTTGTAATGACAAGCTGAATTTTAAACATTAATAATCCAAGTTTTATCAGAAATCATTCTGGGGGTTGTGATCCTTGTGCTGGATATAAAGTTCAAAGGAACAACATTTATTTTCAATGGAAATCTTTTATAATAGCATTAATGTTTTTACTGTCACTTTTGATCCATTTAAAACATGTTTGTGCATTTAAAAAAAAAAAAACATCCTGTTTGTGGACATCGATTACTGTATATATGCCACTAAGAGCCTCCAACAAAACTCTGGATATCTTTCAAAGATTTTCAAAGACGCCACTAAACTGGACATTTTTGGCAAATCAGGTAATTAGTTGTTCCTCAGTAGCACTCTGTTCCTTGTAAACAGGACTTCGTTTCCAGGCAGACTGGTGCTCCCAGACTCCTGGAAGTTGCACAGCGCCAGCCAATCAGATTTCAGCCAGCTCTTGCCATTTTTCTGAGCAATATGCATCAGACTGTCAGTGTCTGTAGGTGGTCCGCTGCCATGCCGTCTGAGGCTTGACATCCTACAACTAAGAATATCTCGAATTTAATACAGAATGTTTGAACATCGCACTTGAGTGCCTTGAATGCTAAATATTATGTACTTCTAGTCACTAAACTGCCGCAGTCAGTTATTTAGAAACCTTTTACGACATCATAAAGGAACAATTTGGTGTACAAACCATGAATGACCACTGAGCATTACCATGCCTTACGGGCCCACATACATCTCTGTTTCTATTAGCGTCTCTATTCAAACAGTAACTAACTCCATTCTCTATGGATGTCAGCAGCACAACTTTGCCTTATGGGCCTTGTACTGATGGCAGCGGCTGCTCCCCTGATTAAATTCATCACCTTTATTACAGCGCCGAGTGCATGGCCTAGCATGGCTGACTGCTCCTGTTGCCCATTGAGAGCATTCATCTGCACTAACGGGGGCAGGGGTTTACGCTTGGTCTGTGCATCAGCCTGTGAGCATCACCTCTGCTTCACGCAAATGCATCGCTCACAGGTGACGTGCCAGGGCCGCTCACACGTCTCATATCTAAAGGCCACGGTACCCTTCAGAGCGAGAAGAAACGGCTCTCTACAACACCAGCTCCTTGGGCTTCAAATAATGTGTATCAAATACACTTGTGTTTGTTAAAAGATGAATTGTGGTTTTAGACTGTGGTTTGGGCCAATGGATCCTGTAAAGGTTTGATTCTAGCACTTTTTTTTTGGTGACACTTTATTTTGACAGTCCACTTTAGACATTCTAACTATAAATAGCTTTAAAAATTACACGTCAACTAATACTCATTAAATGGCAACTGTCTACCAACTCTCAGAGCAGACTGTTATAGGTTTAGGGTTAGTATAAGTTAACAATGTATGTTGTAAAGCCATCAAAATAAAGCGTTAGAAGATATTAAGCAGACAGTCTACTAATACTCCACTGACTGCTAATTCACATGTTAGTAGAATGTCTAAAGTGGATTTTTTATGCCAATTTTTTTAATGCATTTACATTTAAAAGTTGGCAATAAGTGTAAGAAATATTGTAAATGCAGCTGTGGGCGTGTCTCTAATACGGCTCAGGGAGTGATGGTAAATTTGACATCTTACTCTACTTTAGTACTACTTTACTACTTTAATTAGCCTCTCTTTTTTCTTCCTTTAGAAATTCATAGAAACTATTGTTTGTTTGGCTATTGGAGCAAAAAGGGATGCTTAAAAATATATCTGTTGTGTTTTCTGTTAAACACTCTAAAAGTTTACCCACTTATTACACTAACTCTAACCCTAACCCTGACTTCCTCTTCTGAGAATGCTGTATAATATTAGGATTGTAACTAGTAAGAAAAAAAAATAATAAAAAAAATAAAAAAATATATATATATATTTTTTTTTTTGTTGTTGTTGTTTTGTTACAATCCTAATATTATACAGCATATATATATATATATATTTTTCTTTGCATGCCAACTCACTGGAAATATATTTTGAAGATGGATTAATCAATTTTCCCAATCACTGAACTGTACACTGACAAGAAATACACGTTTATTACACAAGTTTACATTTATATTGTACATATAAAAACATATATGGCTTTAGCAAATCCCCTTTGGAATATTTAATTAATAAAAAAAAGGTTGTGTAAAGTAAGTAAAGTAAGTAAGTAGAAATAGAAGCAAAATTTGTGTGGTGGATGGCTGATTTCTTTTATTTTTTTGTTATTTAAAAGTACAGTTAATCATTTGCATTGACCTGCATGCAGTTCTATATTTTAAGGGATTTTCCTATCACTAAAGCAATTCAAGCTTAGTTAGTTGGAGGATTTTCACAGCAAATACGTGATATACACTTCCCTCCAAAAGTTTGGAAACATCCTTGGCGAAGTGTGGTTTTGGATAATATCAGCATAAATCCTTATCATTTTTTGGTGCAAATATTGTATATATATTGCAAATATTCCATTTTGATTACATAATAACGGCAATACATGTGTGAAGTGCCCAACCAGTGTGAATCATCTTTGGTAAATCCTTCAGGAGGGCTTGAGTAATATATAAAGTCAATGTTTGAATAAATGGACCGCTCAGATACACAGATTATGAACTGTAATAGCTGGATATTATGATTAATGTGTAAACTGTTTTTATAATAAAATAGGTTTTCTTAGTTTATGTTAACCCTTAACAGTGCAGAATGAAAAATGCTTCATGCAAATACTGTCCAAAACCCCACTTTTCTAGGGCGCTTCCGAACATTTGGAGGGCAGTTTATGTGTTATTTGATTAATTAAAATAATGCAATCCACTCAAACAGCTTTCTCATCCAAAGTGTCAGACAGTACTACAAGGACAGTCCCCCTGGAGGAACCCAGGGTTAAGTGAAGTGCTCTAGGGCAAAACAACAATAGAGGATCCCATCAGTATACAGTGCCCTCTGATTAAATGTGAACTTGTGACCTTCGGAAACAGATATTATAACCAGCCTGGCTCTATACTTGGTAAATGAGCACCATCCCAAATGTCCCAAAAAAACCCCCAATAACTATATTATAGTAATTTATGAGAGAATATAACAGTTTGTCTATATTTTTTAGCTTCAGTAGATCACAGTAATCTAGAGTAATTTACAAAAATTAACAGTGCTCTCATAGTGATAATGACAGCAATTGCCTAAAATCCAAAGTGCTCCCAAGCTACTACTTGCATCTGATTATGTGATATTACAAACGAGAGTGTAAAATGAATGCACATTATGAGATGGATGCAAGCCGACACAAACGCACACATTCACACACTCATCCAAACAGAGCCAGATTTGTTGGATATTACAACACCCCACGGGGAATATCACACATGCGTTCTCACACAGCTACTGAGCGCTTCTGAGCTTTCGCTTGCCTCGATTATCGATGATGCCACAGATTTCCAGCACTTTCAATTCATTCTTCCATTTTCATTCTCACAGAGCCGTGCAGAAAAGAGTTTCATGTATGATCAATGTAGCGGTCCCGCATGAGCAGTAGACCGTAATTTACGTTCTCCGCGTCGTTCTACGACAAAATAGAGCTGAGTTTGGCAAAATCTGATGATTTAGCATTGCTTTGGTGATGGTTCTTCTGTAGCGACAAAGGAATATAGTTGCAGTAGCACGACAACAGGATTCCTCCATGAATCCAGAGAAGCACATTTTCTAATCTCATAACCACCAAAGGCCACGACCAATTGCACTCAGTTTTCTAAAAGGCATATGATCCGAGGCATGCATGCACGCATTTGCACACGTTCATAACATGCAGATCTGAGCAGTGTGTCCTGTTTATCAGAGGTCAGGGCTCAGTTCTGCAATGGTTCAATAGTGGAAGTGAAACTGACTGCTCAGTTCACTCGCCTGAGCACAAGACCAACTCGCTGTCTCAGTCTGACGGCGTGTGTGCTCCCTTGACAGCGTTATTAATTCAGATTTGCACAAGCTAGACTGTGACAAACCCATAATGTGTGGTGGAGGAAACGACTCTAACTGGCATATTACTCAAAAAGATTGCATTAAACAGCATGACACATCTCTACGCCAGATTCTCAACAACTCTCGGTATAAAAATCTGTGAAAACTCGCGACGTGAGTCATACTTCGCAAGTGAAACGATGAATATTCCTCATGTTGGCAGGTAAGATCAACCACATCGTCCTGATTACAAGGCGAACACCACCGGCTTTATCCAGAGAGGAAAGCTAGTTTCGACCAGAGGGAAAAGCTGTAAATGTGAGTGACAAGAAATAAACAAGAAAGCTACTGTGAAACTGCTGCAATTCACAAAGCACAAAGTGTAAAGCCAGGCCGCAGGCCCTCCCGAGGGGCGTATGATGATAACCGAAATGCAAGTTTAACAGGGGATAGTGAAGACACATTTTGATGGATTTAAGTCAAAACTGACAAATAATCCTTTATTTGAAAATAAGCTTAAAAATTAAACTAAAATGACATCACAGAGGAGTTATTAGGCTTACATCACTCCACTGTGATTCACAGATGAATACGATCCTCGGGTATTTAACTACAGATGCCAAGGAATTGTGTCCACACCAGAATGGCATGCTGGGTGCAGATGATTCACCAGAAAACAGTTATTTGGGACTGTGTGTGTCAGCAGTTATAAACTTACAAACCTTCCTTACTTGAGCGAGAGAGGGTGGCAGTGCTCAAAGATGTCAAAAATATAACGACTCCCTCTCTCTCATACTGTAATGTGAAAGTAATGATGAGTAATGAGTCGGTAATGCAGAGTAATGTGTGTAATGATGGAGTTTTATAAACGTAATTTAAAACTTAGGTTTGCTCAAGAGGTTCTAAATTATTACAAGCACGTCATCATCTAAAATTACGTTTGCTTTGTTTGACAACAGATTTTCAATTGGCAGGGAAATTGCATAAAGCAAAACAAAAATTAAAAAATTTAAATTAAAATGCAAGCGTTAAATAGGAAAAAATATTTCAAAATAAAAGTACCGTGAAAATCTGTCTACAAAACTGCCTCGGCACATAGGAATAAAATAGGCCCTCTATATTAACAGGAGTCTTTTAGAGACATAGACAGATAGATAATCCTTTTAAAAGCTAATTACCGTCATTTAATTTGCAATAAAGTACCAAGTGTCTCTATAAAACATAGACTGGATGAGAAAAATAGCACAGTTTGGGGAAATATATACAGTAAACCTCTTTAGGAACTTTATAAAGTTGGCAGCAGGAGAAGGGGACAAGAGATTTCTAAAAAGAGTAAGTGAAGAGCTCCCTGGTGCCACAGTACACATAATTCTCACCCTAAACCACAAATTACAAAGTGGTTCACTGCTCTGGTATACCTGTTAAACCATATCATGGTGCACATAGTTTATTAAAAGACTAAAATGACGAACTAAGCTTTTTGAATATCGATTATTGTGCTTAGATACAGCTAAAAAGCGGTTTGTTGGATATTTTTGTGTGTTGTTTTACATACATATGTTGGGTTGTTTTTATAGCCTTTACTTAACTATTGGCTTTCACATACTGGGTCATTCTGTTGGGTTATTTTAGTAAACAACAGGTCTGGCCCGGACTATTTAAACAGAAAAGTCCAGAAGAGGATCTGTAGGTGGGAGTAAGTTTCTCTTCCTCGCCTTGTTGTTATCACATAGACATTAGCAGTGCAATGCAATTTACTCAACTATTCACTTATAAGTGTGGCTAATTCTCTTTAAGGTCCCGTATACATGGACCTAATAAATTAAGTCTTAATTAAGAGTTTAAACGAGAGACGTTATACTAACGCTATGCGTTAACAACTGTCAAAAAGGTAGCTATTGCATTACGGTCTTCTTCACACGAACATACCAAAAAGATGACCATAATAACCAAAAGAACCATTGTAAAATCACCTCGCAAGCCACAGGTATCTCCTTGCAACGGAGAAGTATAGTGACTCACCGAACGGGAGCGTAAACTTAAGCAGCAATTAAAAGGCTGTATAAGTGGTGTGTTCGGCGAAACAGGGATGAAGATCACCCCAAATGCAACTGACGCTGTAAATTGTTGCTATTAAACGCTTTGCGCTAAGCGCGAGCATCCGCGCTCCGTTTCCAGCACCGTTTGACGGACGTTACCTTCGTCGAGAAGCCGTTCGAGGTGGTTGAAGATCCCGCAGAAGTTGGGCAGACTGCTCATCAGTTTCTTATCGTTCATGAGTTGCATCAGATAATCTGGGGTCGGCTTCGGCTTCTCTTTCGTTTCCATTTCCCCCACCATATTCCACAGAAATCACCACCGACGCCCCAAAATAGACGGAAAAAAAGTCCCAAAATAAATAAATGCTTGGAGATAAATAATAAATAGAGTACAAAAACGCAAGTGAAGAAGGCAAGTGCCTGACTCGTCCGCGGAAAAGGCTGCTGTATCTGTCTTTACGCACAATCCGCTGCTGCAATAGACTACGGCAATTCGGGAGATGACAGTTGTTAGGGCAGCAGATGAAATGAAATTAAATGAACCAAATGAAATATAAACGTGTGGAGAGGGAAGCCAGGTCTCCTTTCAGAAACAATTCCCGATAAATCCCACAAGTTACCGGCAAAGGCGACTCCCGCGTGCCCAGTGCCCCTTTTAAGATTTATTTTAGCGAGAGATTTGTCCTTTACTTCCTCTTGAGGCTTTGAAAATGCACCCTTTCCCCGAGTTCCCCAGAGCTTCCTGTGTCTTGTCTGTCTGTGTATGTGTGCAGCACTAGAAACGTCTGTCCCTCCCGTCTCTTACGCGCAATAAAGGCGCTTTCTCAATGAGATTGGCATTCGGTCCTCCGTTACCGACCAGCTCCTCTTGCGCTCTCGAGCCCGTCACATGATCACACTGAGTCCCAGCAGCAGAAATCAGACTGTGGGAGGAGAGAGAGAGAGAAAGCGAGAGAGTCTGTACATCTAAAAAAAAACAATTAGCCCATTTTAAATGCGACTCGTTTATTAAGCATGTCTGTAAGATACGCATCTGGCGTCTTGCGATTAATGGCTTTACATAAACTCTTCCATAGAGATGCTGTTTTTTTATCAGTCGTATCAATGTTTTCATTTACCCTCCATCATGTCATTTTGAGAAGATATGGTCTGTTTTCATTTAAACATAAAATGAGATGTATGAGCTGCACACAAAAATATGTCCTGAATTAGTTTTATTACAGGTTTTTTATTATGCGTACAATAACAGCACTTAAAGTCTACCAAATATCTCCTTTAGGGTTCCACAAGAGAGAGGTATGCTAGCTTGATACAACACAAAGGTAAGTAGAACTAATCAATCCAAACACACACACACACATAAGTTTCATCCTAGTTTAAATTCTACCTCTGCTTGTTTTATTGAGAACTAACGCTCTATTCACATTGTTTTGAGGTGTTTGTGAGACTGAGTGTATTGGTCACATGGGTCTAATATTAAAAGACTCATTTGTCCTCCTTTGGCAAGCTGGATGGGAATAGTGTAGTAGAAGAACAGAGATAGACTAAACGCCGGTGCACATCAGAACATACCACAATGGTAAAGAAGAAAACAAAGCATTTATCTCAATAGGAGGACTTCCTCTGCAGAAAAAAAAAAAAACAAAAAACATTACACAATGCGGATGGGGGCTAATGTTTTGTCAATATGTGCCAATACTCAACTAAAGCTAACGCTATGGGAATAGCTCCTCCCTCTGGATTAGAGCACTTTTTAATTTACATAATTAACATTCTTTTTGTCCCTGTTGGAGCAGCATAAGAACAGCACAAGCAAGAAAGCCATTACAGAGATTTGAAATTTGATGTGCTACATTTTCATTCCAAGCATTCATTCTTTGCGTTAATGCGATGCATTCGATTTTGCTAAATAAATGCTATGCCCTAGCACCACACTCTGAAACAGCAAACGTGCAGTTTCAGAGAGAACTGAAGTTATTTTCCCACACGGTAAGCATAATTTATGACTGCTTGAATCCCTTCATTACTGTGTTTATATAAATACTCTAATTGGCCTAATGGTTTTGTCACTTCTTTTGTCATGCAAAGCAGTTCTCATGCATGGTGCTGTTTGGCTTTTAGACGCAGCCATGAAAGCAATTGTTCCAGTCGCCGTTTGACGTTACATTGGTCCATCACTCCTATTCACGTGAATGAAAATAAAAAATAAAAATAAGAAGCACGTATAAGAAATAGCCGGAAAACAAAACCGAGGGAGAATGTGAAACAACGCACCGGAGGGCTGAGGAGATGAGGGTAAAGAGGGCTGGCGGCCCAGTATCTGACAGCATGGAAACAAACGACCCACCAGAACAGGAAGGGATTGTCCAGGTCCTGCCCAGCACCTTTTCATCCCTTTGTCATGCCCAGGGCTTTCACATGCAGATCGCCTTGGATGCAGAGGCCTGTGTTAGGGCGCCTTGCCCTCCTGACTACAGAGAAAGGGGTGTATTTACCCCTCACCCCTTCTTCAGCGAGAACTGCCCCTCCACCCCGTGGCTCCAGGCTCCCTCACTTACTCTCCAAATGACGGAAGCCTTGTTTGAGAGCAGAGGAATTACGTTAATGAATGCATTCCTTCACACATGCACCCTGAAACCAGGCAAGCTTGTCTCTGTTTGGTTGAACCAGGGAACAAGTGCACTGTAGCTCTCAAACCCTCGCCTTTCATCTCCATCTGGCCCCCTCTTTTTTCACTTGTTCGCTCTCCTTCAGATAGCCCAGATCCCCTCATAAACCCCCCTTCTCTGTAAGCGCATGTGACTAGTATGTGGGTTTTGAGCAGAACATGAAAACAGCCTAAACTGCTGAATCCACTGATATCTAATTAGCCAAAATAATGCCATTAGAATTCAAAAGTGCACTGGTACTTTGAAAATCAACATATGGAAAAAAATTTGAGACAATACAAATGGTAAAAATCCTTAATTCATAGGTTGATTTGATCATATTTCTGGGAAATGAAACTCATTAACAACATCAAAGCGCAGTTAACACATATCCCCAATTTGACAGAGCGTTTAGTTAGTTGTCGTTTATTATTTTTAGCACCATGTCAGAAATAAATGCACGCACACATACACAGCAATAAAGTGAGATGCATTTGACTCATGCCGTATATAATACTTCTTAAAGGAATAGTTTTTGGTCACCACTGACTTGTATAGTAGGAAATAAAAATACCATGGAAGTCAATGGTGACCCAAAACAGCCTGGTTACAAACTTTTTGCAAAATATCGGCAACTTGGAACTACTTGAGGGTGAGTAAATGATGACAGAATTTTCATTTTGGGTGAACTATTCCTTTAAGCTTTCTCCTCAAATGATTCAGGAAATGTTTATTCATGATTTACGGACAAATAGGAGTTCTGCTATGGAACTTTGTTAGAGAACCGAACTCCGCTGTCAATACGTTGTATGTTACTGTGCCTATAAAAATGTACATGCATATTTTACACATAACAGCCCTCCAGAGATCTGAAAACTGTTGCAGTATAATAGTACCAGCAGAAGCTTATTTAAATATAATATTGCTTGGATTTACTTAATGATTAACATTTAATAGAAAATATTTAGGAAATCAATGTGCTGATGTGTCCTCTATAAATGTGAAGAATCTGTGCAATTATAGTTTTGTGAAGCCAGAGTACATTAAATTTAATTCAGTCATGAATGATTGAATGCATTACTGGAACAACCATGAAACATCAATAATAATTTCCATAACTGAGCTCCAAGGCTCATTTCCAGTGCGAAATGTCTTATCGAACACATTACTAAATTTGATCATGTTCCACAAAATAAATCGGTCATTAGTTCCCATGGCAGCCCTGTGGCTCAGTGTAAACTGAACATCCATGAGCAGATCCCTAGTTGAAAGAATGGGCTGCAAAAAGCTCGATCAGGTTTTCTTCAAGTTTTTTTGCTGGCCGAGTCTTTTGAAACATGAATCCACTGTGTGCTAATTTGACGCGCTGCAGAGATAAAGGGGGGGACTCATGTTAGTTTCAGCATCAGAGGATAGGAATGTGGGCCATTTAATGCAGGAGTCAGACAATTCCTCTCGGACAGACCCACATGGTTAAATGAATAGAGAAGTAATTAACAGAAAGCCTTGACTCGCTGAATAAAACAATATTCAAATCAAAGAGACTGAGACAGAATGAAAACGAGGCTGGGTGGTAAAAGATTTAGTTGTTATGGAGAACCAAACTATGAAGAGGAGAGGGTAAAGCAATAAACACGAAAACATTACGCCTTTTAGATTTATCTTTCACACCTCAAATCATGTTAATCTGAGAAAAGAGATCACAGTTACAGTTTACCTGGTCCAATTTAATTCAAAAGTCACTGTTCGAAATATGTGTAGATATGGTGTTTTGTGGTTAAAATAAATCTTACAAGAATTAAGTTAAACTCACTAAAACATTGAGCACTATTCATTTACAGTACATGTACTGATATGCAAGTTTTTTATTTGTTTCATTTTTTACATTTACTGTATATTCAAATAAGTTTGTCTCTACATTTGTGATTGGAGAAACAATAGACAAGCACTACCCTTCACTGCTCAAAACTCATGTTTGAATAGTAAGTTGTAGCTTCTTTTAATAAGAAAACGGAAGGTTGTGAGTCAGAAGTGCCAGACTGTTCTTGCAGAGGTAGAATCGCTCCTCTTTACAGTCTTTGTGCTCAGCCAACATAGACAACAGGTTCCAGGTTCTAATATTTGTGTTAAACTGATCATGTCCAGCAACAACACTTCAGTGAGAATAATAGTTTCACCTTCTTTCTTTGTGTAAACATTTGAGCGGTGTTTGAATGTAAACCCACTTTATGATGTAGAAAAGTGGGGGTGTGTTTAAACAAGCCATTTTAGGGGAGTGTGGACAAGTCATATTTTTTTATAAAGAATTTTTTTTTGGTTTTGAGACTTTAGTCTGCAACTTTGGTATCTATTCACTAACAGCTTGTAGCACTCCAAAAAGAAAGGAAAACTTGAAATCGGATCATATGACCCCTTTAAAGAAAGGAGACCATGAATATGACAGAGAACTATACATTAGGAGGTCTTAATTACTTAATTCACCCAAAATGAAAATTCTGTCATTATCTTCTCACTCTCATGTCATTTCAATCCCAATTTATTTTCTTTCTTCTGCGGAAAACAAAGAGATTTTCTAAAGAATGCACTGGTCTTTCTTTTGCATGCAGTGGAGACCAGACCTTTAAGCTTCAAAATGAATTCACAAGCATGATGAATGTTTCTTACAGTTTTTCTTGATTGATTAAACACTATAACCAATCTTTTGAACTAACATTTCAAAAAACATAATGCTATTTTTCTAAAAGCACACCCATTTCCCTGAACTCTAAACACTATTCCCTGCTTTAACACATGAGTCAGATTTGGTGAACTGTTTTTGGGGCAAAACTCTTCACATAAATCACACATTTTTTTAGTGCTTACACCAAGTGGTAACACTAGCATTTAATAATGTTAACTTAAGTCAGCACAACTTGAGCTCAATTAGCACACAATTAACCAGGTGGAAACACTAGGAGTCAAAATTGATCACATACCAATCAGAACCTTTGATGGAGATAAAAGGACCAAAGTTAGCTTACAGTTATTCTCAGGGGCTTTAGTCCATTTCTCAGAACTACCTGTTCAGCCTCCACATCATCTAGTCTCTTGTGTAGGTCATAAAACATTTCTCATTCTTTTTAACAAAATGCCATTGCTCTTGTCAAGATCCCAGCCCGAAGTGCCA
>JAUYWG010000047.1:4270833-4287921 GCA_034779775.1 Enteromius afrohamiltoni | reverse complement strand
ACAAGCTACTACTACATATACTGTAAAACATTTCCTTGGTGTAAAGCTGCTTTGCAATGATATGTATCATGAAAAGCGCTATACAAATAAATTTGAAAGAAGAAGTGAAAAAAGGCTGATTAACCCTCTGAGCCCGGCTCCCCCATATATGCGGTTTGAGACACCATCTCCTGATGACGCCAATAAGAACGTAAATTGCACACTGAGTTTTGATCGTACAGATAATAGAAACACATCAATCTAATATGTGAAGGGTCTACTTTAATTTGTATACACATATAATAAAAACACAACACAACACAACACAAAAATTTAAAATACAAACTTGCTTGATCTTCAGTCAGCAATGAGTCAATAAAATAGACTGAAACTCATCTGTAGAAAGCTTGATATGTCTACTAATTACACTAAGGCTGAGTGGACTATTTTCTCCACATCCATTGTTGATGTGGCTGCTCGAAGCTGTGGCCGCAAAGTCTCCGGTGCCTGTCGTGGCGGCAACCCCCGAACCCGGTGGTGGACACCGGAAGTAAGGGATGCCGTCAAGCTGAAGAAGGAGTCCTATCGAGCCTGGTTGGCTTGTGGGGATCCTGAGGCAGCTGATAGGTACTGGTGGGCCAAGTGGACTGCAGCCCGGGTGGTTGCAGAGGCAAAAACTCGGGTAGTATCGGTGCCTTAGGAGGGGGAAGCAGTGTCCTGCCAACACTGTATACAGTGGGGGAGGGAATCTGCTGACTTCAACTGGGGATATTGTCGGGCGGTGGAAGGAATACTTTAAGGATCTCCTCAATCCCACCGAGGCGTCTTCCGTGGAGAAAGCAGAGGCCGGGGGCCAAGGGGCGGACTTGACCATTACCCGGGCTGAAGCTTCTCGGTGGCAAGGCACCGGGAGTGGATGAAATTCGCCCTGAATACCTTAGGTCTTTGGATGCCATGGGGCTGTCTTGGCTGACATGCCTCTGCAGTGTCGCGAGGAGGTTGGGGACAGTGCCTCCGGACTGGCAGACCAGGGTGGTGGTCCCTCTTTTTAAAAAGGGGGATTGGAGGGTGTGTTCAAACTATAGGGGGATCACGCTCCTCAGCCTCCCCAGGAAAGTCTATGCCAGGGTACTGGAGAGGAGAATTTGTTTGATAGTCGAACCTCGGATCCAGGAGGAACAATGCGGCTTTCGTCCTGGTCGTGGAACACTGGACCAGCTCTATACCCTCTTTAGGGTACTGGAGGGTTTGTGGGAGTTTGCCCAACTAGTCCACATGTGTTTTGTGGACTTGGAAAAGGCATTCGACCCTCACGGTGCCCTGTAAGGGGTTCTCAGGGAGTATGGGGTCAGGGGCTCTTTACTAAGGGTTGTCCGGTCCCTGTATGACCAGAGCAGGAGCTTGGTTCGCATTGCCAGCAGTAAGTCAGACTTGTTCCCAGTGCGGGTTGGACTCCGGACGGGCTGCCCTTTGTCACCGGTCCTGTCCATTATTTTTATGAACAGGATTTCTAGGCGCAGGAGGGGATCCGGTTTGGGGACCACAGGATTGCATCTCTGCTTTTTGCAGATGATGTTGTCCTGTTGGCTTCTTCGAACCAAGACCTACAGCGGGCACTAGAGTGGTTTGCAGCTGAGTGTGAAGCGGCTGGGATGAGAATCAGCACCTCCAAATCTGAGGCCATGGTTCTCAGCCGGAAAAGGGTGGCCTGTCCCCTTCAGGCTGGTGGGGAGTTCCTGCCTCAGGTGGAGGGGTTTAAGTAACTTGGGGTCTTGTTCACGAGTGAGGGAAGGATGGAACGGGAGATTGACAGACGGATTGGTGCAGCTTCTGCAGTAATGCGGTCGATGTACCGATCTGTCGTGGTGAAGAAGGAGCTGAGCTGCAAGGCGAACGTTCCTACTCTTACCTATGGTCATGAGCTTTGGGTTATGACCGATAGAACGAGATCCCGGATACAGACGGCCAAAATGAGTTTCCTCTGCAGGGTGGCTGGGCACTCCCTTAGAGATAGGGTGAGGAGTTCGGTCACTCTGGAGGAGCTCAGAGTAGATCCGCTCCTCCTCCACATCGAGAGAGGCCAGCTGAGGTGGCTCGGGCATCTGTTCTGGAAGCCTCCTGGACGCCTCCCTGGGGAGGTGTTCCGGGCATGTCCCATTGGGAGGAGGCCCTGGGGACGACCTAGGGCATGCTGGAGGGACTATGTCTCTCGGCTGGCCTGGGGGGAATGCCTCGGTGTTCTCCCGGAAGAGCTGGAGTAAGTGTCTGGGGAGAGGGAAGTCTGGGTGTCCCTGCTTAGACTGCTGCCCCCGCGACCGGGTCCCGGATAAGCGGTAGAAGATGGATGGATGGATGGATATATATGTGTGTGTATATATATATATATATATATGCAGCTCTAGAAAATAAAAGACTACTGCAATTTACTCCTAAATCAGTTTCTCTCTGAGTATGACAAGCATTTCATGCCAGTCTTTGTTAAATTTCTACACAAACATACTGCATTCTGTTTAAAATACTTATTTGCTGAACACCTGAATCCACAGATGTTTTGTTGTTTGTTTTTCACCTGCAGCACTGTGTCTCCTCAAACTAAGTCTCTTCACGCTGATGACCTCTAGGAGCGCTGATATTTAACTAGACTGATATTCTATGGTAAAACAAGCTTTTATTTTTCTTCAAAAGAAGCAGCAAACACTTAAATACATATAAAACACTTAAATATAATTATATATTTTAAATATACTGTGTTGTGAATAAAATACAAATCATTTTTTGATGGCCTTACTTCTGCAACTTTTATTTCCCCAAAACTTACTAACCATGCATAATATTTTTTTCCTAATGCAAACCTTTACATTCATTTAGGTCACGCATTATTGTAGAACAGTTTGTGCTGATTACAAGAAAAACACAGGTTGGTCAATAATATGTTATAAGTAGCTGAAAAAAAGCACAAATATCAGAGCATGTCCAAACATCTCAAGGGGGGTTAATCACGGTCAAGCAGTTTACTGCTGGGTCTGATGGCAGCAGCATCCAGTGTGATTGCTATACATGAGACCCCTACAGTGGTGGCTCAAGACCAAGGGGTTTTCTCAAAAGGGAAATCCATTTCGAATTATAAAGGTCTCCCGATGATGTGTGCGAGCCTTAGACATGTTTAGAAACCCTTGGTTTATAGAGCAGGGCCCAATGCTGGGAGCTCCTGGTTGTCAGGTAATGATAGCGACGGATGGATCCCTCACTGGTTGGGGAGCAGTCATAAGTGGCCGCTCGGCCCGTGGTCTGTGGAAGCGTCGCCATCTCACATGGCACATAAACTGTCTGGAGATGCTGGCCTGGTTTTTAGCCTTAAAACACTTACACCCAGACCTAATTAACCATCCTGTGTTAGTACGCACCGACAATACAGTGGTGGTCTCATACATCAACCGCCAGGGGGGTTTGCGATCATGGCCACTGTACAAACTGGCACGTCACATCCTCCTGTGGAGCCAGGGCAAGATCTGCTCAATGAAAGCAATGTACAATCCTGGTTGGTCGAATGTAGGAGCAGACGTTCTGTTGAGACAGGGGCTGAGGCCCGGGGAATGGATGCGTCACCCAGAGGTGGTGAAGCAGATCTTTTAGTGGCCCCGTACTAGCCGAGTCGAGTATGGTTCTCAGGCTTGATAGATCTACTAAACGGCCCTCCTTGGGAAATTCCAGTCAGGAAAGATCTCCTTTCACAGGCAGGGGGCACAATATTTCACCCCCACCCAGAGATGTGGAAGTTGAGGGCATGGCCCTTGAGAGTGCACAACTCATAGATGCTGGTCTCCCAGACAGTGTGGTGAGGAAAGAGTACTACCTGAAGTGAAAACTCTTCGAAGGTCCTTACTACCACGCCTGATTGAGCTACAGGCATTTTATCCATTCTGTTTTTTTCTTCAGCAGAGAGGCGCTACAATGTTCCGTTTATTAACTGAAAACAGGCCAGATTAATCAATTGTTGGGATACAAATGATATTGTTTTGTCAAAATAAGAATGAGCACCAGCGTAGCACTGGGGTTTTTCTGGTGAACCTTATTAAACAAGGAAGTTTTAGTACGTTCAAAACAGTATAATCTCCAGTCCATGGAAATTTTGTAGGCTGGTGCTGAGGATCATCTGACAGTTGCTTTCTGAACAGTAGACCTAAAACTGAATGACATGTATTTGGATTTTAACAAAACATGTAAAAATTACTTTGTATGAATAATGTTGAGTTCAAGCTTAGTCATATAGTCAACTAGAAATTTGAACAAAAATTGGTTAATTAAGACTTAGACAATGTTGCTCTTTTAGGAGTACAAAGCACACAAAAATTTTTCAAAATAAGCGTTGCTATGAGTCAAATGAGCTTTATTCATGTGCTCTGAATCACTGTAGGAATTATACTGTCATAAAGCTGCGAGCTATTATGATGCAGATATACACAGACTCTGAGGGATGGCTTCCAATAACAGAGCATTGTTTGGCTCTGAACAGACTACCGGCTCTGCCCGTCGAAGCTAATTAGCGCAGCAATTCCACATGCTAGCCCAGCGACACGCTATGGAGATGATATTTAAATACCTGGAGGTGAGTGTATAGATGTTCATTTACAAAAGGGTGATAAAATCATGACCCGTGGATGAATCAGAACCAGTTTTGATGTTTTCCCCTCGTTGTGGGAGTGGAGCAAGCCAATTTACAGTGTTGACGGCAGTCAGGCTCCTCTTAATGGCTAATGGAGGTGCCTGACAACCATTTACCGAACAACAGCTTTGCGAGCTGATTAAAACTCAGTTTGGAGACATGTTTCACTGTAGCCCTAAATTACAGAGGGAACATGTTTGGACTGCTCATTTCAGACAAAGGAACAGGTGTCAGTGGATCATACATTACTGAATAACAACAGGAATATACAGCATGAAAGTACCTATGCAAAGAGAAAGGTTTTGGCTAACAAGAGTGTCTACTCTACAACAACAAATATATATATTAGTGCTGTCAAATGATTTATCATGATCAATCACTTCCAAAATAAAAGTTTTTGTTTACATAATATGTGTGTATATTGTGTATATTTATTATGCATATGTAAATACAAACACATGCATGTACTGTATTTATATATATATATATATATATATATATGTGTGTGTGTGTGTGTGTTTATATAATATATATATTTATATATAATCAAAATGTGAAAAAAGAAATTAATATATAAATGTGTAATCATATTCCCCCCCCCAAAAAATATACTGTGTATACATAGTAAAGATAGTAAAGACAAAATAGCTGAGTTGTTTTTCTTAAATAACGAAATGCTTTTCTTTTAAAGATGTGATTTTTGTGCAACATATTAATACATCTGGAAAAACGGAGATGACGTAGCTATACATGGCAATAAACCAGATGTGTATTCAGCTTTACATCATCATTTGTGATCATGATGAGACACAACAGCGCATAAAATTAAGCTTGTGTAGCTAACATTAGCATTAATGCATTTGTGCAGAATATGTTTTAGGTCGCAAACATTTTTTAAAACTACCTCTTGAAAAGCCCTTAAGATATAGTGTAATTCACATCCTGACTGCTCCTAGACTAGTACACCTCAGAGATTTGCAAAATGAGAAGAAATGTTCAGATGAAAACCTCCCACAGTACCATTCTCCTGGGAAAACCCTGACTGCGCTAGACAATACTGATCATAGAGTTCAAGGCAGCTTTTCTTTCAAATTTCACTTCAAACAGGTGGCTTCTCCCAAAAGACCATCTATTTATGAAAACTCATTATCCACACATTCACAAAAGCAAATGCACACACGCACACAAATAAACACGCGGGAGTATGTGCGCGCGCACACACTTGATGCCTAAACAACAGGTAACAAATCAAACATCAATCTCCGCACAAAGTGACAGAATAATGTAGTCAGTAACACTTGAGTGCAGTCAGTGGCTGCCTGCTAAGAATAGGAGCTGTCATCTACTGTCACCCCGCTGTAGCGCACTGTGTCACCTGTCATCATCACCCTCCAGTGCCATCCCACAGGACCGAGGCTATGCCTGATCTCTATGAGATCATATTTCCCCGTTAACTGTCCTCAAGCAAACACCTACAAAGGGCTTGTGCAATCTCTCTGTGCTGTTCCACACATGAGGAATCTTTTTCTGTTTAGTCAAGGTCCCGCTCTGCTGATTGAACATTAGTCCTACAGACTTCACAGTGGAAGGAGCAGATGTATATAGTTCTTACCACTAAAGCAAATCAGATTTTTGTCTCAAATGATCTTTTGCTTTAAAGTTGCCACGGAGTGGTCTGACAAACACAATTTTATTTTTTGTTTTGACATTTTCTTCTGAAACAAAAATGTGGGGTGGGACATATCAAAGATTATGTGTACTTTTTTATTCTTTTTAATAGCTAGTAGCCTTTTTTCAACCCTGGCAAACTCAGGTTTGCTGCTTGCTATTGTTAGCTGGTTGCAGGGGATTTTAGGGTGAAGAGAAATTTGCATATTTCCCTGCATGCAATAAGAGTTTCCACCAATAATTTGAGGTCCAATTTTTACCAGAGAAGAAGCACTATAAATTTTAAATGTGTAGATGTGCTAAAGGTTACTTACAGCAACTGTAAGCATAGCATAAAGAGCAGACAACTTCAGTGTTGACGGACATTTTTAAGTCACAAAAATCCAAGAACATTTGAAAAAGCAATTTCAAGTAGCATTTTTAATAATTTGGGATAATTACTGTAACTGATCCAAGAATGAATCATAAAAACCAAACCAAAATTTAACCAAAATCACAAGTACTTTATTAAAATCCACTAACAAACACAGAATAAATACTTAATACTTAAATAGCTCTAAATAAATTAAGCAGCACCTGAACAGTGTAATCAATTAGTAACCATAGAAACAACATGGACAAGGATCAAAGGACAGCATGAACTAATTATCAAACTAGAACAGCGATTCTCAATCGCTGTTCTCGCGCCCCACTGCTCTGCACATTTTGTATATTTCGCTTGTTGACGTATGTTCTACTCCAGCATATGTTCCCTGCAAAGTAGACATCACTGGATATTCCTCCATGATTCCAGTTCGAAGCGAACTTATACGCTCCACATTCCACTAGATGACTGAAAATATTATTATTATTATTATTTTTTTCACAACTGGGAGAATGTATAACAAATTCTACTTCTAGGCAGTTGTTGTGGAATACCTCAATCTTTGCAAAAAAATATTTATCAAAAATTGCAGTATTCTGATCCATACTGTTTTTTTTTTGTGTAGTTTTATCTTTGTTCTGAGGCTGTATATGTTTTTATGTTCTTAGCAGTAGCAATTTCCTTTCTCAACAGACCGCAAAGGTAAACTTCTCAACATCTTCAAGTTGGCTCCCATTCTGAGTAATATGTTTAACAGATCTTGCATTGATGTGCATGACTTGTGTTTTGGTGGTTCTTGGGTTTTCTCAGTAAAGCTGCGTCGATGACAAAAGAGCTCAGGCATCTGCAAAATTAGTGGTGTAATTAGTTCATGATTGCAAGTAATTATTATTCAGTTATTATAGTTACTTTTTAATCATGTTAACATGCACTATATAATTGGTGTACACTTACAAGCGTTATACAAGCGTTTCATTTTGTTAGCAGCTTTCCCCGCAAGATTTCTTTCCTAGATGGAGCTGAATGAAGATGGCATCTGAGGACTTTTGTTTTTTTTTTTCACTTTTTTTCATTTTTTATCACTTTCACAGTTTAATTTATTATGGGTTACCCTCATACTCTGGAGTTCCCTTTAACATGCACAATCTTAAAACATGCTGCTCATTGGTGATGGATCATAGATTTGTATGTATTTACCATAGACTGTAAAAAACATGGACATAGTGTCCATGACGTCAGCCATAGTTTTTTTGGAAGTAGGCGGAGCCGACGAGTGCCATGTTGAAATCACGTCACCGCATATCACTCTCAGATAATCGAAAATAAGCAAACAGGCGGAAGCTGGTTGATAAACCACGCCCACCTAGCGCGGCAGGGGTGACAACAGCGGCAATCCACCTGTCAGTCAAGTTGACGCACCCTTAATTATGCAGAACTTTAAGGCTTAATATAATTTAAAAGGATGAGTTAAGAAAAAAAAAACACCCCCCTCATAGTTGTCATGAAGGGCAACGTTAGCTATGTAGACCAAAATAATTTTTTGAACCAGGCTGTAAACATGCTTTTTCTGCTGTAAAGTAAAAAATTTTAACATTGGGGGGCCGATGGGATTGACTCCCTTTTGCAGCCAGCCTCTTTTGTAACTTTTCTGTAACTTTTGCAGATGTTGTTTATGCTCGAACAGATTACACACTACGTTAAGTTAAAAAGATGATCTATGAACCCTTGAAAATCAAACTAATTAAAATTAAAATAAAATTAAACAATTTTAGTAGAACTATTGTATATACACTTCAGAAGCTTAAAACTGAACAGAACAGATTTAATATCCTCTCTTCACACCTTCTACATTTGAATTTTTTTACTTCCATTTCTTTTATTTTTATTCAATGTTTTCCTCTTTTTTACTAATGAGGAGGGGGCAGAGTCTAGAGACAGAGACAGGCAAACCTAAATATAAAACAGCCTTTGAGAGATATCATGGAGTCATAGAGTCCTGTTAATATTGACTATTTACTCTGCATCACTCAAAACAGATAAACATAAGTTTGCATTGAAAGAAAAAAAAAGATCACATTGTGTTGCACAGAAATGATTATTGCAACAAGTGTGGATTACAGAAAATGAATGGATGTTTTTGCTTACAAACTAAGGATGTTAAGGAAAGAGGAGAATATATAATGCCACCACATATGTCTTCATTAGCATGTTGTATTTATAACACCATCCACTGCACCTGGACAATTCTGTAGTATTGAGCTGTGGATCTAGGTCATTCCAGAATTTGGAAGAATGTTATATACTTATATATTCTATGTCACATATGCGTTATGTAACTGTGGTAATAAAAAGTTGATTAACATGCTAAGAAGGTTCACGTGCATATAAGCGCTGCTATAATCACAGGTTTGTGGTCGTATGTTTACCTGTGGTCTATTTTTGCCAGCTGTGAATATCGCACCTCATCTTCAACAAGGGGTTTACACATGGATTTCAGTTGTGACTCCCACAAGGTCTCAGCGCCCTTGTCACAAACGGTAATGGGAAACAGATGGCTGTTAATCTAAAAGGGTGAAGGCGCAAGAGGGCAGAACACCACCAGGCTATGATCTATGAAACGCTGCACAACAAGAAATTTACTTCTTGATTACGTTGGCAAATGTCATATTTTTTGAAGACCTGATTTAGCAAAACACTCCTGAATGGTTGCGATTGATTTCCTTTCCAGGCTCTACCTGGCAGACAGATTCGTGCCTCTACCTACATTTCTGTGAAACTTACAGATAGAAACATACAGATGTAGAAAACGCTGCAATTTTGAACACTAGAGGCAGTACAACTCTGATAACTTTTATTAATTTTCACAAACAGTAGGGCCTTTCACAGCAAAGGAAGTATTTTGTAGTATCCAAAATGCCAATTTTTGGCGTGTTTGCACCGCAGGAAATAGGAACGATTTTAGTTCCAGGAACTCAGTTTGGAGGTGCTAAATTAGCTGCTACTTGAGAGTAGGGTCTTAGCTTGAAACACAGATGGACTGTTGCGATGTAACAATGTATTTATAGTGCCCACTGGTCGTCGAGAAGGCTGTCTTCCACTCGTCCCCCTCACGGATCCTGATGAGATTATATGCACTGCGTAGATCCAACTTGGTGAAATAGCGAGAGGTGCAAAGTTGTTCCAGGGCAGCAGGGACGAGTGGTAGTGGGTACTTGAATTTAACAGTGATGTTGTTAAGTGCTCTGTAGTCGAAACATGGTCGTAGTCCTCCATCTTTCTTTTTGACAAAGAAGAATCCCGCCGAGGCAGGTGATGTCGAAGGCCCGATGAAGCCCTTGGCTAGTTCCTCCTTAATGTATTGACTCATGCACTCTGATTTTGGTTGTGAGAGAGGAAATATTCTGCCTCGTGGTGGAGTGGTCCCAGGTAATAAGTCAATGGCACAGTCAGTGGAGCGGTGTGGGGGAATTTGTGTAGCCTCCTCCTTACTGAAGGCCTTCAGTAGGTCGTGATATTGATCAGGAAGAGATAAGATGTCTGACGATTCAGTGGGGGTGAGGTGAACCTGATGAATGTTCTTCTTAGCTTTAGCCAGACACCACTCTTGACATGATGATGACCACTGTGAGATGGTGTGTGAGTTCCAGGTGATGATGGGGCTTTGATATTCCAACCAAGGCAGGCCGAGGATGAGCGGGTGATTGGGTGAGTTGATGACGTGCAGGCAGATGGTTTCAGAGTGAAGTGAGCTGGTGATCAAGGTTAAGTCTTGGGTTCTTTGAATAATCCTTCCAGACCCTATGGGTCAGACTGTTGAGGGCTGCGACGGACACCGTGGGTAAACACGGAACAAGAGGAATACAATTTTTAATGGCAAAATCCTGATCTATGAAGTTCCCAGCAGCAGCAGAATCAATAAAGGCTTTAGCATGTACAACTTGTTCTTTTCAAACATGCATCAATTCGCATTACTGCTTAAAGAGAACTGACTCTCAACCTGTAAGGATCGGTGCGTGGAGGACAAATGGGACAGTTAGCCCTGATGTGACCAGCCTGGCCGCAGTACATGTAGAGATTATTCTCCCGGCGTCTATCTCTCTCCTCCTGAGTGAGATGTGTAGCCCCGATTTGCATGGGTTCAATGGTGGTGGAAGCTGGGCATGGAGTGAACTGGTAAGGTGGGTATCGAGGTTTGCTGGAACGGATCAGATGATCGGTGCTAATCGCCAGTTCAATATATTCCTCCAAAGAGCTCTGTTTCCTCTGTTCCCAGTTTGAGAGCTAGCAGTTCGTCCTTGGCATCTTTGCCATCCACAGTGTGGTCAAAAACCTCCCGAAACTGACGAATAAAGCTTGTGTAAGAGGGGAAATTAATCCTGCGGCCTCTCCATAAGGCTGTAACCCAGTCCAAAGCCCTCCCAGTGAGTACTGAGGTGATCAGTGACACTTTAGAATCTGTGGTGAAACATGCTGGTTGCTGATTCATATAAACATCACATTAAAGGAGAAAACCATTGCATTTACCAGGAGCGCCGTTGTACTTTTCCGGAAGTGCCAGCCGAGCAGAAGCGACGACAACTGGAGCAACAGGCGGTTACAGAGGAGGAGGAGGTGCTTGTGCCAGTGGTAGCCACAGTGAGTGCTTGAATGGAGTTAACCAGCTCCCTTGTGAGTGACGTCAGCTCCGCGAGTTGTTGCTGATGTGTGACCAGAACTGAGGCTTGGCAGTTAATCTCACTCACCACTTGTTACATAGCTACTGGATCCTGTGGTGGCGAAGTCTTCTGTGATAAATCCCCAGAGACAGTTGGATCCATTTGCAGCTATTTTAATGGGTAGTCAGGCAGGCAGAAGTCAGTACATGGTATAACAGATGTATCAGAGATAGGCAGTAATCAGAATCGGTAAAACAGGCAGAAGAGTCAGGGCAGGCAGCGAGAATAAGAATAACCAGAGAACAGTCCAAATCAAAACCAGAATAACACACAGGGAATAAACGCTCAGAAATAATGCAGGGCAATCAAGACTTTGCGTCGAACTGACGCAAAGCCCTTGTATTTATAGTCTATAGCAAAATGTGGAAGACCTGTGAGCGATCACAAAGGAAGGTACGTGGGTTTAAACAGTCCGGGTAGGAACGCTAATATTCGGGTGAAAGTTCCCACTGTTGAGTTCCGGGGAGCGCCACAGAGGCGTGGCTTTTATAACACTTATGCATTCGTTAAGATCAGTTATGTTTAGGGTTGGTTTAGAGTAGGAGCATGTTATTTAATAACACGATAAAGCATTAACTTTTGGGAACACTTACCCAACATTTGAACTCTGAAGAAACGTAATTAAAATGCTTCAATACATGCCTGTACCACCATAATAAAAATGTGGCCTCAGTCATGTATTGAACACATATTTTAGCGCCACTCATTGGACAATTCACTTCGAAATTGCAGTGAAACAGCCAATATTGCTGTGCCAGAAACATTCCCACAAGCATGTATTTTCAATGAGTTTAAGTTGTTCTTATCCATATGCTCACCAAATGTAGTGTAGCTGTGACCCCAGAATAGACAATCAGAAAGCAGCTCATAAAAATGTATCATCAACATTTTGATGTCCTCCTCAAATGAGCAGTTTGGCTCTAAATTAACCAAACTAACTCATCAGATTTTTATTACTGAGATGATTAAAGTTCTGCATCTAATGTCGTTAATATCTGGTGATGCATGGAAATTAAGTAGGATTATATACTCATTTTCACAGCTCAGAAACACTCAATTTAAGCATTAAAAACAGACAGAGAGGAATGTTAAAGACTTTTTAGACAATATCTATGGCATATTGTTGATTACAGCAGAAAATATGATTTGATTTTCACCCTTGGTTTGTAAAATACTTTAAAACGATTAGAAAAAACGTAAATATGGGGCTTACTTTTTAAATTACTTGTATTAATGTTTTCTTACAATATCGTTATTGTATTTGAGCATTTAAACCTGCTAGATTACCTGTCTGAATAGGCTTTAGAATTTTTGTTGGTGAAGTTTGCTTTATATGTTATGGTTTGTGCGAATGTTACCAGCTTAGATGTTTGTGACAGAATATTTTTGTTACAATTGAAGGGGACTGAGACGAAATGAAGAGGAAAAATCAATGAGAATTTATAGCCAAATATAGTTCATAATTTGCTTACAGCAAATCATTTCACACTAGCTATTATTTTCTTTTTATAGCTATCTGATTTTTCCTGCACGAGAAAAGAATACTGGAAAATCAGATTAATTTAATAAGGAAAACTGTATTGTGTTACCAGAATATTATATTATTAAAGCCTACATTGATATACTTACTGTAAGAAGAAGTTTGTTTATTCTGTGACTAAATATATATGAAGCAATACCCCCTTTTTTATTTAACTATATAGTCAAGTAAATGTCTAGGAAACGCAATCAATGAACAACATTGCAGCTTCTCTAATGTAGATTATTGGTTCAGGCAGACACGCTCTGATTGACGCTGTAGAAGCAACTGCTGCAAATCTAATTGCTTTCCTGTGATGCGTAGGGAAGTTATCATGAAACGCTTCTCTCTCATTTAAATTAAATGTTTATTGGGTGCTTTACATTTTTAATCTCTAATGCTAACCTGCTGTAGCATCTAGCTGTAGTAAGAGACAGAAATCTAGAAAGTTGATAGATTTGCAGTACGTCACACTGAGCTGTCTTGAATGTTAGGCTAGATCATGAAAGAGATCAGTTTCGCTAGCTGAAGCAAATTTCCCTCTTGCGTACATGGAAATCAGAGCTTTTAGTTTGAGTTCAGGGTTCAAGGGCAGATCAGGGCCACATCTTTTAACCGTGGGTCACTCACATCTCTCTCATTTAGTTGATGAGCCCTGCCCCCTCCTCTCTGATCGTTAGCCGCTAGCGCTGTTAATGAAGGGCCTCTTTGGCCCGCACCGCTTAATGAAGGGCCTTCCTGTGGTTGCCTCTCCTCCACTGAATAACTGTATCATGACGGCCACTTATGCGAGCGGTGGCTCACCAGAGCTAAAGTTTAAGCACTCAAGTAGAATTAGCTCAGTCTCAAAAGAGTGACTTTGCCTCTTTTCTCTGTTAATTGGAAAGGGTAGAGCCGTACTTTTGAATGGTTTTAATTAGCACTAATGGCTTTGTTTTGTTGGATCACTTTGGAGATTGGTTTGAATAAGTGTCTCAGAAGACCTGCCTGCATTATTCTGTACTCGTGGAGGTGGTGGGTGTTTTGATTAGAGCACTCAGTAACATTTTTTATTGAGGTAGCATAAACAGCTATAGTGGATTTTAAAATAAACCTCCATCCACTGACCCGTTTTAAGTATTTTGCATCCGCGTTCTCCTTTCATTTTGCTGCCGATGCAAAATGTTGTTTTTAGATGTGCGTAGTGTATATGCATGCATCTTTTGACTTTGCTTACTCAGAAGAGCGCAGATATGTAATTAGCCCCCTACAGGGCAGATAAATGACAGGTCTATGGTGCCGCTTACGCAATGATGATCCTCTACTCTGGTTTTCAAAGGACGTGGGGTCACCCCGCCAGGCTGTATCCACCAACACAACATAAGCACACAAGCGAGACATTTTTCTGTTGCATTTCAGTGAAATACTGGATTTACACATGGTAAAATATACTAAGTGAAGCTCTTCTTGATGACTTAAAATAGACCAAAGATTTAATAAACGAACAAGCAAGTATGAAGGATCTCAACGTTTCATATACTCAGATTGCCTGTGTTTGAGCATTACAGTTTTTCAGTCGCTTACAAGTGCTAACCCATACTTCGGATACTTTTTCTAAACTTTTAACGCAATTAGCACAGCATCTGTCTTTTGTGGCCATACCATTCACACATTTCATGTGGTTTTCATCCAATATGCAGTCAGTGAACAGATTTCCACAGTGCTTACATTTTCTTTAACATATGTTACATTTTTTTGTCCCTCTAAAGAATGCAACGTCTTCCACCCTCTGGAGAAGAGGAAAGCTCCTCAGTAATGATCAAGAGCTTGCCACTGTAGAAATGGTTATTGCAAATAATGCAAACTGGAATTCAAACTAGAATTGTGGCAGACCGTTAGATATTTGACAATATCCATAACATCAGCCGCACAACCATGTTTCATGGATATATTGTTGGTAAAGTTAGTGTGTGCAGAGAAAGATGTTTTCTATTTTGAATGAAGCCAATTGTGTTTTGTAGTTGTGAGTCTGTGTTAAGAGTTTAGAAAAAGTATCTGAAGTTTGGGTAACCGCTTGTTAGCGACTGAAAAAACTGTAAATATCACACACTGATTAATAACGCATGTATATGAATCAGGCTAAATGTAAAAATCTTGTGTAATTGTCTCACTGAAACCATACATGCATTCTCCAAATGGTTATTGTTGGTCTTTTATTTTCATAGAACCAAGAAAGAAAATGACAGGGCTAGAAAGACATTACTGACATGCTGAATGACCCTGACATGCTCGTGGTTATCAGGTCAACACTGTGGATTGTTCATGCAAGTATTCCTCCTCTGAGTCATGATTTTCAGATGTATTCCTGCTAGCGGATTTCTTAAAGAGTTTGTCAGAAGGGGAAAGACCGAGGGGCAGAAAGCTGACACAAGAGACCCTGTCAGAAATGAGAGAACATGTTACTGACCAGCACATAATCTCCCATCATAAATGAAGTCTGGAGAGAGTGAGAGTGACCTCTGACCTTTTAACTGGCACTTCAATCATTCAGCTTGACTCACTTCTTGCTGGACATGAATGTCAGGACACGCTAGGATCAATGAGCTGATATTGTTATGCAAAAGTACGAGCACAGCACAATCTCACTCCAGCGTCCTCCCTCTCAGATTATTTTTCGAGATAAAGAAATTCAGGGGGAAACATAAAGGAGGCTTTATAATTTCAGCCTGGATGGTTATTAAGCTGTATCTTTCTGTCTGAAAGGGATGTCAGGGGAGATTAGAGGTTTTGGACACAGCTGATATCTCATATGGAGGTCAAGAAAAAGCCAGGCTCCTTTTCAATGGAGTCTCATTTGAAGAGCTGCCAAGTAAAGAAGCCAAACCAAAACGTGAAAACTCTTTTGAATACCTAACAATGAAAAAAAATGACATCCACAGTTACTTTCTAAAATATTTTTTTGCCAGAGTGATTGTAGCTAAATATTGTAGCTCTACATAATCTTTTAAAGAGGCATACAAAAATGTATGACTGAAATCTCTCTGTTCTGTGTACTTCCCCTTTAAATCTTCTGCTGACCCCGCCCCTCTTTTCCGAGGCACTCTCGGAGGATCTTTTTTTAGTCGTATTCATAGTGAAACTTGCTAATTAGCAGATTATTAGGAAAGGCCATTTGCAAAGATTCATTAAAAGATATTATACTCAATGCTTCTGTAGGTGAGGCTGGATCATGCATGTATCAAGCGAAAATGACTAAAGCTGTTCATTAATACATTCAACAACAAAACACCTCAATCTTAGGAGTCTTGCTTGTCTCTGCGTCTCGGTCTGATGATGGCTCTGAGGTAACACACCAGTTCAGTCTGTGTGACACGCTGCTGTCAATCGACTATTGTGGGAGTGGCCTCTGTCAATGTGATGCCACACCGACATGCGTTTGAGAACGGCTTGATTTCAGAACGGCAACTTATTTTTATTAAATTAAAAGGAAACTACTGGTGGATCTTTATCATTGTAGAGTGGTTGTGTACACTCACTCCCAACACACATTTCAGTCCAAACAGCTTGAAAAAGTGTATGTAGCACCAGATGACCCCTTTAAAGAACAAACTGACCACCATGACAATGCCAGCTCATTGATCCTAGCGTGTCCTGATATTCATGCCCAGCAAGAAGTGTGTCAAGCTGATTGTCTCAAGTGCTAGTTAAAAGTGCCAGTCAACAAGTCCTTCCTATTACAGTTTTTCTCACTTGCTAAAGCACAATTTTTGAAACCCTGCTCCATTTTCTGAAACCATTAAACACAAAACCTTATCTTCAAGCACTATTTACAAAACCTCTGACTCCTTGTGCAAGATGAAACTTTCACCTCAAAACTGTTTTACCTGTGTTCAAAATCCAGCACTGCTCTCAAATCATAAACAAAGTGATTAAAATGATGTACACTATCAAGCAGTCAGTAAACAATACAACAAAAAATAGAAAACACATTGTTAAAAACATATAGTTCTCAAGGAAAACTACATTTTTAATCTCAAAACAACTGTAATATTTTTCTGGCATTGTCTTATGATCAATTAAAACATTTTATTGTTGCTCATCAATTACATGTGTTCTCTATTTGTATTTGATTGTTGCCACTTGTGTTCACAGTTTAGGGAAAAAGAGAGCAGCTTTCCAGGAATGTGTCTTAGCAATTGAG
>JAUYWG010000047.1:4202923-4251652 GCA_034779775.1 Enteromius afrohamiltoni | reverse complement strand
CAAACGAGACACAGCACATGGAGACACAATGAAAACAAAACACAACAAAGACACATGGAACGGCAGACGGCGTGACAGTAATATTTAATATGTATGTGTTGATGTATGTATGATGATGTATGTATGTCTTTGATTTTATATTGCTTTGATTTTAATTTTTTTGTTTCTATGTGTAAATTTAGGGGCATATATATATATATATATTTATATATATATATATATATATACATTTGTTGACCACAAGATGTCATTGTCCATCATATAGACTTTCACGCCACACAGACTGTTGAACACCACCATGGACTTGGATTATCACTCTTTCTCGCCCCTATAGATTACGTTTGCCTGATCTCTGGTTTTCTCAAATATATCTGTTTGGCATTGTTTTGACCCTGCCTGTTTTTGAACATTCTTTCTTGCACATGGATCCATACACACATCTCATTTGCCTTTTCTCTCATTTTTCTAAAAATATAGAACAGTAATTGTTTGCAAATCAGATTATTCACTGATAATTTTACTCTCTGCTTGAGCTCACAAATCTTATACACACTTGTGTTCAGGTACGGCACGTTTTCAGCAAGTTGGCACCATATACTGTGTGTGTATATATATATATATATATATATATATATATGTATTTTTGCCATTGGTTTTCAAAATGTCATGGTTAGTTTAAAAACAGAGCGAATGACTGTTATTTTGATCAAATGACTTCAGATGACTTATAATATACTGTAGGGACTGTAGAGATGTTTTTGTCCAATTGGAGTTTTGCCTAATTTTGATCCAGTTCTGTTATGTATGCATAAAAAAAACAAAAGCTGAGACATTTTCCCTAAGATCTCCATATGTTTTATAAAGAGTAAATGATGATCATTTTCATGTTAACTATTCCTTTAAAGTTTGCACACACTTTGAAGCAGGCAGCACGCGACATACCTCATCATCTGCACGCATCACCATCGCTGCTGAAATACGTCATCCGTCTGCAAAATTGTGATCCCATCGCCACCATCTCTCACGCTGAGACAGCCGGGTTTGAGCTGAGAGGTTTTGTGTGGAGAGGAATGCAGAATTGCACGGTTCACAGGATGTGATAACGCAAAAAGGCACAGGATGGAGAATGCAAACACTGAGTCCTGGGGCCACTTTGACTCGCCTTCCTCAAAAACAGCACTGCAAGAATCAAAAGAGTAACACTGTGTTTAGAATTCATTTGAATGTGATCTTATTTTAAATGCTTTCCTGTCAAGAACTGACAGGAAACGACAGCTTATTGTGGCTGATGTGTGAAAACGCCATTTACTGTTTGGAGTTCCAGAAAAAAACTGTACTGATTAGTCTGAAGGACCTGGACTGAACTTTTGATACGAATATCCTACAACACTCTATTTCACAGCTAAAGGTATAGTCGGTATGTGATTTTGGAAAATATAATGTAGTTTAATGGAAAACTATATTAAAGGGTTAATTAATCAAAAATAAAAATTAGCCTGTGTTGTACTCACTTTCAAATCCTCCTAGGTGTATTTGACTTTCTTCTTTCACATGAATCCATTCGGAGTTACGGTAAAAATTGTCCTGGCCCCTAAGCCTTTCAATGTGTCTAAGTGGATGTTCGTTGTCAACAGTTCAGAAGACGTGAAGTAAAGTGCACACATCCATAAAAAATATCTCCCAGGGGCTCCTGTAGTAAATCCATGTGTTTTTTTTGGATAAATATTCATATTTCAAGTTTAATAAACACTTTTCTCGCACTTACGGTATCTGTCATATGTAAAAGGCTTAAGATGGATGCATTGTGTGATTATTAACGAGCACGCAGAGAAAACAAAACAGTTGCAAAATGCAGTTCATGAATTAAAAGCACAAAATGAGGATATGTAAAAAAAAAAATACGAAAATGTATCTAAACATTTTCCAGAGGAACACGCACATGTCCTAGGACATCCACCCAGACTGCTTTCGATTACCACAGTAAGCAGAAGCGAGAGAACAGTGTTTATTACGTTTGAAATATGGAAATTCACACTGTGTAATAAACGTGGACCCTTCTCCGCCGCTCCAGCAAAAGACACAACCCATAAAAACTTTCAGTAATGGATGATTGAAGCTTGATGCAGATATTTAACGTGCCAGATATCTCACGAGCATCAGCAACACATCTGTGCTTCTATCAGATTGTGTATTTGATAGCAAGGACTACGCGATTATCAGACACATGGACCGATTTAACACGATTAAGCGGCCTTAATAGATGATTGCTGGAACTGTCTCCATCTTAAGTCAAAGAGACATTTTGTTTGCAGAGACCTGTACATTGAAAAAGTGTCCTGTCAGGTCCCAAAGTCAGCCGTCAATCCATAAAATGACTTCATATAATAGAGAGACTTTTGTATCATCGCTGTGTTCCACTTCAGAGGATCGACAGAAAAGAACAGGGAACAAAATAAATTGCTAAATAAAGAGCTTCACTCAGGGCCAGAACGAGTCTATGCTGGAGGAGGAACCTACTGTCCCTATTCCTGACCTTCTAGTTGGCACATATACGTCTATCCTCATGTGCCCTTTCATAGTTATTTCATAGACATTATAGTAGAGAAGTGTAACCGGGGATTATTTTCAGTGGCGGGTAGCCACCGACGCAGCACTGCCTATTATAGCTTCACTCCTCTATTTTTAATGTAACACAACAAATGATGTCTGCAGAACTACTGCTGCTACAGCCACATAATGTTCTTACATTATAACACTCATTTCCAATGTGTGATGGCTGAAAAACTATAACGTGGGAGCCTCAATACCTTTGAGAAAAAAATAATAATTCAAATGTGACAAATATTGAGCGGAATATTTCCCCTGCGCTTTGTTCTGCACTCTAAAGTCTTTTTTTGGTCTTTTTGAGTAAGTTATTTCAGATATTCGGCCAGGCTTGGCTCTATACGGGTCCCAGGATGGGTCTGGCCTACCTGATCATGAACGTAACAACCCTGGGCCCACTTGAAAGATGAGGAAACTGTAAAATAAACTAAGAAATAATATGATACACCAGGGTCTTTCTTCATATTTAAGTCATCATCATATTGCATTGCATTATATTTTTTAATATAATGCAATCCCCCCCCCCCAAAAAAAAATCTAAGCATTTCAGTATCATCTTTCTAAGACATATTATTGGGAGATATAAAATGACAAAGGATATTTATATGGATTTTATATGTAATAGTCTGCTATTCAGTTCTAAAGAGCTCATCGAATTACAAGTTAGCAGAATTTCATTTTATTTTTTGGCCCTATAAATACAAATATACCAACAATCATTTTCAGATTTCATGCTGAGTTTAGGCACCCTATACCATACCAAGTCACAAAAGCCTGATGTATTAAATATGATATTCATCAAAAACATGTATGCAGCTTTTTCTAAATGAAGGTTAAATGAAGGTGCAAATAAATTAATAACAGGCAATTATTCTATATGGCAGGATGCATGGTTAATTATTTCATTTGTTTAATGATTCATCTTTATTAAAAAGTATTAGGGTATAAATCAGTGCCTATAAATCAGTTTAGCAGACGCTTTTATCCAAATTTTATAAAAAATACACATTACAGAGCCTATAAGTGTTTATATTGTATATAAACTAAACATGTTTATACCTAATAACTGAACTATATAAACTGGACACATACTAACCCTGGACAAAATCCCTAGCATCTAAGTGCTAACAAATCAGAGCCAGAAAATATTTGTGGGAACTAACCAGTTCTGTCGAACAATCAATCATGATTAATCACATCCAAAATAAAAGTTTTTGTTAACATAATATATTTGTGTGTACTGTGTATATTTATTATGTATATATAAAGAAACAAATATTTACGTATAAAATATATACATGCATGTGTGTGTATTTATGCATGCATAACAAATATATACAGTACACATACATATAATATGTATAATATGTTTAAATGTGTGAAATTGATCATCAATCCAGAAACAAGCTGTTTGACAAACACTACTGATCACACTATTAAAATAGGGTAGACTGAGTAAAGTTTTTGCTCTACTGGACAAATACTGATCTGAATAAGCATGAGTTTTTATCTGCCTACCAACAAAATAATTGTCCAAATCTCCATATTTGATTCCTGTTTTCCACAATCAGTGATCATGTGCTGAGATATAAATATAAATATATATATATACTGTACATTTATAGATAATATTATGGTCTAATTTTCCCATCGTATGCGTTGTCTCATCATCAGTGCAGTCAGCATGGGACCAAATATTATAACTATATTATAAATAATATTGCTAACTACCTTGGATGTTTGCCTGATTTTCTCAGTGACCCAAGCATTTTAGCATGTCCCAAAAAAATTTCAAATCAATAATTTGATCAAGAATAATTTGATCAAGATCAAGATTAAGATGATTTTGTTTTTCTGTGAAATTTGATAATTTCAAGTGGAATCCACACTATCCTAATTATATATATGTAATTTTTCTTTTTGTACATTTTCTAATGTGAATGTGCACATGACAATTTCCATGAATGAAAAATATTCACCCTGCTACAGCTATACTTGATCTACCCTGCCTTTTAATGTCTAAACATAACAGATGAGGGCAGGGGTTCTTAACTAACTGCTTAACTACCATACAGTAGATGCATCATTGGGGAAATTAATTACTGTTTTCTAAAAAAGACTGTTGACGTGACATAGGTGGTGATGTAAGAACTCCTACCAATTAATCAATTCATGCTTGCAATTAATATTAGAGAAATACAGTTAATTTACAAGAAACAGAATGCCATTGTTTTTTAATGATGTTAACATACAGTATGTAATTGGTGTATACTTTTATACCGCAGGCTATACATGCGGTTCCTTCAGCCAGCGGCTTTCTACAAAGCCTAGTTTTACTGAGATGCTGTTCTAACAAACATCTGGGGACTACTTTACATGATTTTCAATCCCCTTGGACACACACATTGACCCAAGTTACCAAGTTGGTCACCAAGTAAAATGACTTAAAGAGACCTTGACGTTCCTGGCTGAATTCAAGTCACTTAACAACAATGAAACAGTTTGTTCCACGGCCATACTTAGCTGACGCAGGAAGGGCGCGAGACCACTATAAAGCACAGGGCCTGGTGTGACTGGACCAGTTGCACCGCCCAAAAGATGGCCCTGGTTTGTACTGTTTGTTGTTTCATATGCTTTTCACAGAAGACTCTATACAGCAGTGCTCCCCTGTACTCAAAACTAAGTTGCACAGTACAACAGAAACACCAGAGGCCCCACTTGCGCTCCAAAATGTTTTAATAACCAGCGTCAATAGCCTCGTGGTTAGTGCTCTAACATACAGCTCAACTGCACTCATGATGACTCAAGTCCAGTTTTGTGGTCCTGTGCAGTCTGTTTAAAATTTTCGCAATACTTGTTGCAATTATCTAACTGTGAACGGGAACACTGTTCCCCCGGCAGACTTCTGTGTCCATGATCTGGTAAGGCTTTGGCTATGTGCTTAAACTAACAAATACACACAAATGCAGTGTGTCCAAATGACCATCTTAGCAAATTCTCACTTACTGTAAACACAGCCAGTTATGTCGTAAATGAACATAAACAGCCAAAATAATAACATGCTTGTCAGTATTTTATAAATCTGTACATTCAGTCTTAAAGTGACAGCAGCTTAATAAACCTGCTGCTGTGTCTGTCATTGTGATAAATCCTCAGAGACGTTCGGATCCATTTGCAGGCTTTTAATAACGTGGTCAGGCAGGCAAAGTTCGGTACACAGTAAACAGAATTGTCAGAGGCAGGCAGAAGGGTAGTCACAAGGCAGGCAGTAATAGGTCAGGGCAGGCAGCGAGAATCAGAATCCAATAAACAAACAGAGATCAAACCAGAATAACAATCAATAGAAAACGCTCAGAATTGACACCGTGGCAATCAAGACTTTGTGTCGAACTGACGTGGCATTAGCGTTTAAATAGTCTGAATAACGAGGAACACCTGGAAGCAGAAGATGCCGAGGTTCATATTACTAGTTTATTGACTGTTTATTAGTACTTATAAAGCACATATTAATGCCTTACTCTGCATGACTAAAATTAATTCAACTAACTAGAAGTAGCAAAATAGCAGTTTAATGCAATTTAATTGATAGTGAACATGTGCTCCCTATTCTAAAGTGGTATCTAAAGTACTGCATAGTTTGTTGTCTAGGACCGGCGTTGCACTGCAGTATTTTGTCAGCAATCAGCAGTATGCTAGTATTTAATTCTAAAAGTGTAACTTTTAGGGGTGGAAAACACATTTTCCAGATTACTTGAATAGAATTTGTCTCCTCCTGTCTGTCACTTGTCTCACAAAAGCGAACATAACATTTTCCAGCTGAATTTAAAGTGATCTCCTATTGTATGAAAGTTGTACGCCTCTTGAAAACATGAAATTGGACAGGATCTCGTTTGATGTCCTGTCTGTTATTGAATCGCTGACCCTGTGGAAGCGAAGGTGCCAACTTCCAAGGAATGTAGCAGGCTGCCGTGTTTATTCAGATGAGGAGACAGCTGTAATGAAAACTCTCCTCCGAGGATTGAAATAATTTGCGAGTGCTGAAAAGGTTTGACCTTCAAGATTTCTCCTCCTGCGTCAGACGTGATTTACGAAGCGGATGGCTGCCCGCCGCAGCACAGTAACGTGTCTTCTGCCAGGGATTCCCCGGTGTATCAGCAGGGATGCTTGGCTCGGAGGAGACTTCTAAAGGATTCCAGGTAATCTGATCTCCGTCAGTGGAGACGTGACCCTGGGGAAGGTTGGGTCACTAGGACATGAGGAATTGTTCAGGTTCGATGCGGGTAGAGACCCCCTATGCATGTGAATGTTTGTACACGCACACTGACTGTGTAAAACAGAGAAAAAATACACACTCACATGCTTCTGATAGCACACACACACCTAAGGTGCTCGAGTGTCATCATCTGAAAGAAGATGTATTGAAAAATGTATATACGGCCGTAGTTTCAGCATCAGACTCTTGACCCACCATCATTATTGTTCTTTTGAAGCTTGCATCCATGCGCTTGACATGTCATTTTTTCCTGTCCTTGAAGCATCTTCACATTATGTATCAGCTGCAACATGAAGGGCGCAGAAGAAAATGAAGTGCATGCCTGTACGTTCCTGCATTTCACATTGCACATGAAAGGTTGGTTATATAGTATTGATGTAAGCTTTCCATGGAGAAGGCCTGTCTCGTCTACAAAAGATTGTTTGGTGTGGAAAGTTGCTCTTTCGGAGCTCTGGAGACTTTACTGAGCTCTTAGTTTGAGTATCAACTTCTCAGATACTCCTCATAGAATTCAGTAAGAGATGTAAAATGGAAACAAATGAAACACTGACATACAAAAAGCATGTATAAGTTTTCCACTATAGTTTGGATTAGTTTTTCTTTTTATATTTCTGATTTTATATTTTTGGTAACATTGTAGTACTGTATATTGACCAGTTCTCAGTATTACCTATGCTTATTAGCACACCTATTATTAACATATTGGCTTAACCCTAACCCTTCTTCATGACCATATCCCTAATCAATACCTAAACTTAATAACTTAAAATAATCTTACTAACTATGAATAAAAATTAGGAAAAATTAGGAGTTTTTGAACATATTTTGTTATGAGTAATTATATTTTATGGTTTTACTTTAAAACTATAGCCAACACTCCAATCTTCACATAATTCTTTAATAATTATTTTAATATGCCGATTTGCGTGGTGATGTTACTGTCGCTTTTGATCAATTTAATGCATCCTAGCAAAGCAAAACAAAACGTTTTCTTATTTTTAAACACTAATTAATTTGAAAGGATTCAAGCTCAAAACATAGAATTACTGTTTCTGTACAAGCTGTCACTGGTTACTATCTGGTGTCTATCTTATAAATTCCATATCGGCCCTTTTTTCCCCCATAATTTGCATTTTTTCCCTTTGCAGAAGGCTGTGCCATTCTAGCCTCTGTTCTCTTAGCACTGGATCACAGCATGCCGGAGGCAGCGAAAGGAGACTTCACGCATGGACAACTACCGGATTGAGACGCTTTCTCACAGGAGCGCATTCGTCATTGTAATTAGCCTTAATCATGGGGGGTGTGCTGCTTTCTGAAAGGGAGGGGAAAGGGGGCGTGTGAGACTCCCAATGTGTCAACAGTCGATTCACTGGCCGCTTCCATTTGAATATGAATCTCAAACAAAAACAAAGACTTCAGCGTTAAGATTCCGCTCGCTCTTTCGCTCCCCACCACGCCGCTGCAGAAGGCCTGAATCCTCATCCCCTGAAAGACACATGGGAAACTCTGGGGCTCTGTGCGCTTTTGCCAAAAAGAAGCAGGCCTCGAAGCTCTGCCTTTCTGGCCTACACACATGCACGGTCCCCTACACACAGAGGGGAACCTCTCACAGCGAACATCCGCTCACAAAGTGCTTCTACATGTTTTGTCTTCAAATGACAAGTTGATGACACATTCGGAAGGAAAGTCTGTCGCATGTGTGAGGACTCATCCATGCACGCATCTTGTTGTTTCTCATTGTCTGGAGAGTATTCAACAGGTCCGCCGGGCCCGTACAGGATATCACTGCCGCTACATCTCCGCTCTCACTGAGCAATTCACCGCCACGCATTCCCAATCATAATTATTCACTGTTGAAATGATTAGAGTGTCTTGACAGACTCCAGTTCAAGCCAACAGTGATTAATGGGAGAACCCTGTGAGCCCTTATTTTAATAATTAATAGGATAACGTGATGATTGCAGCAAACTGCTTAATGTTATTACACTTGCAAATGAGATTTTTGACGTTAAAGAAACCAAAGCCGTCATCGGTGTTTCTGTCCAAGTAAATCGTGTTTTAAATGGGTATTGCATAATTCATACAATCTGAGGAGAGAACACCTATGAATAATGGAAACTTTGCATATTAAAATTTGCATTTTGCAAAGAATTGTTCGTCCCTTGGAGTCTATTTTTTGGGTTTAAAATTCTGGATTTCATGGCACAAAATGACGACACTGGAGCTCAAATACTGGATAATGTTATTAATTCATGTAATAATTGTGTATCATGTAAAATAATCTGAAGGTGATCTGACTTCATATATCCAAATAAAATTATAATTAGCTGTTAAAAAAGTGTAGATGTCAGTTGATTAGTTTAGACAGTAAGTGTCTAAATACTGTTTGGAGCCACTCACATTTATTTAGGAATTATTTAGGAAAAAGATATGCCTTTAATGTATTTGACATGACCACCACGACTCAGACCACATGTTTGTGACCCCTTGGCAGCACCAGACTTAGGTCGCCATCTACTGGAGGGAGTGCTTTTGTACCCCAATGGCCTGACAGCTATCCCCCGGACAAACTAACTAACCTTGCGACAGAGCTGCTGGTATATTTCTATGAAATAAGATGCTTGGATCTCACAAAGAGCACAATATTTTACTCAGAATCACTGTTATTTGGTGGTTAAAATGATATAGTGCAAGGCTATAGAAAGAAAAGCATCTGCTCGTTGAATGTTTATCATAATTGTGCCATTTGGGGCATCAGGAGAAAAGAGAGAGCAAAATGTGAAACCCACATTTGAAAATGAAAGCCTCTACAAAGAAGCAAAGAAACAATGACGACTGCAGATATTCAGCTTGTACTGTTTAGGCGGACACCATCAAAAACCTTCGAAGAAAATGAGTTTGTCCTCTGAAAAGGGTACTTTGATCATAATATGATATGATTTAATTAGGACCAGATAAAATTATAGATAGTAACACTGTAAATTAAAAATTTGTGATACATGGTAGCTAAAAGAAAGATTTAATGAAATTAAATTAGTTGAAGTCTGTAACTGTTATGCACATGTAAATTAATCATTTACTCTAATATGTTGCACGTACTGTGGAAATGCATGTTTTTTATATTATAAATAAATGGTTACACTTTATTTTAAGATATCCTTATTACAGTAATATTAATTACACACATGTACTACTGTATATGGTAAGATTTAGGATTAGGGTTTCGCTTAGGGTCACTTGCATGTAATAATACATTTCTCATTATTATTATAACTGTATGTACTTGAAATTTGTAAAATAATAATAATACATTTGCAAAAAATGAATGTGTAAATGCATTTCTTATTTAAAACTACTGTACTTACTGTACCCTAATCGTAACCATGATATATGTCTCTAACTCAATAGCAGCAAAAATATTCTGTAATACACAGTACTACTTGTGTAAGTACATAGTAGTTACAGATATCTAATGTAAAATGGGACAACATTGTTTAATGTATATTTATACATTTATATGAATAAAAATGTGTCTGAATAGCATCAACAAATCAAGTGCGTCTTGTTTTTTATATGTTCATCATAATAGCCTGTGGGTGAAATCCTTGCATATCCTTGTTTGGAGCCAAAGGATTAGAGGAAAAATACATAGCGTCACATTTTAAGAGCTCATGCATCACTTTTATCAATAAACACCTCACACCTGTAAAATAAAATCTATGTTATCTACCTCCAGAATGCGGGAATTATACCGTATCCCAGAGTGCCTTGCATGCTCTATCTGTCTGTCTCTCTTTTCCTGAGATTATTCCACTTTGTTATTATGATTTCACCTTTGCGCTGCCATTCAGCGATTATTGATGATGTCTGTGGCTATGCTGTGCATCCGGCCTTTGACCAGAGGACACATCTTGATTCATGCAGACAAATAAAAGCATCAGAGGCAACATATCGATTTTGTAGAGAGCGACCAGAACAGCCACGTCGGCAAGACCGTTATGCTTGTTTCCTTTTACTTTTTCATGGAGGAAATAACAAATAGATTACACACGAAACCAAGAAGAAGTAGCTTGTTTTCATAAGAAAGAAGGCATGGCAAAGAAATAACTTATCAAATAAATGTAATTATTAATTGGGCTGAGGAGAGGTGTTGGCCTGCCGGGCTGAATGAATCAATGTCTGGCTTTATGGTGACGTGTGACATTTAGATTTCATGCAAGAGGCAGAATGACGATTCTGTGACTGAATGCTGCATGTCCTCTCTCACACTTAAAGGTTATTAACATCGCCGGGATGATTTCACTCAGTTATTGAGGGTTTATATTAAAGGAACAGTTGACCAAAAAAATGGAATTAGCTTTGAACATACTCACCCTCAGACCATACAAGATGTTGATGAGTTTGTTTCTTTATGGGAACAGATTTGGAGATTTTTAACCAATGGATCCTCTGCAGTGAATGGGTGCCGTCAGAACGATAGTCCAAACAACTGATAAAAACATTAAGATGTTTTGACTTTAAAACATGCCTTCTGGCCAATAAAAGTCATGATTCCTCCAATAAAACAGTAAATCCACTGTTGTCCTCTCACATTAAAACCCACCAACACATTTGTTTAAAACAGTTTTTGCTTGAAATCGGTGTTTGTTCTGTGCATATTTTTTTGAGCAAGCAATGTTATGAACAGAGGGCCCAACTGAAGAAGAAAAAAATGCCCAAATGATTCATTTATTTATTACAAGCATGCAACTTATGGATTATTTGGTGCTTTTATAATCAGTTTGGGCTCTCATTTGGATGGCACCCATTCAATACAGCAAGTGGTATCTCCAAAATGCAGTTTCTTTTTCAGTGGAACACAAAATTAAAAAAAGATATACATTTGTTTAGGACTGTTTTAGACTGTTTTTGTTTGTTCTGTGTGTTTTTATGAACTATTATTAACAACATAAGTTAAAAAAGGACTGCAGTGGATCCGTTGAGCAAGTCTCCAAAAGAAGAAACAAGCTCATCTACATCTTAAATTCTCTGCAAATGTTAGATGAACAGTTTCTTTAGGCCAGTATCCACAAGCCAGAGAAAGGCATTTTAATTTAGTTTCTTTTTCGATGGAACACAAAAAAAGTTATTTAGCTGCTCCTTTCCATAAAGAAAAAGTAAACTGAGGCTGTTAAACTCCAAATAAAGTGCACAAAACACCCTATAAGTACCATAAATATTGTTTCTATGACTCAACCACTCTATTCCGTTTCACTGAGGAGTCCTTCTTAATAAAAAAGAATGAATCCTGCAGAAAACGACACTGCAGGACAAATACCCTCAAGCATTATATTATCAACATAATTAATTTTATCTGTTGCAATGGTTCACTGCAGATGATCAATACACATTGATAGAGACTTCAATTCAGTCTCACAGTTACAGTCAGTGGCGTGTCATCCTCTATATTGGGCTTTTGGTTTACTGCGATAGAAACAATCCCATTACATTTATTCAACTTACAGCTTTGGGTTGTTATTGTCAACCAAGGCTATATTAATTTGACCAAAACTGTAGTTTGAAATATCATTACAATGTGCTCAAGGAACATTTATAATCATTATCCATGTAAAAAACAGCTCTGCTTAACATTGTGTGTAAACCCCAATGCAAAGTATCCTTTCATGTCATTATAATGTCTTTACTGTCACTGTTGATGTATCCTTGCTGATTAATATACTTCATTTTTCAATAAAAAGTAACTAATTTAAAACCTGAAAGTATAGCGCACAAGTCATTTGTTTTATTTTGTTGCCATATATTGAGATTAAATATACCGTGGCACTTGTGGCATCTAATCATGTCATCGTGTTAGTCACGTCATTTTTGGATGACGTGTTCCTTTGAGTCTGTTTCAGAGAACAAATGACAGGATCTTTAGGTGAGATTTTGATAACCAGCAGGACTGAAGTGGGATAAAATGGTGCTTGTCTTTTAATTAAAACAGATAACAAATAAAGAGAGGAAAGCTGAAGCTGGATATATGAGGCTCATGTGCTTCTGTGGATTAAGGTTGTGCTGATGGAGGAAGAGGAGGTATATGGTGAGTAAGGAACCCCTGCAGACAGAAGTGCACTACAGCGCCAGTCAATCTCAGTCTGTTCACCAGGAATAATTTGAGCTTGAACGTAAGATCAGCTCCCTCCAATACACACAATTTGCCTCAGAGAGATGGAAAAGCTATTACACGCTATAAAACACCATGAAAGTTTATATTTTGAAGTTTAGCTCATATTTATAAGTGACTCTGTGCAACACTCTCATCCTCTGAATATTTTAAACGTTTGAATTTTAAACAAAGAACATCAACAATTGTCATTTTTCATTCTATAGCCAAAAATAACAGCCTTACGGGTTTGGAACAACATGAGAGGGAGGAAATAATGACAGAACCTCCACTTGATAAAAGAGCACTGCTGTTTTAAACCGGTCAGCACATCATCTATTTAAACAGAGATCAGTTGACTGCAGCCTGGATGCTGAATTGCCAAATTACATTTTGACCTCTACTGCTGAACAGAAGAATGTTCTGTGTTTGTGAGTATTTGCAACACATACTGTCAAACAAATAAAGGTGCTTTCTTAATTTCTCCATTTGCAGCAAGTGAAGCTCTCTTGGCTATTGTAGAAAAAAGCAGCAGGCAAGTCTAAGTGAGGCAATAACACTAAGCATTCAGACACCATTTTCTCCAATCTGTATGGAAGTTTAAATAAATCCTGAAAACCTTTATTAGCTGATTCAGTTGTGTTCAATTAGAATTGGACAAAAACTGCAGGAAAGTGTCTCTTGTTTCCCAATAGCACAAGTAGTTTACCAGCACCTTATTTCAGGTGAGAACCCTACACACTATTGTTCTCAATTTCTTTCATAACAGTCATACCACATATCCTATTATGATTTTGCCACAGTGTCAATTCTTGTAATACATTACCTAAGGATAATTGCTTTCATAGATGAACTTCACATCTCTTATGACAAAAGACAACCACGGGAACATATATGCTTCAGGGAGAAAGGAAACTGTCTTGCTTGGTTTTGTCATGAAGTGGATGTAATTGAATGGAGTCTCATTATCCATCTACAATGTATTCCTGAGGGTACATTACACAGGGGTCTGTAAGACCCCCAGGGAGTCCGGATTAATGTTCCACTTTAGAGAAAAGAAAAGGGGTATGGTGCTGGGTAATGGGACCCCTACTAGAGACTCCCTGCAATCTCAGAGAAATCAATGGAGAAATATCACATTTCTCTCTGTTCAGGTGTGTATACAAGCAGCAACAAGCCTACGCACAACTACTGTGAGTTTAGTGCAGATCATAATCAACAGTACATGTGTCTTCCAGTAATGCTGACACAACCATTACCATTGATGAGAGGGATGATCCTACCTCTCTGCTTGGATTTAGAGTTTCAGGTGAAAAAGTGCATGTTCAGTCTCATATTTTTCAGACTTCCAGAAAACAACAAATATGATTTAATGTGGGGCTTTCTCAGAAGTGCCTTTTCTTTACTGAAGAGGCAGAGTTTGACAGTGCTTGAAAGATTGTTGATTGTCTGGACAGCTTCCATTTTAGCCAAAGAGCTCTGCAAGCGGCAACTGCATCAGTTATCTAATACAGAGTTTTAAAACGGAGGTCTAGGGACCTCCAAGGGGGAAGCAAAGGGAGTGCTAGGTTTGACACGTCCCTGATATTTTAGCACTGGAATATACATGTCAATGGTAAAGGCTTATTTCACCCCAAAATGAGAATTTTGTCATTAATCACTTACCCCCATATCGTTCCAAACACGTAAAAGCTTTGTTCATAATCTAGATTAAAGACGCATCTTTTTAGCCAAGCATTCGAATAATACATCTTTTAGTACACTTAGAAGAATAGTACACTTTTTGAGTATCTGCACTTGTGATATATTGATGATAGAAAGCCTATCAGGGACTTGTAACATTTAAAAAAAAATGCTTTGCCGACACGTAAAGCAATGTTTCTGTTGGGCAGTTATATAGGCCTAGCTATGGCTATTGAGTTAGCAGGTTGGATTATTTGTTTTTATTTTATTTTTTCCTGATTAAAGAAATTTCACTGTACACTTCATTCAAATGTAGATGAATGAATGCACTTTGATGTGTGTACACACTGCTGTGTAACAACACTACCATGCTGTTTTGTGATGATGGGTAGGAGTGTTAAAGCCACCTCACTGATTTATGAAGATCAATAATCTTTCGCTGCACATAAAAATATATTCTTTGGTTTTTCCCATTGTGATGAATGACTAAGGAATTGTGTTCTTGTTTTCCCTCCTTTTTATATTCCTGTGAAGCGGGAAGCCAAGGCCGAATTATGCCATGTTCATAATCACCCTGGAGTGCTCAGTTTTGTGAATAACAATGTAAATATACTTCTGAGATATTTTACTCATGAGAATTTGATTATGACTATCCCAAAGTAATTTTTTTATTTTTTGATGTTCAGTTGTTTCATTTCTATAGTTTTTAACGTTCATAAAATCTCTTTATTACACAGATATTACAAACAAGTCAGTAGGTTGCTTCAGAGGTATGAGGTATTGCAAGTATAACATAAATCAATAATGCAACTATGCATTGACTGGAAATTTACTCATAATACTTAAGTACTTTTAAAAGCAAGTACTTCTATACTTTCACTTAAGTCAAAATTTGTGTTGACAAGTAATATGTGACCAGTAGAATCTATAATCTCACTCAAGTAATGGATTTGTGTACTTTGTCCGCCTCTGGCTGTAACATTATGACGCTACAAGAATACAAGAATAAGTCAAATAGGGACTTTATTCAACAATTGGTATCATCCCTGTAGTGCCATTTTGGAGATGCACATACCATACGTACTTCTGTTTCAGCAATGGAAAGTAAATGGGACACTCACAAGCCTCCTGGTTTCATCCAATATTTCATAAATTGTGTTCTGAAGACGAACAGCTTTTATGGTTTTAGAATGACATGGAGGTAAGTGATTAATGACAAAATGTTTGGTCTTGGTGAAGAGAACAAGTACAGATACTTGCTACTACCAATACATGTTATTATGTAAGAAATACTGCTGCTGCACATATACATGAAATAACCCTCATATAAATATATATATACCTGAAATTAACATTTAGCAGTTCACTACAGGTGAAGCTGAGAGGTATGCTACAGCAAACAGTGTATGTTGAGGGAAAATCTCATTGGTTGCGGCTGTGATTACTATTATCAGCCTATACCATCTAAAGTATCTTAGTAATACTGTGAGTATCTTAGTCATGAAAGAACTTTGCATTTATGATTATAATGTCATGATATAATCACTGTAGCATCACAACGTTGAAAATCTCTGCTCTCATGGTTGTTCAGATTGTTACAACTTAACTTCCTTAAGTGAAAGACAAACTTTGACATGCACTTGAACCTGAACACAGTTTGCTAGGTGAGGAGGAACCTCTTGAGGAAAATCTTGTGAGTGTAACTTGTGATAAGGTTCACAATTATCTCTACATAATTGCAATGCTGTTTTAAAATCTCTCTCTCTTTTTAGTGCAGATTATACACAGGTGGATTCATGTTGAACATAGAATTTGTTAACAGTGTGTCAGTGTTAGGGTGTTCTGTCAAGATGACTCAATTCCTAAAAATATCTAGAGTAAGACATTCCACACATTCCCCAAGAATTCCTCAGGGATCTAATACTTATGCATTTGTAGTGCATAAAGGTAGGAATGCTGCTTTATTATTTACCACCATTCTAGACATTACAGTACAAATCTCCCACATGCCCACGGTGAACGTTTTTGTCCTGACAATCACCAAGCGGAAAAAAAGCTCCCTAGCACACACGCATATGCAACAAAATAATTTTGCAAAATAACAAGTCTCTTCTCTGATGCGCACAGTTTATTTGTCAATTGCAACCGCCCTGCTACTGTTTCCTGGATCTGATGAGGATCTCTGACAGCTTGGAGTTGATCCCGGTACCAATCTGGCCCCTCCGTGCCAACGGGAAACCGGCCAGCATGGCATCTGCGTAGGGGGAGAGCGACATTGCGACAACAGTTGGAGGCTCATGAGTGAGATAGAGGGACGGAGAGAGCGACACAGCAGTTCTTCAGCGTTGCCAGAGCTGTCAGACCATTAAAAAGCCAAATGATGATGAATGAGAGAGATCAGCCTGTCGGAAAAAGCCCCCCTGGCTGTCATCATCCAGCTACCCCACTCTCAATCCTCATTCCACTTTTGAAGGGTTTTTCCTCTCAAATCATTCACATCCCGATGCATTCTGATTCCCAACACACCTTTGAAATACACGCTGATCGTGTTGATGATTTGGTGTCAGAAATTGAAATATTGCATATGGCAATAACAGTCACAGAAAAGAGTATTTCCGTGCCTCTATCTATAGGGACTTAAAATAGCAGAAAGGATATTGAATGAATAGAGTACGCTTATGAAAGCGGATGGGAACTGTAAATCAAAGACAGTAAAATGGATAAGAGCATCCACCTATGAGTGAAATTTCACAGCGGAGGGAGTCTAAGAGCAAGCTGAGAGCAAGTCAAGATGAAAAGCTAAGAGAATTTGTTTAGCTGTTTTGAACCAGAGTGGTGCCAAATCTAGTAGAGATATTTATTGTACATAACTCTGAGTCCACTGAGATTCAGTGGAGCAAACTGGATGTGTTCCAAAACTTAGCAGCCTGTCTCGCTGATTACACAGGCAGCTGCCTTCAACGATCACGAAACCTCAGGAGTGATTGATTTGAAGTGCTTTACACAGGCACCAAATTCACAAGAATGACTTGATTTATCTACCATGTTTTTACTAAACTGTTATTACGTGAAATATGGTTTGTGTCATTTTAAAAACATTTAATAAAAATTGTCAAAGCGTACTGCCCTGTTTTTTTTTTTTCCACAATTTGGACCTTGTGTATACACTATAAACATAATCATTTTTAAAAAAAGGTGTTCTGATATTCCACCTTCTTTGACGGGGGAATTTTTTTTCTCGGTCAGTTTCTCATTCAGCCGAAGTCTGGCAAGGGAGCAACATCTCCAAGTCACTACATAGCTGAGCTGCCACAATTATATCTGCACCTGTATGATTGCTCCAACCCAGTCTCACAACAATCTGTACATATTTTACGAGGTGGACAATTCATACAAACTTGTACGACCTCAATCATGTGATTTTTGCTAAAACATGCGTGTGTTACGAGTTGCCAATTCGTACGAAAGACCTACACCTGCCCCTAAACCTACCCATCACTGGGGTTTAGACAAATTGTACGAGTGAGATTTTGGTAGTGAGACTGTGTTGGATTGCACATGTAGGGACTTAAAAATTCAGCGAAAGCAATTCATTCCTACATGTTATGCAAAAAGCAAAGTAGAGAAACATCAGATTCAAGCTTTCCAAAGCCATGAAAAGAATGAAAGGAAAGGGTAAAGATATAAGGTAGCAAGTACCAAATACATGCGTTTTAAATAAATTTCACATCATGCTTCTGCAGTTGTTGTCCTTCTTTCAAAGCAAGTTTAAAAGGTATACAATAGAAATCTGTTTTTATCAAACTTATGCGAGCGTTGTGTCATATTTACGTTAATCTACACTCCGCCTCCAGCAGGGGTGTCAGAATGTTTGGAAACAGTATACAGCCTTTTTCAAACTTCGTTTTGCCCTTTGTTTGAAATATATTGGGGCCTTAACTGGTCATGTTCTGGTATTAAGCAGGTCCTAAACAGGAGCTAGTTCTTAAGGATCAGCTTAAACCAGCACCTAAGCTTCAGCATATGCTGTTTTTTCCAACAGGGACAAACTATTAACAAAACCAGCTTTGAAGTGTTTGAAAAAAATAAAATAAAATAAAATAAAAGTAAGCCATCTATAAGCCAGGTTTTTCTTTTATTATTATTTAAAAGGTTGGACATTCATTCATATAGCCGCAATGTCAAACATTTCTTTGCAGTTTCAACCTGAGGCCTGTCTCTTATACGTATCAGCTCTGGCCTCCAGGCAAGAGTGCTCTGCACAGTAAACACCTGAGCCTAGATGTACCCCCACTTGATGAATTTAATAAATAATACAACACTTCAAAACAGAATTGTTGAGTGACAAAGCATGGGAAAAGTACCCATGGAAAGGGAACCAATAAAGGAAGAAATGAAAGAAAGAAACACTTTGAAAAAACAAAACATTTGGAAAAGGTCAGGATCAGATAATCACAGTATAAAAGATACCAGCAACGGAAAGCCTGAATGCGAGACAGATGTTGGAAACCCACAGGAAGTCATGGTGAGGCAGCTCCAACTGTGAGTGAGAGCTGCTTCTCCTGTGGAGACATCGATCCACATATTGACCGAATCCCCTCACACCTTCCTTCATCTTACTACAGCTCAGCGAGGCTCCCAGAGGAAGAGTGACCGGTGAGAGGACAAAGAGCATACGACGGAAAGAACAGCTCTCTAGTTATTCATGACCTATCACAGGAAAACACAGCTGATTCAGTTGACATTTAGCCTTTGACTCTACAAATAGATGACACCCGCTGTAAAAGATTCATTTCAGATAGGTACTGTAGGTGAACAAATACAACGTTTGCGGCTAGAATTTGAGTAGCATTATACAAGATCTTTGTGCAGGTTTTCAGTAGGATATGACAAACAAAAATGGCAATTCTATTGGCTCTTTCACATGATTCACATCAGGCCCACATGAAAAGTGTTGTGGGTAGTATCACGAATGGGTTTTTGAGTTTACAAGTAGGTAGTAAGCTGGGACGCACACCGTAAAAACTGTGTTAGCTGATGAAACGTTACTGTCTCTGGATGCTGTACCCAGATGTTAAATTGTTGAGCAGGTAAAGCTCATTGCACTGGTTAACATCAACATGAGTCATCTGAAAAGGACTTATATGTCCTTTTACACAGTTCAGTTTCTATCATTCTGAGCAGAGTCTGAAGACCCTCGTGTGAGCTTATGTCCTGTAGTAACTATAATTGTGGAGTGCACAAAAAGTGCATCTAGATCAGGGGTCTCCAACTTTGTTCCTGGAGGGCTGGAGCCCTGCAGAGTTTCGATGCAACCCTAGTTAAACACACCTGATCCAGCTAATAAAGTCCTTTAGGTTTATTTGAAAGCTACATGTGTTTTGGAACTAAACTCTGCAGGGCTGTGGCCTTTCAGAAAATGAGTTTGACACCCTTGATCTAGATCAGGGCTTCCCAAACACATTCCTGGAGCCTCCCCAACACTGCACATTTCACATATCTATTCACGTACCATTTTAGGTCTTGGAGTTGCTACTAATGAGTAGATGAGTTAAATCAGCAGTGATTGATAAAAGAGACATGCAAAATGTGAAGTGTTGGGGAGGGTATGTGTTTGGGAACCCCTGATGTAGATCAAACACATTTCCATATCTTTCTCTATAGATCTTGTGATACTGCTTTTCCACTAAGGCCGGTTCCAGAGCGAATGCCCGTCTGTGCTTTTCCACATAAAAACCCTGGAACTGTGCCCAAATTTTTGTTCCCAAACAGCCCCTAAACTTCTGAGTTGGTCATGACGTTGGTGGGCAGAACTCCCATTACTTCTGGATTCTGTCACTGGTCCAAGTCATAACTCTCTGGTTCAGGAGCCCATGAGGGTTTGGCGTTGATAGTGTTGCCATATAAACACAGAATTTAGATAGAGTACAATGTGACATGTTATCATATAGGAATTAAGATATGGCGTGAAGGCAGCTATTGAACACATCATATTAATACTACACACATTCATATTATTTAGAACATAATTTTTAATGGTCACAAAGTTATTACTTCATTTTTGGTAATTCTGGGTGCAGTGCAGATCTTGATTTATGAAGTTGTAATTGTAGAATTGTAGACTAAAGAACCTACTAAAGTATACCACAAGTTGAGAAGAAGTGTAATGTTTTTAGGTTTGTCAACCATGAAAAATAACTGATAGGGAAATTATAGGTTCCTCTTTGGTCACTTTACCAACTTAGCAACTGTCATTGAGATGAACTGGAAAGCTCCTGGGTATTTTTATTTTCTCTATGTGCATTATAAACTTCCTAGGCAGAAAATTTCACCCAGCAGATTCCCATTTACGTCTGTTTGAGGTCACTTAAAGTCCTTTCTATAATTCCTTACATTACTTGAGTGATTGATTTCCTTCTGCATTCTTCTTTCTTGTCACTACCTGAACCTGAAATATAAGGAACTGAAGATCAATCCATCAATCAATTCCTTTTATTATATAATAATAATTAATTAATATAGCGCTTTTAACAATACAGATTGTAGCAAAGCACTAAACATTATCAAATAGAAGAACAGAGTGATGGTAATGTATAATGACAAGATTAAATTATTTATTTATTAAATGCAGAGACGGTCTCTGTAATCAAGACAACGACAATCAACTAAGCAAGCGATAGGCGACAGCGGGTAAGGAACCAAAACCCCATCCATGAGAGAATGGGGGAACATTTTGGGGAGAACCAGGCTTGGTTGGGGCCAGTTCTCCTCTGGCTGGACACCCAGCACCTAATTTCCAGTTCAATTGGAAGATGGTAGTGATAAACCAACAATTTACACAGTGTACAGTATGCTTGGCTGCCACCCATCGGTGAGATCCAGTGATTTGAGATCTTTCAAAATAAAAATCTTACTATTTGTTCCTCAAGTCAGGTGAGAGTAGAAGCTTCTCCTAGACCATCTCATGTGGTCTCATTGAAGGAGGGGGCCAATGTGAAAGTGCCATTACATTCTAAGTGAATCTTGATTAAAGGTCTTCCAGCACCTGTTAATGTGTATGTGGTGTGTAGTAGTGGTTCAATCCCTGCAACGACTGAGCCATGAGCCATCACCATTGTGCCCTTGAGAAAGGCACTTAACCCCAGGTTGCCCCAGGGGAATTGTCCCTGTAATAAGTTCATGTGCTGTTCTATGGTGACATTGCGTGAAAGTGACGGAAAACAAATTTTGTGGGCTCTAGCCATGAAGCAATAAATAAAGATTCTAATCTGTTTTATATAGTAGTGTCACAGTGAGAACTGGAGCTAAACAAGCTGCCGGCACTTGTGAGAAATCACGAGTTAAGCAGGTACAAAAGAGAGCAATAAAGCAAAAAAAAAAAACTTCTAAAAATCCAAGTTTAAAAACATGCACTTAAATGTTTCCAGCATTTTTTATGTCATATCCTTTCTTTAACGGAACTATGTAATTTTAAAATGATTTGACATTTGACAATGCAAAACTACATCCTGGCCAGCAGTCCTCATTGTGCAAATTTATGTTACCTTTTAAGTTGACAGACAGAGAAAATGACAGCTCTGAGAAGGGCGCTTTGTTCCCAACATTTAGAAGAAAATACTATTTAAAATAGGACTAGTTAACACAGGAAGCTGGAAAAATACTGCTTTTAGTTTGCTGTTGGAAGTTTCCTGGGATGTTGCCAGTTCAGAAATTGCAATTATATAGTGCTGTGTAATTGATGGTGATTAATGCTATATTAATTTTCTGTGCCAAAATTTATGAGTAACATAGTCTTGTTGAGCAAAATTTAGTAATCCCAGAAATTAGTTGTATTTCCTAACAAGCAAATTTAATTTGTAAGCTAACATTTATAAATACAATTAATACAACATGACATCATATACGACAAGCTGAAAAGATGCATGACTGTATGAATAGGCATAGAACCTCTGAAATGCAAATGTTATCTCACATGGGACTTAAATGTTTACCTGATGAACACAAGATCAAATTAACTTCTATTGTTCTTTAAGTTATCGTTTTTTTCTTTAAAGCAATCAGCTATTCCAAGAAAAATAAACATCTAAAAAGGAGTCTGTCCCTTGGGGGAAAAAGGCAAAATATTATAATCTGTCATCTAGCTCATTAATATGCAAATTGAATCCTGTTTAGTCAGTCGTTTTACCATGCGAGTTAGGTTGTTATATGCCACATCATATTTGTCGAGATGTAGAAAACATAACATTGATGCCTTTTCAATTTGAATATTAATGAGGTTTAAATCATTTGCTGCTCTTCCAGATTTAACAGGTTCTTGCATTTATCAAAGTGTACACAACAAACATCTCCTTAAAAAATCTTCAAATAGGGCAAGCAATTCAGGGGCAGACTAAATCCTATTTGGAAGAGTTAAATGCCTCTGTCTGATGGAATAATGCATTGACAGTGCAAATCAAAATATGCGCTGAACTGTAGAGTAAAACGTCAAGTAAATGAAAACCCACTCTTAGAAGTTCAACAAATACAGAACATTACAATATGAGAAACCTCAAATTGGTCAATACAAAAATTCTAAATTTTCATAAGAAACCCACATATTGTTACGTGCAGGTCTAGCAGAGAGATCGCTGGAGACGTGGAAGTGCAATCAACACACTTTTAATATTACACTTAAACAACATTAATCAGAAGACAAGCAAAAGCATGGTTAAACAACATCAATCATGAACAAACTGGAACTGAAAAGGACAAGGTATTTATACACAAAAAATAAAGACTAAAGTGAGAGCAGCTGGGGAGACACAGGGGGACACAAATCTACTAATAGGAAGGAAACTCCAAAACGAAACCAAAACAGGAAGACATGAAACTAAGAACAAAATACATAAACACTGAGTATACACAGAACTAAACAGACATGAAATATAACATTACCCTGAAAGGTGCATACTTAGGTGCCGCAAGTAACAACAAAGAAAACAAAAAACTGGGGAGGGGGGAGTTGGCACCCTGAAGCCCACAAGGGCAGAGTCAAGGGAGCCTTTAGGGTGCATCGGGAGCCTTAGGAGGCAATGGCGGATCAGGAGTCTTAGGAGGCCATGGCGGATCAGGAGTCTTAGGAGGCCGAGGCGGACCAGGAGCCCTGGGAGGCCGTGGCGGATCAGGAGCCTTGGGAGGCCATGGCGGATCTACAGGGGTCCAGCTCCAAACCCCTGTCCCACCCACCCTTTCCAGGAGCCTATCTCTACTGCCCCCCCAAAAAAATTTTCTTAGGGAGGCTCACTGACCTTGAAGACCCCGGTCCATGGGGTGGCTTCACTGTGGTGATGTTAGGTGGGCGTTCAGGTGAGCGGGCTCTGGAGGTCGCTCGGAAGGGAAGCGTAATGGGCTCTAGAGGGTGCTCTTGCAGGGCAGTGGGCTCTGGGAGGTGCACCAAAGGAACTGGCGTTTCCGAGGAGCTGGTCGTGGGCACTCTCTCTGAGCAGGTTTGTTACAGCGCTCAGGCAGCACGGGCGTGTCATGGCGTTCAGGTGCGTAGACTTAGTGAAGCGCTCTGGCATCGCGGCTTCAGAAAGGCGCTCTTGTAGCACATGCTCGTTGCATTGCTTGGGCAACGTGGGCTCGTTGTAGCGCTCAGGAAGCGTGGGCTCAATGAAGCACGCTTACAGCGTGGATTCATCAACGCGCTCTTGAAGCACGGGTCTGGAGGTAGTGGACAATATGATACCCACAGGATGGTAAGGAAGAGAAGGCGCATTGGAGCAGCAGGCTCGTGGTGAGTTGCAGCGTCTTTATGCATTTGGATGGGACTCGGACTTTCAATATCAACAAAAAACTTGGAATGATTTAAATCAAGCACAAAATTTAAAAATTCAACAATGGTTCTCTGACAATCTTCAGGAAAGATTAAGCAAAACAAGTCGTCATTGAGTCCCATCCAAAAGAATTCATTAATGGAAGATTCACTACAAATCACCAGATGAAATAGGCTAACAACCTCCTCAACATACTCCTCCAATGGCCTCTCTCCCTGGTGAAGCCCAAATAAACTCTCCCAGGTCATAGTGTTGTCTTTTTTAAGGTCTGTGATACTGTTACATGCAGGTCTAGCTGAGAGATCGCTGGAGACGTGGAAGTGCAATCAACACACTTTAATATTACACTTAAACAACACAAAAGCAAAAACAAAAGCACGGTTAAAACAATTTTAATCACGGACAAACTGGAACTGAAAAGGACATGGTATTTATACACAAAAACTACAGACTAAAGTGAGGGCAGCTGGGGAGACACAGGTGGACACAAATCAACTATTAACCACATTACAACAGGAACTACCAAATATGGGCACACAGGAAGGAAAAGAAACCAAAACAGGAAGACATGAAACTAAGAACATAATACATAAACACTGAGTATACACAGAGCTAAACAGACATGAAATGTAACACATATCATATATGCTGTGATTTACCCTCAACATTTTTAAGCAATTAAATATTCTGAGAAACTTGTGAAGGCACAAGACTACTGGCTTTATACTGTAATGTTACATAAATTGTACATGTCTCAATAGTAATGCTATAAGATAACATGAAATGGTAACACTTTATTTTAAGGTGTCATAATACAGAGTCATTATCTAATTAGGTACTAAGTAGTAGCTGTTGTACATACATAAAATAAAATATACTTATGTAACTAAGTTATGGAACAGCCTTTTTTCAGGCCTTTTTTCAAAGTTTTTTTTTCTTCCGACTTTTAAGACTTAACTTATTTAAACAATTATGTACAGGTTTAAGGTGAGGTACGATGGAGAAAAAAACAAATACAAAACATGATTTTTCTAGGTCAGTCTTGCCTAGTGATAGAAAACGTTGGTTATGAATGGTTATGAATATAACCATGGTTCCTTGAGGGAACAAGATGCTGGGAGGGATGTCGGAAGTATGTACACTGCGTCTCATTGCCTCAAGGAACCATGGTTATATTCATAACCTAGAGACATCCCTTTTCAAGCTGTGTCATGATGCTTTGAGAACGAGATACTCATGCTGACAGAATTCCAAGTCCCTGCCCTGTGTCTAACATACACCACTAGGACAGGAAGACTGATGACCCTGGAGTCATACCAACGTGTAGGTCGTAGAGCCGCAATGTTGCAGATGTCTGAAACTGGGACACCTGCAAATTAGGCCTTTGAGTCTGCCATACCACTTGTGGAGTGAGCTCTGATTCTCACGAGGGGAGATCCAATCGACAATCCACTGACTGATGGTCTGCTTAGTAGCAGGCTGACCTCTCCTAGGTGGACCAATGCCCCACAGGAGGATCTGGCATGCCAGTTTGTACAGTGGCCGAGAACGCAGACTGCCCTGATTGTTGATATAAGAGACCACCGATATGTTGTTGGTGCGCATGCACTTACACATGATGACCTCTCAGGTCTAAGAGAAAGGGTTTCAGTGCTCGATACACTGCCAGCGTCTCCAGGCAGTTGATGTGCCATATGAGATGGTGAACACTACACAGACATCAAGCTCCCCAACCGGTGAAAGATGCTTCCGTTGCTAATGCTAACTGACGACTCGGAGCTCCCAGCACCGGGCCCTGATTCAAGAACCAGGGTTTCTTCCCCATATAAAGGGCATTCATTATCCATATAAAAGCTTTCATTCACACTCTTGACTGACTTCAGAATTGATTCTACTTGAGCTGGAGACATTTGTGCCTGCATCGTGATCGAATTCCATACCACGCCTAAATAAGTGGTCCTCTGTAACAAAGAAAGCACACTTTTTTGGCATTCAGTCTCAACCCCAGACGTTTCATGTGAGCAAGGAAATTCAGCCAATCGTCGATTTAGTTTAAAATGCGGATGCCCTGAAGCCGCAATGGAGCTAGAGCTGCATCTACTACTTTCATAAACGTGCAGGGCAAGAATGCTAGACTGAAGGGAAGCACACAATATTGGTAAGCCTGTGAGAAGGATGAATGGACACGTGGAAGTATACGTCTTTTAGATCTATTGTGACAAACCAGTCCTCGGACCTGATTTGTGACACGACTTGTTTTAGCATGAGCATGCTGATCTTCAGCTGACTGTGACCATTGAGACACATTTGGCAGTAGCTTCCACACTGCTAAATTGTCTACTAAGGGTGTTACTAGAGGCGACAGCTTGATGCTCTGTGAAGGCTCGCCACCAGGAAGAGCCCGAACTAACCGTCTTATGTACCCCCTCAGAGGTGACATGTGGCTCAGTCCCAATGTGTTGTTTTTGGGTACTGAGCACAACGTTGAGGGCACTAAGGAGAGACTGGCACTGTGTACTGCGGTGAATGCTGCTATACCCTGGAGGGGCCTGCCCTCAGAAGTCCTGAGCCCCAGTCTGTCAGGACTTCTTTTGCTGGTGTAATGGAGGCCAGCAAGTGTGTGCTGTGCAGGTAAACCTCACTCCCCTGATCTCAAAAAGTGGCGCTCTAGCGATTGACACTAGAGGTCATGGCCTTTAGCCTCCTGGTTAGAGCGCCCGCTTCCCATGCCGGAGACCTGAGTTTGAGGACCCAGGAGGGTTACACTGGGACCTCTTAGAAACAATGACATTCCTCAGATCTGTCTTGGGTCTCGAAATCCCAGCTGCAGAGCATCACTTCAAGCTCTGCTTTTGAGCCTCCCTATACAAGGAACTAGTACTCGTGACCTAGAAAGCAATGTCTTGTTTCTTTGCCTCCCGAAACCTGTCAATGACTGAGTTGACAGTGTCACCGAACAGACCAGAAGGCAACAGCAGGGCCTCTAGAATGCCTCTCCACAGCCACCATCGCAGCCACAGATTTTCCAATTGTGTGACCTGTATTATAATTGGCAGAGAGAAACAAGTCAGCTGCCCTCCTGAGCTCAACAATGCTATCTCAGCTTGCGCGTTCCTGCTCATCTTTAAGCAGGTCAGCCTGGTATGTCTGTAACACAGCCATGACCTGCTGCCGAGTACCTCTAGTGTAGCGGCTTCATGGGCAAGGTCGGAACCTTTAAGGACGATGCCACGTCAGAGGACAGATAGCTCACAAGCTTCTGTTCAACTTTAGGCATCACCCTATAACCGTAATCATTCAAACCCGCCTCATTTCCAATATAATCGCTGGCGGAAATGAAAATACAGGCTGAATAAATATGCAAATCAGGGAAAAAGGGCAGGCTCCGATGTAGAGGTGGTGGCCGAGTGTGCAAGAAACATTTGTCGAGATTACTCTAGCGTGTCTTGGCTAGTTTCTCCACCAGCCAATCAATATTTGATTTAGCTACTGCGCGAATAAACACCTCCAACAAATCCTAATTTTTTAATGACTGGGGTGGCTCATCGACACTCTCAGCGTTGAGCCCACTCCTTGAGAAGAAGCAGACGCTTTTTTTACATCAGTGCCCGTACTCGGCCGTCTCCATTTTCTCCGCCAGATCGCACTGCAAGCCCCACGATCTCATTTTCCTCCAATCCCTCCTCGAAGAGGGATTTACAAGAGTGTAACATTCACAGCGGCATATGCTCAATCTGATTTCTCTGCTCCCTGGCAAAACACGCATAGCTTGTGTGAATCCCAAGCCATGATGAAACGAGGACAAAGGGAAGCACACCGCTTGAAAAAACAAGATTTGCCACTCTCACCCTTATCTGCAGCCTTGCTCATGTGCAACCTTTTGATTCTGGATCACTTTGGGCCAAACAACAGTAAAAGAGACTTAGAGACAAACAGTTTCGACAGACACACAGAGTATAATCTGAATGACAGAACGCTGACGCCTGCTTTGCCGCACGTGCCTTTATGTCTCCTGGTCTCTGACGTCACCCGCCCATGACGTTGCGCCGTTCCATTGGACAGATTCTACAGCAGATTCAGAGCGTGGACAAACTGGGGCGTTTCCTAAGCATCATGACATAGTTCGAAGTTCCTGAAAAGGAACAGAGAACACACAGAAAAACAAACAAATTATCCACAAAACCTGATTCCCCAATTTCGTCTATATAATTGGAGGTAATTGGACGAAATTGGGGAATCAGGTTTTGTGGATAATTTGTTAATTAAAATAAATTAAATCTGTATGTTTTTGAATTTAGCAATAAAAAAAATGTAAAAAAACTTTCTTGAAAGATACTTCTCGTATGCAATTTTTTTGGTTATCGGAGGAAATTGTCTCTTCTCGTATGGTCGGGGCACATATGGTGTGTGAGAAATTACAAGACGAGCAGAGTGCCTTAGGCCTGGGATACACTGTGCGATATTTTCAATCGTTGCTCTTGGATCTAGCTCAAACTGCACGACAGAATCGCAGGGTGCTCACGATTTATGTTCTCACACTGTACTACCCGATGCTCTTATGCGATCTGACCGCTCACACTGTGCGTCCAATATCGCACGTCGGACTAGAAACAGAAGAAGATGAACAACAACAACACGGAAGTAGGATGCTGACAAGGAATGATGAGGGTCACCAGAGCGAAAAGCACTGCCTTGGCTGTTTGTGCAATTTTGTGTGCAGAAAGCTACAAAAGTAAGCGAAAATGGCATATTTAGACACGGATATGTGTCTTCACCTTGAAATCACAGAACTTTATGATGCTCATTCTGGGTTGTTTAGAGCTAAAGTTACATCAACCTTACCCTTTATTGGGCAAGGAACTGTATTTGGTAACTTAATCGATCATTCATTAGAGCGATCTCGTGCCAATTTTGTGTTTGCACAGGCGCAGTGCCAGAGTTTTGGGGTAATCGGGTCGTAGACACTCAAAGCATTGCTTCAACGGTGCGATACACTCACGAGGGCCGACCAGAATTTCAAACCAGTTTGATTTTCAGCCGACCATATGATTGTCGTTCGTGAGAGGGAAATCGCTTCTCGTCAGCTGAAAATCGGCCTGATCCAAGAAATTCTCGCAAGAGTGAAAAATCGTACAGTGTATGCCCGATGCCTTCCCGACCTCACAATCATTTTTAAACATGTCAAAAAACTTTGGGAGCTGTCGGATTGAAAGCGTGACGTGTGTGCTGCTGAGCAAACTGGAAATGACCAATCAGAAGCTAAAAAAGAAAACCAATACAATAATACCTAAACTATCCAGCATTTTAACATGTATAAAAACAATGTCACAATTTGCAGAAACTTGCATGACACGCTATGGTTGTGTAATTTACAATATCTTATAAGTCCATGCTGTTCTCTGCCCTTCAGCCAAACTCTTTGCCCTTCGTTTTCGTTTCTTTTTTCGCAAGCCATTACTGCCACAAAGAAAGGGATCTCTTCCTCAGAGTCTATGTTTTAGGCGCGGAACATCGTGAATGTGATTGCCTCGGAAATAGGTTTTAAAATCGTGCCGTGTACCACCGCCCTAGCGAGGTACGAAGAACGGACCACTGAATATCATCATAAGGATTTCGCTGCAATAACCCACGTGCAGTTCCCTTCACCACAATAACTTCCTCTGACGTTTATCCAACCAGGAAATGTAGTTTTTCATCCCTCACGTCTTAACACAGTTGCATATACGTCTCAGTTAAATTTTAACCATTACTGTTGTAGCTGTATTATTACATTCAGATAAAATCAGAAAGCCTTTCATTTGCCATCTCCTACGCTATTATGTTTTCAATTTCTCTCTAAGCTGATTGAGAGTAGGCGCTGCTGAACTCGATTTCCCATGATCCTGTGTGGGTTTTCCTCTGTTAGCGCACGAGACATGTCAACAAAAACCAAAGTCGCACTGGAGTGAACCCGGGCCGCAGCAGATTTCACAGTATGATCGGTAAGCAGTTATTTATCAGCGACTTCTTAAGGCTGTCCGTAAACTATACTACCCATGTGTTAATTTCCCGTTGAAACTGAGTTCATGCCGGTGATGTAGCGTCATTAGACATTGTGCCGTGTACCTTCACATTACAGCTGACAGCGACCAGTCTTAAAACATAAAAAATACAGTAAAATACATCTCAGCGAACAGCTGTAAACAAAAACAGAGCTCCAGGTTAAGATAGCTATACACGAATTCAAATAAATGTAAATAGTGTGTAACCTTTCACTGGTAGTTTTAATAATAATGGTAATAATGTTAATAATAACAATTCACACTTTATTCAGGTGGGTTTATATTTAAAATGAAAGAATAAAAGGTAACAATAATAATAATAGTGGGGAAAATACTGTGAATAATTAAATGTATAAATGTATTTAATCACATTAAAATGCCCCAGAAAAGACAACTCTCATTTTATTTACAAAAATATTTATAAAAACCTTATGATAACAAAATTATAATAATTTAGAAGTCGCATAAGGATGATTTAAGATATGATATGAAGACATGAAATTCATATGAATACGGTAATGCTCATTTGATCTTATTTTTGCTGCATCTTCAGCTAAAAGACCATCTGATAATTTGCTAGTTCCAGATTCATTAATGCTTTTATGTTTCTCAGCATGCTATGTTATTTCACATATTTTATCAACACTATTTAATGCTATATTAATCAAAACCATTTTGTAATAATAAATAATTATATGGAAGATTGTACCATAGTTTCTGGCAAAACCTTCTCCAATCTTTCAGCAGATACTTTCCCAAAGAAAACTAAAAAATTTTTTAAAGGTGTCTAGCGTAATTTTCTGACCTGTCATATTCCACTTCCTCATGCCTGCCTAGATTATCTGTGAAAAATGATATCAATGTTGAATCTAAAATAAATCGTTAGAGCTTCTTAGCCTGACTGTGCCTTTGGACTGCTGGGCTCTGAAGAAGACGTATTGATTGTGTCTTTTTGAGTGTCTCCGGCGCGTCAGAACGGGGCTCGCTGATCCCCGCGAGACAGGGATTTGGTTGGAGTTGACTGGCGCTTGTCTGGCAGAATGAGTATGAATCAAGCAGCACGCTTTCACCCTCAGGCACAGCATCCCCTGCTTTTGGAACAATATTTGTGCCAATAGTCATGTCACGTAAGCTTGTTTTTATATTGACTGAGCTGTGAGGAGACCTGACTGTTGTCTCACCAGGCTAGAGCATGTTCAGCCCCAACAAAATCTGTCTTGCTTGCATGAATGAATCTGGATAGGTTTTCCTTTATTTTGAAAAGATATAAAACGGCTTGAATTGGGTTACATTGAGAGCGAGATGTAATTTTTAACGTTCAAATCTAGCATTTTATAGCCATTCTCATATTCACAATACCGCCAAGAACATTTGCAACATGGGTCATGCTTTTCTCATTCAAGCAGTTCCTTAAGTGGTAGGGTGCTGAAAAACTCAACAGTTAGAGTTCATGTCAAGTCACTTTTATTCTAGAAATCAGATGTCCCCATTCTTTGTTATTTCAAGTGTTGACCGTGAAGTTAATAACACCCCAAAAATTTTAGATTTGTTACCACTTATTGGCTTCTGTGCCATGTACCATGTCTGAGTTGTCTGTTTCAAAAGCCTGAAAACAGGCCAAAATATTTTGTTGCTTGTTTGTTTTTAATATAAGAAGTTCTATTTATAGCAAATGTAAAAGCACACCAAAACGTGTCACAAATAAACCTCAGGATGAAGAAAAAGTAAATTCACATCTTATACATCTTATACGTATTATATCTAATACAGGAGAAAGTTCAATACTCTTCAATGAAGCACAGTCATTTTTGCTTATGATTATGGTTGAACTGGATTCTACAATTCCTCTGTATTTCTGATTTCTCCCAACAAGGGGTCAGGAGACTCGTCAGTCAATAAATAAGAAAACGTTTTAGTAACTCAGTTATATTACTCTAAAATGAAAAAGTAATGCATTACTTTACTAGTTACTTGGAAAAAGTAATATTATTATGTAACTCACGTTACTTGTAATGCGTTACCCTCAACACATTTTATTTATTTATTTATGTCTATTTTAACTTGTTGTGTGTAAATGTCACCTTTTTTTCATTTAAATTTTACATCTAAATTTTATTTTAATTAATGAAAATGATTTTTAACTGTTTTAGTGAACAATTTTAATATTTCTCCTTGTCTTCCACCATAGCTCCAAAGTTGGCACTAAACTGATGGCATATTTGTTAATGACTTTTGAGGTTCCTTGTTCCTTGCTGTGCAAATGTGTTTTTATGTCATATCTTATCTCATATTTTTGGCTCTTGACAGCATTTATTTTGTGGTTCACAGAATAGTGTAAATATGGATGAAAAAAAATAGTCATAGAAAGTCTCTGATGAAGTACAGTTTGGGCTTTTAAATTGGCACAGATTTTTTAAAACAGAATATTTTGGGATAACATTTATCCCAAGTATATTTTTATGGTAAAACATAAAATTACACTATATCATTTTTATTACCTATTTTTTTCCATATAAAATCCACTCATAAATGTCAACCACCCATATGTGAAAATAAAGTGGCTGTCTTGGTCCTGAGCTGTCAGACAGCTTTGTGTAAGAATAATTTGTGCTTGCTCAGGATTCAGAAGTCCCTGAAGTGAAGCAATGACTTGTGTCAGAGCAGATCCTTCTGTCAGGTCCTCTTCTGCTGTCTCTGAGAACAGAACAGGTTTAACACGAAGTTAAAGGAATCACATTGTCTGTGGTCTTCTTCAAAATTCACCTATATTTGAGACATTTCCCCAGTAGCTACATATCTTTTTTGTCCTCATGACGTCACTGTTGGAGGCTGAGAGACACTTTTCTGGCCTGATTTGTCATAGCATCCTATGCTGTGGTAGAACGCTGTTTTTCTCCATATAGATGAAAGAACAGCTTTCATGTCTGAAATCTTTCATGTTTGTTTGTCACTCTGACAAAAAAGAAAATATGAAATGAAAACTAGGCTTTAACATTTTCTAACATGAGTGCTGCTTGACCATTCAGAACTCAACTGCCACAAAGCTGGAGCTATCATGAGCTGTAGGTGGTTACTTGGGTGTTGTTCCTGGCTGAAATCAAAAGTCTGTTGTTAGGTTGACTGTTTTGGTCCTACTAATGCTGTTATACTACCTTTCACGCACTATAACACATTAACCTTACAATGCATTACAGTAAACAGAATGCTTGTTTACTTGAAGTATTGCTGCAATTGAGTTTAAATAAAATTACATTATATGAAACAGGTTTTTTGTGTTTGAATTTTTATTTGTGCATTTTCAGAAACAAATTGCTATATTGTGATATATATCATTATCGAGGTAGAAAATTGCTTCTTACCGTAATAGAAGATTTTGGTTATATCACCCACCCCTACAGATGATAGCGGTGGTTGTGCTGAATGCCTGACAGGGAGGCTGGGAGCTCTTAAATTTGAACTCTTAAAGTGCATTAGGTAGAATAATTTAAACCTTCATTTGTCTTAAAAAATATTGCAAATCATATGGTATCATGAGATTTTTATATTGTTGCTTCCATAGTATTAGTACTACTATCATTGCATGAAGTACTATATTTCTGTCACAGTCTTTCATGTGTGTTTAGTAAATGAAGCCGTTCATCCACACAGAGACATGCATGATGCATATTTAATTTATTTTTTTTTTTTGCAGCTTAATATTCATAGACACTAGTCTGTCTCACATTTAGATTTACGTGCACTGATATACGTTTGTTTTAATCATTCCAAAATTTGGCAAATCTTCCGTTGTACAGTAAAATCAATTTTTACTGCTGAAGTTTGCGATTCTGTTGACAGAAAGCACAGGGCACATCACATGTCTGTGGTTACACAAGCTCAAGATATTTTTACATTTTATACCATAATACATCTTTATTACCCCACTTCTGATTTTTGTTCAGCTGGCTAAGTAGAATCATTATTATGCTAAACAGAAAATTTCATCTAATCACTAGTCGCTTTTACAGCCTTGTTGTGTTTAAAACCAATCTTTACAGCTTGTAGATTTTAATAAAGATCATAAACGAATTGCTGGGAATAGCTGAAGTCATTGCGGATTGTTTATAGCCTATATTTATAGCTTATTTTCAGCATTAATCCTTAAGGCCAATGGAAAAATCAATTAGCTTTTTGTCAATGAAACCATGGAGATGCTAACTTCCTTGGTTGACTTCATCACTGCAAATATGAGGGTTAGTACAGCTTTAATTATTGATGTTTATTTGGGGCTTAATTTATTAAATTCAGACAACTAATATGATTTTTTCTCATTTCTGCCGTCAGGTCAAAAGCCTTTTTAAATATTTTGTGATGAAGGTGTGGGCTGCTCCCCTACTCTTTTTTGGTATTTACAGGCTGTAATGGAGACCAACCACCACCTTTTTTATTCATATCTGTACGATATTCTATAAAATATTGCTTGCTGCATTTTTAAGATTGGATAATACTGGTATAGTACTTCTCCTAACAGTCATATTTCATTGTATGGAAAAGCCATTTCAGTTTTGTAGTACCTTTCCCACAGCAGATTTTATCAAAAGAAATCAGCCCAGCCCTGAGCAGAAAAGTAGTAAATGTCAGATTAGGGTGGTCCAAAACAAGGGGCTTTTTATGTTAGGCTCTGCGCTAATGTTTTTTCCTGTGCTGTCCTCTGGTGGAGACGGATAGAGCCAGACTGACAGTGGATATCTGCCCAAAGTGGAAGTGATCAGGGGGTCAGGAAGGTCTGCTTATAAACTCAGTCAGAGAGAGAGAGAAATTTAGTGTCAAAGGGGGGAAAAGAGAGAGAAAACGAGAGAGCGAGAGCAGCGTGTTGGTCCTCTCTCGGGACGGCAGTGCAAGGGGACAGGATTATTTACTCGCGGTGTTTGGAGTCCAAGGAGAGAATAAATTGCTATTGATTTTTGCAGTTAAGTGTCTTTTCCTCCAGACTGACTGTGGGCAAAGAATAATTTGCTTTAATATGTATCCACATTCGTCTTACCTCTTTTTCTCCATGTCCAAAGCGGAAAGTATCTTTGACGCAGCGTTTTTGACATATTTGCGCTGTCAGCACTCAGACTCACTGCGTGTGTGGGGAGGATAAAAAGTAGTTTTAAAGGATTCTGGATGTCCAGTGGACGAATGCTGCGGGCGTGAAATCTTATACATTACATTACACTCGGATCTGTTGAGACTGGTGCTCATAACTGAATTGGAATTTTAAATGTTAAAGTAGGCTTATATTAGCAAGGCTATTTTAGGAAGTGAGCAGTGGACACCAGCTGCTTGTGTCTCTATTTGCATGCTTTTATGTTATGCAATCTTTCAATGGAGAGTTGAAAGTACATGCATTGGAATATGTAGGAAGATATTACTGTGCCAGTAAAACAGTGGTGATACAGTTTGTTTAGTTATACAGTATATATGCATGTGTATTGATGATGTATTAAATCGATCTAAATTGACATTAAAAACCTTCTTGAACAGAAAACCAGCACATTGAACGATTTACAAAGGATCACTGAACTGACACTGAAGACGAATATTCAGCTTTGCATTAGGGATGAATAAAATTATTTATAAATATGATATTTATTTTAAACTCTGACTGTGCTTTTTTATTCAAATATTTAAAAAATGTAAAAAATATATATATATTTACAAACAGACCTTTTTGCTGATGAACATTTTTTTGTTGAATATTTGCAGTTCTGAAGAATAAAATATAAATTGTAATGTAAATGAATAATAAAATATTTTATATGAATGTGCATTTGTTTGAGCAATGGCATTCAAATATATACAAAAATTTGAATCATATTCATATGTAATGGAGTGTATTCCATTAAGCATTAAACCTGGAATTTCTAATTCTTGCTAAGGTGTCTGCTTTCCTCATGAATATTAACGACCTCACTTGACTTCAAGTTACGTATTGGCTGACAGGGAGACATTGTGTGCTAATGAGTAAAGTTTCAGAGCATCTGCATGACCCAAGTTAAACGAATAGAAAGTTCCACTTGTCATAAAGCATAACTTGTCTATAAGGTTAGCTAGTTTTTATTTTAAGGCTGTTATCTGAGGTAGTTATGGTGTTATTTCGGAGTTTATTTGTAAGTGTCAGATGTGCAAATGTTTGCTTGGTAGAGCTCTGTAATATATTCTGAATGTTTTTAGATCACACAGCTTCGACCTGTTGCGCTCATAATCACTATTCCCACTGCTTTAATTAGAAGCCTCGAGTAATCAGGCTGGACTTAACACAAAATGATCACTGCACTAATTAGTAACAGTTGCTAATGCAGAATCTAAGCATTTATATCAATGCCACAGACCTCCTAGCCACATTCTGTTTCAATTTGCATTTAATATTAGCACCTAGCTTAATCCATAACCATAAAATTCATTCACTGTTCATTTTTAAACACCACTATGGCAGCAGCTGTCACAAGACGATGGTCACAAGCTCTTCAATTGTGCAAGGTGCTGTTGGCAGTATTAGCTGTGATTAGCCAGCGTGTGTGAGCTCTGAAAACCCCGTTGATATCAAAGAATGTAATTGTCATGCGAGGTTTTGGGTTAAAGGTTAAAATCCAAGAGTGATAGACAATCTTCATTTTCAAACATGAGCTATTTCTCTCTGGAGCTGAACTCTTAATATTCCTTTCATAGAAAGTCGGTTCATTTCCCGCCGAACATGGAAATGACAAATTTTTCATTAACATCTTTCAACGTTTCAGAGCTTTTTATAACCCGGTGACCTTTAAAGAGAACAAATTTGAGATTTAAGGCCAGACTATTTACTGCTTTTCAGGCTGTCAAGAGGGAATTCAAATAGCGTATTTTAATCACATATTAACATTCAGTAGCTCTTTTAGCTCTTTATCTGAAGCCTGATATGTCTTTTCAGTCATATTTCCGCTTATTGGTTCCACCCGCGGCTCAGAAAAAGAAGAGACTTTGAGAAATCGTAGCTTTGGCGTGTGCTGGCAGAAAGGAAATTGGTGTGTCAATCACAGGTTTTCATATCTCCAAGCGAGCTGTCATGAGAATCAGAGAAATGGATGGAGACGCTGAAAGCAAAGAGTGGCAATAAATAGCATAGGTTGGAGAAAGTGAGTACAGGGGTAGATACCACAACAGCAGAGTGTAAGTGCTGCTATCTAATTACCCCCGCACGATCCAGAGCCTTTGGTGAAATTGAACAGGATAATGACTGTACTGCTGTCAATCAATACTAGCGCCAGGTCAGTGGATTTGCACAGAAATGTTTGTCGCTAAAGCTCCAGGTCTAACATTAGGCCACTTTTAAGGGTCTACAAGGTCGTTTATGTCCCGAATGCTGTCATTCTGTGCAGCGGTTTTCAGATAATGGAATATGTGCGTCAGTGGTAAATAACACCATGACCCAGATCTTGCAGGTTTGCCCTACACAACATTAGAAAGATCAGGCCCTTTTTCTTACAGAGCAGGCAACACAACTTCTTATCCAGGCCCTGGTCATCTCCAGGCTGGACTACTGCAATGCTCTTCTAGCCGGTCTTCCCTCATGCACTATCAAACCTCTACAAATGATTCAGAACGCAGCAGCACAACTGGTCTTCAATGCGCCCAAAAGAGCCCATGTCACTCCTCTCTTCATCTCCCTGCACTGGCTCCCAATTGAAGCTTGCATCAAATTCAAGACACTGACGCTTTCATATGGAACAATCACCGGCTCGGCTTCTGCTTACCTCCACTCACTGCTACCAATCTACACTCCCTCCAGAACTCTGAGATCCGCCTCACTGTGCCATCACAAAGAGGCACAACATCTCTTTTCTGCTAAATGAATAAATGTAAATGTACAATGCATTACTGGTTATTGCTACTGATATACCCGTGCTACTAAGAGGTTTTGTGCTCCAGAGTTACATGTTTGGGTTTTTTTGTGAAACCCAAAATATAAGGTTTTAAGAAAGATAATAAAACATTAAAAAAGAGTAAGTCTCCATTCATTTAAAGGAATAGTTCACCCAAAATTGAAAATTACCCCATATTTTACTAACCCCAAAGCCATCCTAGGTGTTTATGACTTTCTTTTTTCTGACGAGGACAGTTGGAGTTCAAGCTTGGTAATGCAGGTGAATAGCATTACCAAGCCTTTGACTCAAAAGAGCAACCAGGACATTCTTTAAAATATGTCATTTTATGTTCCACAGATGAAAGAAAGTCAAACAGGTTTGGAAGGACACAAGAGTGACTATCCTATCATTGATGTCAAATTACATATTTTTGTGTGTTACTTTTTTTCCACCATAATATATTAAAAAGTAATTAACATCGCAAAATATGCAATCTATATTTTTCCACCAAGCATACAACCTTCATTCTTCTTCAGTGTCTCTCAAATACCCCCCCTTGCTCTTAGGACCCCAATCCCATTCTAGAACACCTCACTTTGATCCATTTTCCCTGAATTAATGTTTTATTGTTTAGTCAATGATTAGACCTACGAATAATTTCATGGTTCAGTTGCGCCAGTGAGTGAATAGCCACCTGAAACACGCCGGGCTCCTTCTCTGAACGCCTCACTTTATAATTAAAACTTGAGGATGGGGTCTGGAAAACAAATTCTGCCTGAAATTGGAATTGGTTACACAGGCTCTCATGCAAATGCTAGACGGCGGCGGCAGCAGCCCCAGGCCTAACGTGAAGGACGCAGGTGAAAAATATCTCAGTGGAAAAACAAAAAAATAGGAAGAACTACAGTGTGTTAAAAAGATTGGGGAAATACAAATACATACACACAAATACGATAGATAGCCAGATAGATAGACGGATGGATGGATGGATGGATAGAAGAAATTGCCTGAAGAAACTGCTTTGGATTTTATTTGAACTTTTTTTTACTGGATGTTTTTATTGACTGTTTTATTGGAAGAGGTAGGCTGGTTGTGTAGACGAGCACTTGTATTGTGCTTTTACCTCTTGGACCTCTTGGTTTCAGGCAAACAGAACACTTACTGTAAAAAGACTGCAGCTTAATGCTAAATAAACAATACATTTTTCAAGTAGAGCTTGAACTTAATCTAGCATTTTCAAAATTTCATCCTGGCTTTTCCATTTTTAACGTCGCCTCATTCTTTGTGTTTTGAGTGCTCATTGTTTTGCATCTGTCAGCTGGTTTCTAAGTGGCTGGTGGGCTGAAGCCGCTTTCGTGTGCACATGTCTCTCGGTGGCCCCTCAAGTGCGTTGGCCCCGGTGCCACAGGCACAGGCCGAGACTCACTCCTTAATTACCTTTGTTAATGATGTGCCTTTCTACTCAACCTGTGCATCTGTGATGGGCTGTGACAGACAGACAGTCACGCTCTTGTGTCCAAAATCATCAACACCATTTGGTCCAGCTGTCAGTTTATTGCCTCCAAGAGCAGTGTATGAATTTATCTTCACAGAGATGATGTCAGTGGATGTCAAGGCGAATCAGTGATGTTCATAATCTGATTTGAGAGACCAGCCAGGGACACAGATCTCAGCCGAATGGCCTGTGACATCATTTTGGACTTTTTCAAACTTGCTTCTATGGCTTGGTCCAAACCAAAGTTTGATTCAAACTTGTATCTGTGGACCCACAGGCAACATACACTATTACACTGAACAGGCAAATACACTATTACACTAAATATTATTTTTCTGGTTCCATACATGCCATTTTCCCAGGACGCATCCTGGCCAGGATTTCTATATTCTATATACATAAGGAACTGATGTCATGCACCAATTAAACAGGCAAACAAAGCCAAAACCTACATATTTTAGCAATATTCTGGCCATGATGCATTCCTGGGGAAATGGCACGTATGGTCACCCTAAATTATGGGACAAGATGAGAAAGCAAATGAGATTGCAATCCCATTAAAGCACTAATGGGATTGGGAAGTTCTGCATGTTATCTACTGACAATGTGTGTACTAAAAACACAGATACAGCCAGGTTATTTCAGTAATGACAAATGCGATCTACCAAGAACAGAGCGAATTAGCTTAGGGTCGCAAACATGCAGAGTGATTATTAACACTGGCTGGTGGTCTATTAACAACACGGTGTGGTGAGTGTAAAAGCCCATTCACGCCAAGAACTATATCCACAGTATATTAAAAAAACACACCAATGGATGATAACATTTTTATATTTTGAGCTCATGTCTGTTGGTTTAAATGTTTGAGTTATTTTTAGGGCCGGGACTTTAACGGGTTAATTTAGATTGATTAATTAATTACACAAAAATAAAGCGTAAAATGTTTTTTCACTGGTATTTAATCACACTTATTTTGCACCACAGAACTGGATGAGTTTCGGGAACTGATCATACTGGAGCACCAACTAGCGTTCAGATAAAAACAAATCACAGTGAACATGGACTAAGAAGCTGATGCTTTGGTTGGCCCTGTGGATGGGAATTTTGTGAAGAAAAAAAAAAAAAAAAATGATTGGATGGAAGCGTCGGTAAGATCATGGTTGTGTGCAAGCTATGCAACAAGGATTTCGCATATCAGCACATCAAGCCTCAAGTTTCACCTCAGTGCTAAACAGAGTCCCGGCCTTAGTTATTTTCTGTTTGGCTGAAGGTCTAGAATCCATGGCAGCTTTCATTGGCCAAGACCCACCCATGAGGTTGTTTGGCCAACATGTCAAACAGCCAATCACAGTTTGTTTTGTTTCAGTGTCACATTTCTGGGTGTGGAAAAGTCACACCCATAACAGACTGTAAAACTCTCTGGAGTATTTTGAAGGTCCTATGCCGCAAATGTAAAATATTTCACATCATTTTTAATTATCCAGCATTGATCCTGATGACGCAGCATTGATGACACGCATATCTCTCAAAATCCTTTACATTTCAACCAATCCAACGACTTCTAAACCCCTGAAGTGTTTCCACTTGTGTGTGTCATATACAAGCAGACATTTAGCCAACGTTCAGGGCGTGTGATGTCTGAGGCCAGGGGCCTCTTCCATTAAACAAGTTTACCAAATAAACCAGGCTTTTTTTAAATTAGTCTGACTTATTTTAAACCAAATCAACTGACAATAAGTCAGATTACCTTAAATAAACCTGGCTTATTTGATAAACTTGTTTTACGGAACAGGCCTCAGTACTATTATTGTTGTAGCTTTAAAATCAGTTTTGCATTTTCTGTTCTGCTTCTGTTTTTAAGCTGTAGATTTCTGTGCACCTTTCTGAGATGATTTATTGCATGTTTCCATTAGCTCTTTCCAGAGAAAAAAAAAAGTCCTCCTCCATGGTGTTAATGGGAGAGGACGGATGGAGGAGGGAATATTTCCTAGTGTTAGTGGGCGACTGATGAACGGTGCTCGACGGAATCAATTTGGCCATTGGTCTACGAATAACTCTCTTCTAGACAGAGCCGCAGGCCTCTCGTGTTTTGCTACTCTCTTCTTTTCCCTATTTCCCCTCCACTCTCCTCCACCCCCTCCTTTCCTCTGTTTGGATGGATAGATAGCACTATAGGTAGTTCTGTATCATGACCACTGAGTTGTGGCCCAAACAATGCTGTCTATTTTTGTCCTTCCAGTCATATCACTAAAAGCGAGAGGCAGGGAATGAAAAAGCCTTACAGTAGTATTTGTTCTCTTAATTGCTCAAACGGAGTTCTGGAATGGAAGAATCAATCTTCTTTATTGTTATGGTAGGGGAAATTAAAGGCAATGGAGTTGGCAGTATTTTATGGTGCTTTTGTCAGCGCTGTAGCGGTGCTTTATTGCTAATCAATGGCAAGTAGACTGACCCGAGCTCAGGGAAAGTGGCCTGCAATGTCAGCCGCTGTTCCAAAGGTGTTCTTACAGTAATCACCTTCTTATTTCCATGAGCGTAATATAGATGTGCAAAATTAGATATTTTCCAAATCAACTAGCCAGTGGGTTAGTCGATGAAGTAGTTAATTAGTTGGTTTTAAGGAAGTCTTGACTGATCAGATGTGTTTTTAAGAGGGTATAAACACAGGACAACAATATTGTATCGATTAAAACTGAATGGAGCACAAAAAGCATCAAACATCGTAGGGTTAGTTCAACCAAAAATCATTATTAATTTCATGTCGTTCCAAACCCATAAGACTTCAATTTCAGAATACAAATTAAGATATTTTTGATTCATTCTGAGAGCTCTCTGAGCCTCCATGGACAGAAACGCAACCACAATGTTTCCAGGTCCAGAAGCATAGCAAGGACAGCGGTAAAATAGTCCATGGGACATCAGTGGTTCAGTCATGATTTTACAAAGCTATGAGAATACTTTTTTGGTTAGCAAAGCAAACAATAATGACATCATTTATTTAACAATTTTTGTTCCTGAGTTACTGTCTTCAACAAACGCATGCATGCTTTGCGCACAAATAATTCTGAAACGTTGTTTTTGCATGGACTATTCTACAGATGTATTAATGACAATATTTAAATGTTTAGGTAAACTAGACCTTTAAATATATATTTTTTAAATGCATAAGGTATATTTATGATACAGGATGATTTTTGCAAGATTTTTTCCAATCTCACAAAATATACATTTATAACAGATATTACGTTTTTTTCTGTTTTGTTGTTTTTGATTTATGCCACTGCATATTGGTTGCACCACATGACTTTAACTTGGTGGACATAACGTTTTCAAATATTAACTTGTATTACTGAATATTACCAAAATTACGTTTTCTTTAATTTTGAAGAATTGTTTGAAGAATTGATCTTCTAGAATCTGGCAGTAAGTTTGGGGAGCTCATTTTTTGCTTAATTTGTATTTTTACCACCCAAGTGCTAAGAAGCAAATGCTAGCTATCCTAAAGAGTTAGTTTACCCAAAAATGTTCTCATAATTTAACTGTCCCTTTAAGAATATAGACCACCTTGTGATAAGCTTAGTTGACCTTCCTGAACAATCCTTTGAACATCAGAAGCCAACTGTGTCCAAACTTTCAAGTCTTTTTCATCTTCTTTGGTCTCTTGTCTACATCTTTCCCTTCGTAAAACACTCTTCTGACCCAGCCTCCTTTATGTCTCCTTCCTCCTTCTCCTCCTTCGCTCTGTCTGGCTCCAGCGCTAAAGAGTCCCCAGACTCTATTTCTCTCAGAAGCTGCAGTACAGAATTAAGCCAATCTGTCTTCATATTACTGCCTGTGTGCGGCCTAGATTGATCTGGCCGCCTGCCACTCCAGGCGGACACAAATCATTGGCTGGTCATGAAACCCTGGTCACCCCTCTTTTGATTGACAGCGCTCTGCCTCGTCTATCTTGCACTCCTTTATTTTCTCTGCTTTCTCGGAATTACAGTCTTGGCATGTTATCTGTAAATAACACACATTTCATTATAAGATGGCTGGCAGGTACATTTTCTTCTTCCTGATCTGCTTAGTAGAGTCATTTTCTTTAGTCATTCAGGGAATGCACTTGCTATTGGTTGTAAATTTGCTCTTATATGTTGTGTCTAAAGAAAAGACGGTTTCATGCAAATGTGAGTTTGGTACAATCAAATAATGAGATCTTTTTACTTTCATGACTTTATTAGTAAGTTAGCATGACATGCTAGCATCACCAAATGTTTGGCCAAGTGATTTAGTGATATTCCCGGTTTGGTAGCCGGTGTTGTTTAAGCCTATAACCAGTGCTATAGTCAAGACAAGTCAAGTCAAGCCTGACGCCATGTCTACACTATACAGAACTGCCACTGACATGATACCCAATATAGCCAATTATTCCACGGCTCTCTGGAATGCTTGATTCTGATTGGTCAGTTGAGACATTTGCAGGTTCGTTCTTTTCAAATAATAACCGCTCCAAAGTAATAACGCATAGCCGGTACTACTTATTTGTTTAAAATCCCTCCGCGCCAACTGGTGACAAACACTGGACAACCACAATTAACAATGGAAAATTTCAAATACGTCCGTTATTATATATTCATATGTAGATGTTATAAATTGTCTTACTAATGTTTGAATGTTAGTCACGTGGTACGGTAAGGATGAAAATGTTAATTTAAATTAAATCGTTTCAAATTCATATTTATGTCCAGTTTTTTTCCTTATGTGGCAAGTAGCCATGTAATAAGCGGGATAATGTTCAGGCAGCCTGTAGTTATTGCGAAATAAGCCCCTTCAGCATGATAGCCTGATCACACTGTCGGGGCTTATTTCTGCGATAACTACCGGCTGCCTGTACATTATCCCTTACTTAAAAAGTGAGACCTGCTGTCCTGCAAGGTTTATTTTCTTTTTTCCTGTTTTCCTGTGTTTGGTTAAACTCTGCAGGACATTGGGCAAGTGACCCTCAACCCGAACAGTCAGACAGATTGAATTTGGGAAAATATTACTGGAAAGGCTATGATTAATGTTTAATTGAAAATCTTGGTGAGACTGAACACAAGTTTAAAAACTACCAACAGTGTGTTGTGAAATTTAAAAATGAGCAAGCTCTGCTCTAAAGGCCACCTCACACCAAGATTGATAACTAGCATCCGCTACTGACACCTTTCACAGCATACTAAACTCGTATGTTTTTAAAGCAAAACATTTTTGTAAATCGACTGGAAATTACAATGTTCTAGATCTACATCTTTGAGTCGTTTGCCTTGTTTGTGCATGTCCTTGTGCATTGGTCCTTTTCCTAAATATAAAAGGATGACATTTCACAGTAAATCAGATGAATTGAGGGTTAATAAGTGTTTGATCGCTCTATTCAAGTAACTGAAGCCAAGCATCTTATAAGTTCAATTTCCAGTCAGATCCTTTTAAAACCACAGAAACGCATTCTGTAAGATTCAATAAGACTCTCCATCACCTGCACATTTCGTTCAGGTAGACACATACTACATGCATCTCTCTCAATCTCTCAAAAAGTCACTTTTTTATTTTTCATTTCGCCCTGTGCTCAGTTTACTCTTAACACAAATTTATTTTAGATGGTTCAGGCAATTTCCACTGTCATGGTCCAATGAAATGGAGACATGAGGTCTCAGATAGCAGACGTAATGGGAGCTGCAGAACTGGGGGTTAATGTTCTTGTTAGTTGCATTTAGCTTGTTGGAACCAACAGCACCAAGGTCATGGCATGAGTTTGATTTCCAGCCAGCTCCAACCAGCCTTTCCATCTTACAGTGTGAGTACTTGGATGCTGTGCTCTGTAGATGTGGAGCAGATCTGACACTATACCAATGCAAACATAGCCATAATTTGCATGTTATAGCAGTTGTCTTTTTTGTGACTCAGTTTTATGACCCGAACTCTACATTTCCCAGCAATTGTAGATAGGCGTGAAACATTGCGTCAGCTCTCCAAATGAACGCATCTGCCCTGGAGGATGAAATTTTATTGCTGCCGTCTGACATTCAGATGAAGGCAGAGTTTCAACTGGACATTTTTGGAACCTCGATGAGAGAAAATATCCCAGCATCACAAGATATGCACTGAACCTTGACGCTCTTGTTTGGCTTAACATACTTCTGTGAGACAGCTTTTTCCCTTATGAAGATAACCGAATCCAAATATCGCTCAACCTGAACTGATGATCACCTGGATGCCTGTTTAAAACTCGGCTCAGCAGCTACTCTGCTGATTGCATTGGCCTGGCTGATTTATTTGAGTGCATGTCATTTTTTATTTTTTTATTTCTTTGAATGAAAAGTGCTTGCATCATTTATTTGAAGACAGAAATCAGAATTTATTATTTTATGCAGTCTCACGGAGGCCAAAGTTAAAGGTCCACATTAAAATCCAGGTATTCCAAAACTGGAATTTAGTCTTGAAAACAAGCAGAATTTAGTACTTTAAAAAAGGTAATTTAACAAACTGTATGATCTAAAATAAAGATAAATAATGATTACTTAAGGCACTAATGTAAAACAAAAGCATAGTCATGTGAATATTTGTGTACCGTTACACCCCTAATTGTGACATATTTTCACAAGAAATGCAATATTGAACAGAGGGTGCAGTTTTTGTGTGCCTCCTCTCCAAGTGGTTGGAAGGGGGTGAGTATAAGGATACTCTTCCCAAGCCATTAAACTGATGTCATCAGAGAAGGAATGCTAATCCAAAGAGGAAGTAAACGTTTAGATTCAGATTAAAAATCTGACCAAGACAAACTTTTTTTTTTTCAGTGATTTAATTTGCACGAATTGTTCATCTCAAGACTAGCAATGAGCGCTAACCAAGGAAATAGTGTAAATTTAGATTTCTTGAGGACTTTAGGTTATGAAGTTATAACTGTTTCCACAGTCAATCTGTAGCTGAAAAAGAAAAAGTCACAGAGTAGTAAGGTTGAACTCGCTAGGGTTTTTTGAATGTGGTATTCTACAGTTTGGCCTCATTGCTCTGCAATCAGGCCCAGAGCGTGGTAATGATTGCTTTCTGTCACTCGCTGACTGCTGAAAAACTCTGACAGTCCAGGCACGTCGAGATGCGCTCGCAAAACTGACTCCTGCTGTGATGAAACATGACAAAGGAGGAATTTACTCATTTGTTATCCTCCTGGAAGGCAGACAAAACAATGAGAGACATTATGGAAATCAGCACGACAGCACACGTCACCCTCGACCTGCCCTGACTGCGGCTCTGAGCTCAGTATGGGCTTATCTTTGTCTCAACTGTCAGTGCAGTCATTGCTATTCTTAGCGTAATCAGTAGAAATAGTCTAAATGGAAATAGACCAGTTGCCCCGACATTAAAGCCTGCTTGGTGATTCAGCGCAAAGAAATATAACACTGATATGTGTAATAAAGCAGGAAGAGGCATATTTTACAAAGACTATAAAGTGTATTGTGGCATTAAAAGGATAGTTCACCTAAAAATGTCAATTCTGTCATCTTTTACTCACCTTTGTGTCATTCCAAGCATGTATGACTACCTCTTCAGTAATTCTTACAATAATGGGTCCTAAACAACATTGGGTTCCAGAAATATAGCTGCAATTTCTGTGCTCTCCAAAACCATCATTTATAGAAACCAAATAGTGCGGTGTTGTTGATTTACTCTTGAACGGATTCATTAGCAGAAGTTATTACTCCACTACCTCTTCTATGCTTTAAAATGGTTCCATATCGTTAAAAGTAAGGTTGGGTACCAAAACCCGCTACCACTGTAACCGGTATGTACTAGAAACGAATCAGAATGCAGATTGAGATCGATTGAAATATTTGTCCTCTGGTTCTCTGAAACGGACATAAGAAGCATCATCACTGGTATCGCACCTGAAAAATGATTTCCCAACTAAGAAAATGCTTGTGAAGTCAAGTCAAAAAGCCCTAATAATACAAACCCAAGAACTCTTAATGTGCATGTTATTTTCACATTCCGACTAAACCCAACAAAAGAGAACATTATAACCTTTTTACTCACCAACACCAGTAAAATGCTCAATTTTGTGGTATGATTGAACTTTTTGTCACACGATGACACAGAAAATATGTTCCATAGGCTATATGGAATATGCTGGTTGGATATGTTTTGATGCTGGGATGCTGATTTAAGCTGGTCCCAGCACGTCACCAGCATAAATAAAACATACCTAACCAGCATACACTGTTTTTTTCAGCAGGGTGTAAAAACAATGAGCAATAAATCATATAGGGATGGCTTAATAACACATAAACTATGAATTGTTGTACTTGAGTGTTTATTGTCTTTGTTTTATCATTCGAAGGGTTGACCGTTATGAGTTTCTCTTCTTCTGTGACTGGATATACGTGGATTTTCTGTGCAAAGGTGCCCTCTGGCGTTCAGTATGAATGAAACAGACATCATGTGTTTAAAGTGCTAATGGCCAATCCAATTTGTTTAAGTATCGGTTCAGGCACCAGAAACGTTGTAAAAGTATTGGCACCAGTATCGGAAATAAAAAGATACCCAACACCCAAGCATAGAACTAATCATTGAAAAAAATCATTTTGGCATGTTTTGCATCTTTTGGGGTGGGAGTAAACCAATATCAGTGGAATTTTTGAAATCAGATCAATTTTAGGCAATGTCGCATATTTGCAACTGTGGACTTTCCGGGTTAATTCGTTCACAAAATCAAGTAATATCTTTTGGCAGAAAAGTATAGTGAAAGCTCACCAGGAACTGCTAGTACTACAATAAAAGTTACAGAATAGACCT
>JAUYWG010000047.1:4190338-4202823 GCA_034779775.1 Enteromius afrohamiltoni | reverse complement strand
TTCTAACAAAAATGTTGTTTTGGTAAAATTAAAACAACTATATTGGATGATGTCTAGAGAGGTTGTTTTAGCTAGATTGGCTTCTTACCTTGAAGTATGTTATTTGGGTGTCTCAATTGGTCCAGAGAGGGTGAGCACATGCTTGACATAAAGGAAGCCATGTTGAAATCTGCAGTTACAACATCAGGTGACACTTCCTTTGCGTATTCGCAACTATGGGATATACAGGTAATGAAAAGTACAAAAAAAATTGTGGAAGCCATTTTACTTTTTTGTCCCTGCCCCTCAAAAAAGGCGTATTGCATATCTGCGACTGTGGATGCTACAGGGTTAAAATAGTGTTGTTCAATTGAAGGATGTCAATATTACTTTTTATATAATGGAAATGCGTCCCAGGTTTGACATGACACAAGGTTGAGAAAATGATAACATTTTGTATGTTTGGGTGAACTTACCATACTGTAAATAAACCAGAACTGCTTATATTTGGTCCTCTAAACCATTCAAGTGCAGGTTTTTTCCCCTGTCCTTGTCCAGTCTCTCTGATAGGATTTGTTGTATTTTTAGCGTGCTGTTGGCTCAAGTGTCATTTGTCTTCAAATGTGGTCAACAGAATGCCTTTATTAGAGAATGTCACGCTTTAACAACAAGCAATCACTCAAATCCCTCTTAAAGAGTGTTGCAAGACCCTCAGCTTTTGTTGTTTAGTAGCAATCAGTACAAGCGTTGCCCCCTCGGTGCTTAAGTCAACAATTTCACCAGATGCAATTTCCAGGAAGAGCTATGGCTGAGTGATATTGAGTCTGCATGACCAAAATCCCTCTCACTCATGCTTTCTTTTTTGAGTATGTTTGTGTGTTTCTGGGAGAAAACAAAATGTCTGTTTATAAAGAAGCATAATATGGTTGTTGGTCCTGTTTTAAAGCTATATATGTTTCTGTTCACACACAGTACAGATATAAACGGTATACCATAACCAAACTGACTTTTAATTTCTAACTGCTTGATTCTTCATGATTTGCATCAGCGTCTTCCAATATGCTCAAATCCAATTAGAACAAATATTTAATTGGAGTTAATTACATATGAGTGTGGAGAACAAACACATCCCCATCCTTCTTCTCACCTTTTCCATTTTTTTTTTCTGTAATGTGCAATTTCAATATGAATTTTTTTCTTTAATATCAGTCATTTTTCCATTTCTGAGTTTATCTCTACACCTCTGGGGGCTCTGAAAAGGTTGACTCATTTCAATTAAAATAATAAGCCTGCATGATAACAAGAAATAGTCCTTCTGCACCAAATCACAGTCATCTTAATGAAAGGGGTTGTGTTTTTTAGAGGAGGGATGGCACAGACTGAATGTTAACATGGAGATTCTGTTTTGTCCTATCTTTGTCCTTTATTTTAACGCATTGTCTTTATGCTGTCTACTGTATATTGTGTTGTTTCACTGTTTTAGCGTTTTGCTATTTGTCTGGTTTTGTATTACCTGTTCGGTACCGGTTTATATAGCCTATATATTTATCTTATAATGCCAATTCTCTACCTTATATCCTGTTGATACTCCTAATACAGTATTCACTCATTATTCTGTTTGACTTGTTCACTGAAGTCTGGGAAGCTTGATGGAGACTCCGCTAAATGCTAAATTGAAATGCTTTTTTCAATGCTAAATTGAAAGTTACTTTTTTAATATTTACAAATACATGATACATGACAGGTCTTAGATGCGCTAAACTATCACACTATGTGCAGGTAATATTTTGTTGATAGCATTTTCAATACTATATATTACTGGTGGGCCGTTATCGGCATTAACGTGCTGCGTTAACGCGAGACTTAACGCAGTCTCGCGTTAACGCGTTAAGGCGCAATAAAAACATTTCGCCATTAATCTATTCACAAAGTTGGGCTGGGAGCTGGATCACGCACTCTGCATGCATTTCTATAGTCATTCGGATTGAGTACAATTAGTATAATCACAAATACCATGGTGAATAGCGGTGGGAGAAAAAATCAATGCAACGCTGTTCTCTCTTCAATGATTCTGAATATAATGTTTTTCCCGCATATGGCACATATCGAGACGCACCGGGTTTCATTGCACAGAATTTGCGCGGAGACACGGGCACGTTGTACTTTTGATGTTTTTTTTTGGTTTTTTTTTTTATACGTTTGGAATGCATTGGTATTAGATGCACAAAACCCTCAAGCATTTTTTAAAATGTAGCCAAATGCAGTAATATTGAATGAGAATGTGATATTCTCCTGGTTTCACAGACAAAGCTTAAGCTAGTCACAGACTAAAATGAATTTTTGATCTGCTTCAACTGAAAATATCTTGCTCTGACATGTCTTAAAATTTTGTAAAATATGCATTAATTAATTTCAAAATTAATCTAGATTAAAAAAATTGATCTATGCCCACCTCTATAACCCACTTAAAACCAGTTTTTGTTGGTGGTGGCCCAAGACTTAGTACTATATCTTGGGCCACCACCAACAAAAACTGGTTTTAAGTGGGTTATTTCTATCTTCTGCGGTAGTGTGTCAGTTGGAAATATCAGTTTACATTTCCAAACATTATTTTTGTTATTTAATTGTAATAATGCAGTGAGATTATTGTCTGACAACAGCCAGTGCTCCAGCCTCTTTAAGAGCAGTCTGTTTTTGACTGTAACTCAAAACCTTTCTTCAAACCTGTTATCGATATTTAACAATAACAGGATTTGACAAGATCTCATCCATGGTCTCTTCTGTTCTCTTAGTATATGTGCGGTTTAACTCCAGCCATGGGTTCCCGGTGGAATTGGAAAAGGGTTCGAGTGTAGCTGAGCTGAAAGAGACGGTCGGACGTTTACAGGGAGTCCAGCCTGATCGACTTCGGGTCATCTTTGCTGGACGAGAGCTCTGCAATGAATTCACACTTCAGGTGAAAAGAGCACTTATGGAAGTAATATACTTTGGTCCCACTTTATATTAAGTGGCCTTAACTGCTATGTACTTGCATTTAAACTAATTGTTTGGTACAATGCACTTATCATGTACACACAATATTTACATTGTACTTTTATTTAAAAAAAATACCAGCATGTACACTGAACAAAAGGATAAACTCAACACTTAACACCTATTTCTCTCAAATATTATTCACAAATCTGTGTTAGTGAGCACTTCTCCTTTTGTTGAGATAATACATCCATCTGAAAGCTGTATAAATATGCTATGTAAATATTACAGTGGCCGAGAGAGCGAACTTAAAAAAACACATACAACACATTAAGAAAACATCTTCATCAGTTTAATAACACAGGTGCTGCAAATTCAAGCAACGCAACAAAACGCAGAAACGTGCTGCAAATAGCACGGACCACAACAGAACTGTTTCAGGGGGACCTCAAAAAGTGACGAACACATCTGAGAGTAACTCTAGCTAACATAGCATTAAAATAATGCTTTCACAGTTAAGTGTGTAATTCATTAGATTAGTCTAATAATATCCAAAAAGACTGAATGATCAGATTGTTAAAATAAACACACAAAAAAATCACTTTTTAGTTCAGCAACAACATCTACTTAATTGTTGAAGTATAGTCACTTACACTTAAGTGGCCTTGCATTTTTATTGCTGTATTATACTTTTACTTTTATTTCAACTACAAGTGCATATTCAGTATATTTAAGCTTGCTTCATTTTTTTACAAGGGTTTGGTTTGACTTTCTCACTCTCTTAGAAATTGTGTTTGGATAATTATTTTGCTCTTTGCTTGCAATAGAACATCTTGTAAAGTGTGTGGGTCAAACCCTGTATTAGCCTGAGCAGGCAACTTCTTATTATAAAGCGTTCTATTTCCCTATTTCATGATTTGGCTTAGTCTGTCTGTCCTACTCCCTCATTCTTTCTCAGCATTGCGAATGAGGAGGTCTCTGTGCGGGCTCTGTCAGGGTAAACAGAGCCAAAGGATCTCCTGAACTTTAGTCCGCAGTGCTTCATTAACCCTGACCTATTTAATTATGCATTAAACCAGACACACAAGCTGCAGCATTTAGAGGCACTTTTTGTTGTCCACACACATTAATGCTAAAGAGGACTGCAATACCTGGAGAAAGCGATCCATGCAGTTCAATGGCAGTTGCTTGGCTGACACATATTCCTCCAACCTCAAATGTTTGAATGAAAGTGTGTTTGAGTATGTTAATATAAGCAGTTCCGACTTTGAAATGTGTCTTCTAACAAGTTTGGCAGGGAAATATTTACATTTTGAATCTCCCTACAGTACATTTGGAGGCAGATTTACTTCTGTGTATAAGTCAAGGTTTGTCTCATTTTCCTCTGGAGTCTATACAAAGCACAGTAGAGTCTTGTGATTCACGATACCTCATTTTCACTGATGAAACTCCTGCTGTGTTTGAGAGCTGTAGCAGATGCTATGTGGAGCTCAGCTTCCCACCTCATAACTCCACTGAAAATCATCCGCTCATCATTTGTAGTACTTACAGTAATATTTCAATCATGTTAGTGCTCATAAATCAGCGGAAAACACAGAAAAATACACACTTGGATAGTTTACACATTTTCCAGCCTGTTTCTAGTCTTGCTTGAGGTTTTGATTGACAGAACTGACATTAAGAGCCGTGGTTCTCTCTACAGATGTCATACTGCTTTATGTGATTGCCAGGAAGTTCATACTTATGAAGTCTAATTACCATTCAGGTCATTTATAATAAAATTAAAGAGCCCCTATTATGGGTAATGAAATGTTTGTATTTTGGGTATTGGGAGTCCCCAACAACACGTTGACATGAATGCAAAGTCAAAAAACTTTCCCCCGGTTTCACAGACAAGGCTTAAGCTAGTCCCAGACTAAATTGCATGTTTGAGCTGTCTCAGATGAAGATATCTTGCTCTGACATATCTTAAAACATGTCAGTGTCATTGTTCTGTGTTAAGATGCACACCTGTAATATTTTTGTTAAAGTTATTTAAATATCTTAGTTTAACTAATGCTTAGTCCCGTTTGTGAAACTGGGCCATTGTCTTATAATATGCCTTAATTTTTGACAGCGGCTGTAATACATTAAAATACCAGGATTTTTTGCTATATACTACTTATTGCAAATACCCTCGAAGTATTGTAAAACTTGTAAAAATAGCTTATTCCCCCAGATTCACAGACAAGGCTTAATCTTAATCCTGGACTAAAATGTAAATATGAGCTGTTTTAACTTAAATAAACTTGTACTGAGTGATCTTAAAACATGTTAGTGCTTTTGTTTTGTCTTAAAGTGCCCTATTATGCCATTTTAAAGGTTGCTAATATTGTTTTATTAGTCTCTTAAAACATGTTTATGTGTATGCAAGGTCAAAAAACACTTTAGTTTTCTCCAAAAATAGATTTAATTTTACCCCCTTTCTAAATCGGCTAAATGAGCGCTCCACAGCACAGATCTTGTACCAAAACTAACGTGGACAGTTCTTTTGTAAGCGAATCGGGCACACCTCTACGTAGTGAACTTCAGCATTGTATAATGTTTAACACTGCGTCATTACTTAAGCCACATTTACACACAACCGGGTATTTAGAGAAATGAATATCTCCTACCCTCCGTTTTCAATAATAACATTGTGTACACAACATCATTTTCAAAAAACGTGTCATTTATATCAACCCGCATAAATACGCCGTCGAGCATGATAATAACTATGCCAAACCTATGTAAATAGGGTGCTCACATGCATTTTGCGGCGCATAACCAAACCGCAGAGAAATACCTGCGCCTTCCCTTCGTGTAAACGGAGCCTTAAACTAAGAAGTGGATGAGACAGACAGACAGTCAAGCTGCATCAATCACAGTATTAGACTACATTAGGCCCACAGCTGAACAACAAACTACTGAACCGTAAGTTAGCCGGTGATCAGGACACATGTGCAGGTTTGTTACACAGCAGGGCAAGTTGTTCGCGACATAGAACGTTGGCGGGCATTATGCAAATATGTTGCCTATTGACTTGGCTTGGTAACAGAGAAAGATTCAAATTGTTGACGACTCATTTAGGCGAATGTGAGTCAACTTTTTTTTTTATATAAACAATCAAAACTTTATTTAATGTGCACTGTCGGCGTCACAACTTTGCAGATAGTTTATGTTCGCATACAGCTACATGACACACTGCATGAAAGATCATATTTGAAAAAGCATAATAGGGGCACTTTAAGATCCACACCAGTGATTTTTTTTTCCTAAGGGATGTTGATAAAAATTAAATGTCCTAATTGAATTGAACCTAAACCTAAAATTGCTAATTTTAACATACCCACACTTTTCTACGTCACAGAGTGGGTTTATTCTTAAACACCATTCAAATGTTTCCACCAAGTAAGAAGGCGGAGCTATTATTCTCTCTGTAGTGTTGCTGCAGGCGCCATGATCTGGAGACGCTGAGTGTCATTGTGAAAGTGAAACTACTTCGTTTGTGCTTCCAAAACAGACACAACTAGAAATCAGTGTTAAGTTGTGTTCCAGAACAGTTGAACACAAATATTAGAGTGTGTTCAGTGCATTTATGGAGGACTGACTGAGACGGACAGAAACTATACCTAAAACTATACCTCTGCAAGGACAGTCTGGCGCTTCTGACTCACAGCTTTTAAGTAAGTTACGTTTTCTTATTAAAAGAAGCTGCTACTTACTATTCCAATTTTTGAGCAGTGAAGGGTAGTGCTTGTTGTTTGTCGTTTCTCCAAATCACTAATGCAGGTTAATGCTAATGGTGTTATGTTTACGAGGCATGATGCAATGCAACACCTTAAAAGACAAAGTCATGATAATTAGTAATTATGTCTTCATTGGAATGTGTTTTATTGTTTTGGTGTCATAGAGCTGGGACATGGCATCGTGTTATGGTGGGGCTTAACATTTCCACCACTTGTTTGCAGTAGTTTTTTAACATCAAGGTTGCATTGGCACAAATTGTTAGTAAATCTGGCCGTAAGATTGTTGATGGCCACTTATTTTCACAAAATTGAAACATGCAGAAAACAAGCCCAAACATTTTTTGAGTCAGTAAATTGCGTGAGAATCCTTGTGTTTTCCCGCTGCTCTCTTCTCGAGTGGCTCTTAAGTGTTGACACCAGCAGCAGGTTGTCACCTTGCTCCATGGAATCAATATGCTGTATATTTACTCAGTTTGTTTTAATAAGCTCTCATCTTCCTCAAAATTAATTTACACGTCTCTCATCCATATTTTCCACTGGTTCATTGTGCAGTGAATTTACTGGAGCACAGATAAAACTCGCACTAATTAAAAAGAGTTGGCCTTGTGTATGTGTGTGTGTATTGTACTGAGTGCTTCTGAAGAATGTAACCGGGTAATAGGTTATTTACACAGCTCATATCTCCTGGGTCTCACGTTATATACTGTATGTTTCTCACAATCATTAATTTAGCATCTTTAATTTCACCTGCTCTATGCCAGTCATATATTTTACACATATAAACAGATTGCTGAGCACAATTAAATATGAAATATTTTATTTTACTCGAGCTCTTTTTAAATTGCTGATAGTGTTTTTAGTGAAAGAACAGTTTTAGGCATGACAGTTTGTTTTGACATCTAAGTTTTAATATAAAGTAAAATAACGCTACACATTGCTCTTTGCTCGAGTAAAATGACTGTCTGTATCTTTCTGATTTCCTCACATTAAAATCAAACATACCATCAACTATGCACTACTTGCCAAGTCAAGTTTTTATTCTGATTTTCATCATTTGGAAGCTTATGTTCATCTCATGCTGTCTTGTGATGAGCTGTGGAGCAGATGTAGTTTCCTGTGCAGATTCGACCCTCATCATACGTAAGATTGGGTTGCATTGGTGTAGTAATGCTATACAGCCCAGTGTTGGCATTTTTGCAGTAAAAATAGTTTTCATTATTTGAAATCAAATAAATATTAGATGGAAAACAGTGATAAAATAAATATTAGACAAAATACTTAATGAAAACTAGACTGTAATTTAAATGAAATAAGTTTTAGTTGAAGTATTATAATTTTTAAAACAAAATGAATATAATTTGTATTACTACTAAAAAATGCTTCTACTAAACTACACTAAATAAAAATGTTTTTTAAAATAACAAAAACGCAAAAATAACATTACAAAAACTAAAGCAAAAAAATTAAAATAAACAACTGTGAATATAATATTATATAGATCATATTAAAAAAAAAATTATAAAAACATATAAAATATTCATAAATAATAATACTAATAATAATAGTACATATATAATAGAGTATAAAAAAGATACGATGAGAAACTTAAACCAATCAAAAAAAAAGTTTTTGTTGAAGCAGAGGTAGGCCTACTAAAATGACTAAAACTAAATAAATTAAAGGCAAATAAAAATACTGAAATAAAAAAGTGCATAACATGACTGAAAATGGCTCATTTAAACGATTAATAAAAAAAAAAACACAGTCACAATAAAGTATGTCTGATTGTGTTAGTTTCCTGCATCTGCCACAATTTAGCACTCGACACAGATTTTATCGCTTGTCTGTGTTGTCACCTTATTTGCGTAATTATTTTTATGAATCAAACACTGTAAACAGCATGTGCAAATGAAAAACACTTAATGTCTTCGGTTCATTTTCAGTGAATTTCCTCAAGAGAGTTCATGTTGCTGTCAGAGTTGTCAGTGCTCTTTCCTCATCTGTCTAGTTAATTGTCATTCTATCGTTCTTTTGCTTCCTGCACTCATCCATTACTCTATTCTATCGTTTTAGTATGTCTTTCCTGTCTTTTTCTCTCAATCGTTTGTATTTTTCTCTGACCCATTGGGTTGCTCACTGTTATTACCTCTATTTTCCAAGTGTTCATCTCTCCCATTTCTCTCTCCGTCTCGTCCCCCTCCTTTTACACTCTCTACGCTTTCTGAAGGAGCAATACAGATAAACACCAGTGCTCTGAAGGTTACAACATGCATTCAGCTTCAAGGACTCTTCCTGTCCAAGAGTCATCTTCGCTCTTGCCTCCTGCCTCACCAAGGAGCCAATCACCATCTTATTTCCGCTTTGCACCACATGTTTGCTTGGGCCAAAAATATACTCAACGCAAGTACGCAAACGTGAATGCTTGGTCAATGCATCCCAAGGACGGAGTCCCCTTGTAAATTCTTAATGTGGTTCTGTGGCGGTTTCAAAGAGGATGTTGGTTTTCCGGCATGTGATGCTGCTGTGCTGATGTCGTCCTAGACTTCTTAAGTAGCTTAACCAGCAGGACTCCCTTGATTTACAAGTCACACCACTGAAAACCAGCTATAACTAGCCAGGAAATTCAGTCTGCTGTCGATCCTCCCCATTTTTGCAAAATGAAGTGCTGAGGTAGTTGAAACTCCCGGCTCATATTAGTCACGGTGTCCTCTCAGGCCCTGTGTCTTCAAGCCCAGCTCTCCACACCATCTGTCTACATTGGGAAGTGTCTCAGCAGAGCCCGACTCACATTGTCAGTGTTCTCCAAAGATGCTTAGTCATCTCTGATAGAACTAACAGAGTGGATTTTAACTGGCTCCCTGGTGGTGCTTTAATAGGGGATTTTATAAAATGCTAATTTGAGAGTTGGCTTTATTATATTATATTAAATTCTATTATACGGTATTACAATGTACGTTTTTCATGGGCATATCCAGTTTTGACAGACATACCAGCAAATTCATTTCTCAAAGGAGTAAAAATGAGAACATATTAAAGGGGTCAAACAATGCGATTTCAAGTTTTCCTTTCTGTTTGGGGTTACAAGCTGTTTGTGCATAGATAACATCCCCGGAGTCGCAAAGACCATAGTGTCAAACTCAAAGAGATAGAATTTTGGTGCTCTCTCTGGAGGCGGTGTGAAAGGTGAACTGTTGCATTCTGACTGGTTGCCATCATATGCCTCATAGCTCATTACCGTAAAGTTGGGCTAATTTCAACTCTTCTTGACGCTCTCGCGCACCATGCCGCCTTTCGCCACCAGCTTAAGTTTGAAATGAATGACTTCTGGCCACTTTGACGCTCTTGCCGGCGGCGGGATTGCACTGACCGTTGTGCTTTATCCCTTTCATAATTAACGTACATTATTTAACAGCCCCCATCTCGATTAACCATCGCATTGATTTAACGCTATACTGAATCTATACTATCTCTGAGCGGGACATTTTTGTCATTTTCTCCTGTATATTTGGTCTCTTTGTTCATCACGTTGTTATTGCTCCCTTCCATTACGCAGCCCGCACTAGCCCTCAAATCAAAACACCGCCGTCTCCTTCCACTTCATGAGTGACTTAAGCGTAAGTGCATTGTCACAGTAATGCAAAAATTATTGCGAAAAAACTTGACATGAACTTTCGGAGCAGAGGATTTTGCCTCGATAATGTTTTGTAATCTAGTTACTCGAGGAATCGTTTCAGCCCTACTACAGATACTAGCTTCTTCAGTAAATAATGGTTTAACTTAATTTATTTGCTTCAGACAAAGCTTTTAGAAAAGCAAGTTTAAGGGCTCCAGTGTTCATGGCAAGACCAATACCATGAACGTGTGGTCTCAGACTCGAGATGGACTCAAGTAAGTGGTGCCCCAAGTTTGGATATGCAGGGTACAAATGGGATTTTAAAGACCAGGTTTTTCAGTAAATAATAATTTAAACCTGTGTATTTCCTTAACGCAAAGCTATCAGAAGACTTAAAATATAGTGCACTAGGTGTAAAGACCACAATTATGGAGCTTCTTTCTTTGTATTAAATATGCAAGTAAAACATCATTCTTGAAAATAACACTACAGTTGTTCTACAGTATGACAAAGTTTTGTGGCACATCCATTTTTTAACTTTCAGTTTTAATTCTAAGACAAACTGTCTGCTAATCACACAGAGTTGGTATTTAGCTCACGGTCGAAGCTAATCCAGTGTCACTTTAAGATGAAATATAGATGAATATGGTGTATCCTGATGCCAGCTATATGACCATAAATGACCTTGAGAAAGTGTCCAGACTCTCTGGGGCTGCTTATGATTCTGGATGAAAGACAGATTGATTGTCTTCATTTTTTCAGCATTGAAATTCAGCCACTGCGTATCTTTAAAGGGCCAAGTCATTGCTAATGCAGTGTCCCTGTCTTTAAAAGACTGACTTGTTGATCAGGCTCCCCCAAGAGAATGTCTCAATTGAAAAAGGTCACAAAATGAAGGCACTTTCTGCTCATCAGGAATATAAGCCCCGCTCTGTCTCCAAAGTAACTGGATTTAGAACTGTAAAAAAAATAAATATATATGTGGCGTCAAGGCGGCTGACAACATCAAATGCACTTGCCAAGGAGACTTTATTCTTAGGTTTTGGCCGATTTTCGTGTCTCTTAGGTTTGTGCTCAGTTTTCATATTGTGTGTGTGTGTTTTGTTTGGATCAATGCTTTTTCTAAATGTCACAAGTTCACGTCCTGGAAATTGCTTTTTATCTGAGAGTGCATTTGCAGCGTTATTTTTGACCAAAGCTTTACCCTTTTCTCTGAGAACAGGAGTTATCAGGAAAACTGCCGGCTCCATTAATGTGAATTAGAGGTTATCGCGTGTATAGACTGTAGACGTACCGTTCGCATCAGAAGGGTCATCTCGCTGTTGCGCTGTCACTTAATATTTTTGTCATGCAATACAAATGCAAAGTCAAAAACATACTGCCGTGCAGCTAAACTGATATTGACCAGCATATTTTATGTCACAGCGGTCTTTAAAGCATCCATCATGTAACTAATGATCAATGCTAATTTCCATTCCTCCGTTTCTCGATAAGGATCTAGTATTGTGTTGCTATGGCTGCTTCGTTTCCCAGCATGCGGCCCATCTTTGTTACAGCCTGTGTTAGAAATCTCCTTAATGGAAGGCAAGTGTGATAAGGTTTAGCTGGTGGCTCGCTCACCTGGAGCGAGAGGGACTTTCTTTAATTTATGCTGTGCCATTGAGAAATTACCCCTTAGTGACTGCTGGGGAAAATGAATGAGATTCACATCTTTCATTTTGTCTATCTATGTTGTTTTTGGTAACACCAAGAAATAAATACTTGATTGAGGATGTTTTCGGAAAAAAGGCAATTTTCCCTGTCAAAGAGGTTTTCTCTTAAAGGAATGTTTTTGTCTGATTTGCATCAAACGTTCTGCTGTTTTCCATCTAGAAATGGGTCTCTTCTCAACAAATGGGGAAAAAGCCAAAAGGTTAGAGCTTTACAGTTTAACAATTGGTGTGTGACTCAACATGATCTTCAGAAAATTGGATCAAATTGTATGAATTAAACAGCATTGCAAACTAAAGAAAAATGTCTCTTGAATTTTAAAACATAAATATTATTATTTGCTTCTTGGCAGATGTAGTTACTGTCACGAACGGCTGCTGTACGGCTCGCGCTCTCGCTTCCTTTCAGGACGGGCAGGACTCGGAAACGGGATTGATGCAAGA
>JAUYWG010000047.1:4153881-4166398 GCA_034779775.1 Enteromius afrohamiltoni | reverse complement strand
ATATATGAAAGTCTAATGTTTATCAGTACATTACAGAAAATAATGAACTTTATCACAATATGCTAATGTTTTGAAAATGACCTGTATGTATATATATATATACTGGAGAGAGAGAAAAAATGGACTCAAATCAAAGATTATTAGAATATGTTTTACAAGAAAATATTATTTCAGTCTTTATACGTTTGTGAAATGTAGATATTGCTAAAACAATTACAAATAGATGACAACAAGTAATTTATATTTTTTGATATTTAAAAAAATATTGTATTTTAAAATTATTTAAATATCTTTTTTTTTTTTATTGGGATCAAAAAAATAATATACTTAATTGCAAACTGATTGTGATGTTTTTGAAAACATTTAAATGAAAATAAATTTTATATTGAAAGGTATTTGCTGAATTTTAGAGTGTCTTTTTGATAGACCAAAGTCAAATTTATATGGTATGTCGGTTAATAAGTACTTTTTACTATTATTTTTTAAATTATGGTTTAAGTGTATGGTAACCTAAAGTATACTTAAATGTCATTTGTACTGAAGTTAGCACTGTACTGTACATAGTAGCTATGGTTCCATCCACCATCTATTTTGATGCACATTTTGGAATATTGCAGAAAAAAAAGATGTGCATACATTTTAAAAAGTTGCATAAAAAAAACGAATGTGCACAACTAAGAATAACTTTTTATCCAGTTCATAAACTATGATGGAAACACTTTTGCAAATAAATTCCATAATGTGCATGTGACTGTCCACTATTAGACGGCATAACTTGAATAACCAATGGAACGATCTCATTGCACAGCCTCTCAAATGTTGTTTTGGTTGCTGTGAAATGCATGAACTAAGTCTGCCATCAGTGTATTTCAGTACAATTGTGTATTTGAGATATTAAGTGCCAGTTTATCAGATTTTGTTATTTTTGAATAGTTGGATGGAAACAGTGCTTGATTCGCAAATGTTTTATGTGATATTCCAGTTTTGCCCAATCTTAAATTTGCATTTTTAGATGAAAACATTGCAGACAACAACTAGAACTGTTCAAAACAAGATTGACAGAGCAGTTTGGAGACATTCTGATTGATCCATTAGTAAGAAAATAAGAAATACCTGCAACACAGTGTACAAGTAAATTAAAGATTGATACAAACTTTCAGAAAGACAGGCTGCTCGTACTCCTGAACCTACATACGCCTCCTGCTGTGCGGCCCTTCAATCAACAGTGGCAATTTTTCCTGAAAGAGCGGGTGCTAAGTGTGTCCTGCCAATGAAGGTCAGCTATGAAGGTCCTGCGGAAATGCTCCTACCTGCTGCTCTTGCATGGAGGGGCGGGCAGGCGTCAAGCGCCTGGAGAAACCAGACAATGGAGCCCAATCACCAACAACCACCATTCAAATCAAGGACTGATTGAAGTAGCGCAGCAATTACCTTCCTGAGTAGAGCTTTGTTTTTCCATCGTCCTCCACTCTTCTTCCTCCTCAGAGATCTCCTCCATTTGTTTAAAAGGGCACTGACAAGGACGCGGCCAGTCTCTTACAATAGAAGTGGGAGAGAGGGGTCAGAGAGGTGGAACACGGTGTTAGCAAGTTGACTTCCAGTTAAGTGAGTCTGTGTTTGAGAGTGAAATGGAAAGAAAATTGTCATGAGATTTCAGACGGCTGTTTCTTTGCTTACTAAGCTGAAGTATCAAGGTCTTTGAGATCATTTGAAGATTTCTGAAGGTACTGAACAAGTGACACATCTAAACAAGCTTTCTGCCCGCCCCCGTTTTCCCTGAAGCCCTCTTCTCATCAGAATCGAATGAAAACACTCCTGATCATGCTTCAACACAAAATCTTAATCAGAAAGACTATAAAACTCTTATTTTGGACTATTACATTTCATTACATTTATACATTATTTTCATTTAAAAATATGTACTGTGTATATACGAATTGTTAAATGATTGTATAAAATATTGGTAGATTTCTAGTTAAAATAGTTAAAAGATTACTCCACCCAAAAAAGAAACTTTTGTCGTTAATCACTTACCCCATGTTAATTCAAACTTAATTCGTTTTCATAGAACAATTGAACATATTTTGGATGAAAACCGGTAGGCTTGTGACTGCCAAGTATTGAACACTGTCAGTGGTCTAGAAAAGTATGAAAGACATTGTCAGAATACTGCTTCTGCCATTAGTGGTTCAACCTTAACTTTATGAAGCTTTATGAATGCTTTTTGTATAGAAAGAAAACAAAAATAATGACTTTATTTAGTGATTTGGCACTGCAACATCACTGTAGCACCATTTTGGAGAGTGTTTATTTAGTGGTGGAGTAACCCTTTAAGAATGTTGTATTCAAGTGTACTCAGCAATTTTGCTTTTTTTCTTTTAGTTTAGTAATTTAGTTTTTTGTTTTTTTTTCCCGGTTTGATTTAGTGACCTGGACTTGTTTTTGTGACACATTTCTTGTTGAAAATTTTCTGTGACATTTCAATATGACACAGTATTGCCTGCTGTCAGAGAGTGAGTCATTTTCATCCAGCCTGTCTGCTGTTTTTATTCAGACCGCTATGAAACATTTTTTTTTTTTTAATGCATCAATGCAACATACATGTTAACCAGGCTTTTATTCCTCATATGGTGTGATATGAAACTCAAACCTCAGTTTTTTTCAGAGGCCCAAACTGTGCAAAAATATGAAATTTGTTGGAGATGCTGATATTTATATGGCCAAAATGTAAGATCAAGTAGCATGTATTCATTAATAATATGCATATAAATATCTGCTGTCAATCTTTCCCGTTATTATGATATTGAAGTGTGGTCTCACCATGTGTTGCAGGACTCCAGTGCTGGTGTTTCAGTGTAATGAGCGTCATGTGATCTGCATGGAGTGCTTTCACCTGTACTGTGTGACCAGACTCAATGAGCGACAGTTTATCCAAGAGCCGCTGGTGGGCTACTCTCTGCCCTGCGCAGGTAAACATATTTTAAACATTCACCAATGTGAATGGCTATTAGTGTGTGTGTGTGTGCAGGCTGCTGTGTTTGGCAGTGATTGATGGTGGTATGTTGGTAGCTGCAGTGAAGAGGAGATACTATCAAATTGTTCTCCTTCACTCTCTCACACACAGTCGCACACACACATACTCTCCCCGGGCCCTCGCTGTGCCCCCGTTGGCCCACCACATCTGTTAATGCCACCCAGTAATGGGGCTCCGGGGAGAAGCATTGACCCCCTATCAGCCAGAACACCCCACCAATCTCTCACGCACTGTATCTCGCTGTATCTACCGCTGTCTTGCCCTTGCACTCCTTCATTTGTTTTGCTGCCATTCTCCTCCTTTCGCTTTCTGTTTCACTGATATTTTTTGTCTCATTTTGTGGTCTCAGTACTTACAGTTTTGCTTTGGAGGCAGTCATACAAAACTGAATGTGCACAGCTAACTTTATGTAGAAGTGGGAGTCTTAGAGGATTTGTAATTCAGGTTCTGATGAGGTACTTGTGATTTTTTTCTTTCTAATTATCACAAATACTCCATGTGCTTTTTGGTAGTATTTTAATATTTAATATTTTAGTGTTTTACATTATTATTTTTTGGAGGCGGAGAAATTTGGAGCATTCCTACGAAGATCTACTGTAGCTCATACATACTCTGCGCATTCGATTACAAAGCATTTAAAGCGGCTATTTAAAATAGCTGATGGATGAACTCATTCCTTGGTTGAAATAATTTAATGCTGGCAACTGTGATAAAAACTTCCTGGTGCTATTGAAGCCAACATCTTTGAGCTTGTCAATTTTAGTATGGTTACTTGAGTTAGAATAAATGCAGTTAAATTCAATTCAAATGTATATTTATAGTGCTTTTTATGATACAAAGCAGCTTATCTAAAGTATATCAATAAATTATATTGTTAACTTATGGCAAAGTTTGGTAATTCTGTATGTTGTCTGAAGGTTGGCATCCTCTGAGGAGTTGACATCATCACTTGTCAGGTGTTTGATCATCTAAGGGTTGGATCCAGACTGAAACTGTGTAATTCATCACAGGACGTTGATGATTTGTTCAACCCAAGCAAATAATAATGTGTATTTAATCAGACATAACTGCAATACTAGATGAAGAGATGCCTTATTTGAATGTGTCTTGTATTTAGATTTAGAGAGAGTGTGCCTGAATTTTGAAATGGGTCTGTAATTTGCCAGTTTACTAGGATCTAGTTGTGGTTTCTTAAGAGTAATAACCGCCAGCAGGTTTTGAGACATTATGAGATTAACAATAATGTTAATAACAATGAGAAGCTGTTCTGCTACAGGTAACAATTATTTCAGTAATTTAGTGCGTACAGGATCTAATAAGTATGTTGTTGTTTAGATGCAGTGAAAAGTTTATTTAGCTATTTATGTCTTATAGTTGTAAAGCAGTTTTTCTTTGGGTGCGATGATTGTTTTTTTCTAAATAGCTAGATAGATTCAGACATATGTATTTGAGTGTTTGTTTGAGTTAGTGTTTGCTTGTGCGTGCACGTCTGTATTAGTGTTATTGTTGTGACGGCATGTTTTTGTGGCCATCTATCACTGCGTGTGTGCATGGCTGCAGACTGGAGATTGTGTAGAAAGGTCAGACATCAGCCTCAAATGTCATTTCCACTTTTAAATAACTTTCAACAGTCCAGCCAAAACATGCTTGTCCAAAAGGCAAAGATGAAAAAGGCCAGTCACATCTACGAAATGTGAAGGAATGATCGTCTGCCTCGGATAAACACAATAGTATTAGCTCAAGAAGCTTTTTCTCTGAAAATCCAACGGAAGCCAGCGCACCCTTAACCTTCTTTTGAAATGAGCTTTAACATAACATCATATTACAAGCCGACCTCAAAGGCACAAAATCTCCACTTAACATTTAGTCACACACCTTCGATGGAGGAGAGCGCACGGCATCCTGTGCAGGGTGCGAGATCTCCACATCTTCTGTTGGTCTGTGTGAATCATTAGCATTAAGAACAAGATGGATTTTACTGATGCAAATGTGCTGAAATTACAGCAGTAATTTGGGCAGTAATGTACCTGCGCTTGCTGCTAAACTAAATCATGCTATTATTTTGAATGGGTCACACTAATCAAATTCCCTGTGTTCTTTTGAAACAAGAGTTAGTGGTACTACGTAAACATGCTCCACTTAAGCATACAGAACTCAAAACTTCCTCCACTGCCTTTCCCCCCAAAAAGCTGCAAAATAGTCATTGACATTCAAGAATCAGTTGACTCTCAACAGGATGATTTTGGAGAAGGTAAGCTTTTTCTTGGCCATTACAAGTTGGTTGAAAGTATATAAACAAGGCCTCCACTTCACTCAGCTGCTGGTTCTCTATTCCAGTGCAACCCTAAATAAAGTGCCACCAGACGCCCCCATTTCTATATACATCCACTGCAACTTGCTGCTTTTTTTAAAGTCACAGTATATTTGCTGGTGGGTTTTGAACCTCTACATCTAAAGCATGAAATGCCATATGTCTTTCTGTGATGTAACCTTTAATTTTTTTTTGTTTGTACAAATTTATGTACAGGTATTTATATTGGACTCAAAAATGACAAAAAAGAAAGATCTTTATAAATTAGTATAAAGAAGAAATGTAAAAAAGTAGTACCATAAAATAATTATAAAAGTAGTATATATGACTTATTTCAAGTCTTCCGAAGTCAAACAATCATTCTGTGTGAGGAAAAGGCATATATTAATATAATATAAGCTTTGGATTGTATGGAAAGGAAAAATGCCAAATTCCTTGGAACAGTATGACATTAACTTTTTGATGAACTGTTTATTTAAAGTTGGTATGGCAAATGAAAATGTATCTATTTTCTAAATGCAGTTCATCTAATTCCATCACAGTTTTAAACTGAAGTTATGTGCCCGCTACACTGTATGGAAGTTTCTCTCATTTTCGATGAAATGATGGTTTTTGTTTGCCTTGATTATTATTCATGTCATTATTTCAGGCATGATGGCCGCCTCCCACGAAAAAAATCACAGGGTTGCCCTCTACCACCTGCAGGTCCTGATTTGAGAGTTAAAAAATCTGATCATCCTACTTCTAAAGAAACTCTCACACATACACACACACACACACACACACATACCAATTCCCAATTTGAGTAAATGTGACTCAGTGAAGGGTTGGCTGCATGTCTCTGTGTGGGCACACTTATCAGACAGTGATATGAGCAGAGTTGCATGTTAACTGGGCTCAGCCGCCGATGGCTGGTACGACGCTAGATAAGGTGGAATTGCTGCAACACCTGTTGGAGGCAACCTTGACATTTTATCAGCTCAGAAAAATATCCTTAAATACCACGAACTGCCTGCAGCCACTCCTAACACCAGTCAGAGAGTCAACTCTGGGAAAAAATCCAACTGAAACTTCTTTGCCGCTCCGCTTGGATCACTTTAGCTCATGCTAGTGCGGATCTAGGGACGATTGATGGTCCTTTAGGGATATATATAAATATATATGTTGTATAACTGATTAATGCTTCCACAGGACCGTGCATTGAGTTCGGAGATTATCATGGAAATCCTGCTTCTGGCCTTTATTAGTATTCATATAAGGATCAGTGTCTTTGGCGTATAAATAATCCATGGTAGACTGCTATCCGCTTTAGATGAATAATCCTAGAACTTTGTGCATGGTACATCAGTATTCCTGTACGGATGGCGTGATCTGGTGTAAATTTATAGGCCTGTTGGGGTTTTTATCAGCTCTGTAAGTCTGTATGTCTCTGCAAAGGCCTGTGCTGCTCCAGGTGTTCTGGAAGATTTTCTGTGAAGATTCATTTCCCTTTTTACAAAGGGAACAATGTCGTAAAAATAAAATAAACAATAAAACCTTCACTTCTTGGATGAAGAAGGGTGGTATTAGAAGGGAATCAGAGAGATAAGGGAAAAATAGAGGGGGGTTCAAGGTTTAGTCGGTTAATGTGGGCTATTTGGCTCCTTTCAGGGCATTCACAAGAATCTGTGTATTCTTTATACAGAGGACACTTTACATTTCACCAGTATTTTATTATAACATAGCAGTGGCTTTTGTGAAGAACATACCGTTTATTTTAAACTATTTTGGTTCAAATTAAGTATAATCTTTCAACATATTTATTTGACAAATAACGACAGTTATAAAAATGAGAAAAAATGAAAATTATCCTGTCTTTTACTCACCTTTGAAGAATCCTAGGTGTAAGTGACTTTCCTCTTTCAGAATGGATTCGGATCTGAACATTGACACCAAGGTCATGGGTTTGATTGTTATGTTTAATTTAATATATTTGCTCCACCAAAATTATAATAATTTATGTGTGCTGCGGCATTAAATATTTCACAAAATAATATGAGGACTGTTTTTATAATTTCAGCATCTTTCAGGACTTTTATGTTACAGTTTTGTGTGCTGTTTAGTATTCAGACAGCTGAGTAGCACAAGACAGGAAAGAACCGATTTGATACTGGAACTATAACAAGAGTAGATGGAGTGGAAAATTGGTGACTTAAATTAGTCATATCTTTCTTCTACAATGCTTCTCTTGCTCTCACTCCCTTTCTCAGTTGGGCTAGCTGTCAAAAGAGTGATCTTCTTGATTCGAACATTCACCGTATGCGTAGATAAGCAAAGTATGGGCTTTGATACAAACAAACCATTGCAGCAGTGCTCAGGTATGCCCCTGTTGGCTGAAGGCAAAAGGTTACAGTTTGGCATTGAATAGTAAACTTTCTCCCTTCAGACAAAATGAGTTACGGTGCTCCGGCGAGGCTTTTCAGCTGCCTTTCTTTCAGTTATACACACACCCACATGGCTCTGTAGGTCGACTGGCTTTGAACTTGTGAAGCTCAAAGCTTGGCCTCTGTGGCAGTGGGTGCTTGTTCTTTGTGTTTTATGTATAATGTGATAAAGCGAGCAGGGTTTTGAGGGGCAAACCCAATCGCTGAATAATAGAATACAAAAAAATTCTTAGACTTCCCCGAAATCCATGCTAGTGAAAGATGAATGAAAGAAAAAGCAGCTCTTTTATATGATACCTTGGCTCACTGACTAGCAGCTAGTCATCCGGCTCATGCTGGGTTCACACAGATATCGAGGTGACAATGTGACACACTAACATAAGTGAAACACATGCTCGTACAGCGCTGTGATATTATCGTGATTTTCTCCAATATGGCCTATTTGAAGAAGTAAAAATGGTTGTGGATTTTTGAACATAATGTAATGTTGTGCAAAGAGTGACAATGATAATATCCAACATAGGCTTGTATCGCCTCTATGAATAAATAAATGCCCCTTATACCTGGTTGGACAATCACCTTTTTTTTATATAGCGCTTTTATAACAGTATACAAATTTGGAGGATAGAGTGTCAGTAATGTATAATGACAAGATGAAACACTGAATTTTCAGCTAAAGGCATTTCGTTATTGAATGCAGAGACTTAATTGTCTAGATCAGCTCAGTATCGGATAGGATCTTTGTAATTAAATTGACAGTAATCGCTAGAAATTAGGTGTTCCCATGTATGCAAGCCAGATGAAACAGTGGCAAGGAACCAAAAATTATTCTGGGACAAAATGGAGAAAAAGCAAAAAAACAAGCTCAGTTAAAGGGCCAGTTCCCCTCTGGCCAGACGAAAACTGCACTTCATTTCCAGTTGTTTTTTTTTTTTTTACGATGTAATGAGTGCATTGTGTGTTATGGGGAGTGTTCCTGGTTCTGGTTGATCTAATTAATGGGATTTAAATATAATGTAGTGTATTAGTGTGTTATTTGTAAGACAGGTTGTAGAGATGTGTCTTTAATCTAGATTTAAACTAATAGAGTGTGTCTGCCTCCCGAACAGTGTTAGGTAGACTGTTCCAGAGTTTGGGGGCTAAATAGGAAAAGGATTTGCTGCCCGTAGTCGTTTTGTTATTCTAGGTATTATCAAATGGCCAGAGTTTTGAGAACGCAGCTTAAGTACCGAGGAGCTAAGCGGTTCAGGGCTTTACAAGTAATAACCAGGATTTTTAAATCTATCCAATGTTTGATAAAGAGCCAGTGCAGGTTTGACAGAACTGGGCTAATATGGTCATACTTTCTGGTTCTAGTAAGGACACTAGCTGCTGTGTTTTGGACCAGCTGTAGTTTGTTGTTACAAATGACAACATTTACGGTAGCACCTATAGAGTTTGATTTGATTGGCATATCGCTGAATTAACACTTGCTTTGATGACTAGTCAATCAGGTCAATGGCAGCAAGGCATCCTCACATACTCACTGACTACCTGTTTAAAGCAAATATCTAACCAGCCAATCACAGGACAGCAGCTGCATGCATTAGGTATGTAGACATGGTCAAGACAGTATATCAAACCAAATGGCTTTTACTAAAAATACATTTGTTAACTTTTTATGAAACAGTAACTTCCTGTTTTATTTTTTTTAAGATGAATTCAGGCTTGATCTATTAAATTTCCAACTATAACACTATTCCATTGACTGCTGCATAGTAGGTGCCTTATAATTAGAGTAAATCACTGTTAGCTTTCCAGGTGTCAGCAAACTTCAAACAAATTGTGGAAGATAGATGATGCTATGCGAAGCTAGAATTTGGTCTGCAGGTATAAGATTGTCAACAGCGACGATAATAAATCTTTGTAAACATGCCTGCTGCTTCAGATATCTTCTAAATATGTTTATTATCAGTTTAAAGTTGCATCTTTGAGGGATTTGATGGTTTTTGTTTGCTTCTTAATTATATTAATTGCTTCTTAATTAATTATTAGTTATTTAGCTACATCTCATGGGGTGCAAACGCCTTTGCTTTGCATCATACATCTGCACCATGGAGTTTAAAGGTTCCACAGAAATCTGACATTGAGTTGCATTTATTCGCTTTTTAATTAAACAGACATTATAAATTTCAACATGTCTGCATTAGCAGAACATTTTATAAAAGCAACACCAGTGAGTTTTGAGACAAATTAGCTTCAGTTGTTTGCAGATATCCTTGGTTTGATATTTTGTTATCTATAATGCAAGAAATAGTTCACCCAAAAATGAAAATGTACTTGCTTAAGACAAGCTTGTTTTTTTATGATGTCAGAACAAATTTGGAGAAAGACATCACTTGCTCACCGATGGATCCTCCGCAATGAATGGGTGCCGTCAGAATGAGTTTAAACAGCTGGTAAAACATAACAGTAATCCACACCAATCCAGTCCATCAGTCAGATTGAAATCTGTAAATATGTTTTAACTTGAAACCATGGTTTCTGATCAAATCCATACAAAACTTTTCCTCCAGTGTCAAAATCCACCAACTGTTTTGGCTTGTATATGGTGTTTGATCTGTGAATAATTCTCACCTTATTTAGGAAAGACAACTTTTTCACTGGAGAAAGCATTATAGAGGTTGTGTTTTCTTAGCCAAAGCAACGGTTTGAAGGTTCATTTTTGGGTGATTTTTTTTGGGCCACTGTGCACTGACAAACACAAACATATCAGGGAAGGAACCAATCCAGAACCCTTTCACCAGCATCCTGACAGCAGATTGCAGAGGAACATGAGAGTAATGTAAAAGTGTACAACGGGCTCCCAAAAGTACAGTATGACATTTCAGTTATGCAAGACTGGTAAGGTTAAAATAGAGACATCAGAAAGACAATTCGTTTGGAAATGCTTTTATTCCAATCAGTTCTATTACTTTTTCTCCATAGAGGATTGCTGAACTTCGAAGCACCTTATTAGGACACAATGGAAACTGTTTCAACATTAATATGAGCGAAGTGACAATAGGGTTTTCGGTACAGTCTCTTAAACACCAACTCAGGGCCCAATTACTGACAAAAACGAAGCTGACTCACTGACAGCAGGGCATTATGGGCCAGCTAATACTAGAGCGGTTGACGTGAAGCTTGTGGCTGACTCTGAAAACCTGATACTCTAATGTGTAGCACTTGCTGAAACCCGCCACATTATGCAGAAACGCTGCGGCTAATGTGCTTCCTGTGACACAAGGGATTTTGAAAGCCTAATTTCAAGAATACTTTTGCTAAAATGCTAGGCTGAACTGAAACAAAGCCTGAACTGAAGTTTTCAACCTTTTGATAATAATAGTCAGTACAAATAGTATTTTTTATTGGGTCTGAGATGGGTTATTTATTAGTTTTTATCTGTGGGAAATTATTTCAACGAAGCAGCCATTGTATATTCCTTGTACATTCTATGTCTTTACTGTTACTTGATAACTTAATGCATTCTTGCTAAACAAAAGTAGACTGTTCATTTATTAAATACATTACTAGATACTTCAATGATCATTTATTTAATTGAAGATAAACAAATTAAACTTAAATGTATAGCTTGAGCTGACTCACTGAAATCATTAGAGTTTATCACTCTAATTATTATGATTTAAACTATTTTTATTTTAATAGTTTTTAAATGTAATTTATTCCTTTTTGGGCAGCCATTATTCCAGACTTATGTCAAACGTTCAGGAACAAGTAAATTATACAGTTACATATTTTTAAATGAATCATACTTGGCCAAATAAATGATTCAAAATATTGCTATATATTGCAATATAATTAATTTTGTAGTAAGATTTTATGTTTCCTCTATTTGTGAAGATAAATTAGTTTGATTCTGTAATTTTATGCTTTTAATCATCTTAAATCTGAATGTGTACAAATGTAATTCACAGTGGCATCATTGTTACATCAGTCAGTGGAACAACAGCTCCATTAATCCTCATCACAGTGACTGTCACATTTACACTCTCTCTCTCTCTCTCTCTCTGTCGATTTAATCAAAGAGATAATTAGGAGATAATTAGTGGGTTGGAAATTTGGGCAAGAAATAGAAAAAAGACAAAACAGTTTTACTTTGCTCATCAGAGGCCAGATTGAGGCACAATCTGTCTGGGAGTCCGTCTCCACCCGTCAGGGGAATTGGGAAGGTGTGGAGGTATATGTGTGTTCCCCCTTCCACACGACAGGGAAAACAACCCGTCTCTAATCACAATATAGGAACGATCATAAGGTGGGGGGAAGATCATAAACACTGTTAAAGTAGGTTCAGCTACTGAAACTTAAATGTTATGGTTGAACCACTGATGGCAGGTGGACTATTCTGACAATGTCTTTCATACTTTTCTTTATTATGACAGTGTTCATTGCTTGGCAGTCAATGGGCCAAATTTCATACAAAGCTAATATTCCACAAGCTAATATGATTCTTTAGGATCTTAATGGCAAGTTTGTAATATAGTTTGTTTTAAAATTTCTCAAAGATAGTGAAAAAAATGCACATTTTCCCCTGTCAAAAACAGCTCTTTAGAAATCACTCTGTTCTGTGTACTTCCCCTTTAAATCTTCCCGAGCTCCGCTGACCCCGCCCCTCTTTTCCGAAGCACTCTCGGAGGATCTTTTTTTAGCCGTATTCATAGTGAAACTTGCTAATTAGCACATTATTAGGAAAGGAGATTTGCAAAGATT
>JAUYWG010000047.1:4118403-4139182 GCA_034779775.1 Enteromius afrohamiltoni | reverse complement strand
TATATATGTATATGTGTAATATACACACATACAGCACTTAAAAACAAATGACATGTGCATATTAATTTATATATAAATATATTTTATACATAAATTGATATTTTCCTTAAATATATACATGCATCTTTATATATACATATTAAATATACAATATTTAGGCATGTTATGTAAACAAGAACAAATGATTACAATTATTGAACAAATATAATTGTTTGTTGTTAATTCAGCTCAGGGATAAAGCTCTGGTTAATATAGATCGTAATTAGGGAATAAGCTAAATTGATCAGAAATGAAGTTTTCAAAATAATTCATTTAATCTATACACGATGATCATTTGTTAGTTAACTGTGGAAGTGTCACTGCAATTAGTAGCTTAAAGTGCTGAACCACTGATTTTATTAAAATATGGAGGCAACTGTAGAGAAATAAGATTCTATTGAGAATATCAGACATCTGGACCTCATTTTCTCTGTGCCAAGTAGAAGTTCTTATTCTTGCTGTTGTTGGATCTAGGCTGGAGCTTCCATGATGGATCCAAACCACTTCCTGATGATCATGTTGAGCCGTTTTGAGCTCTATCATATCTTCAGCTCAGCAGACTGCAGAAAGAGATACAGCAGAGAGAACGCTAACAAGGTCTGCTCGCCTCCAAACCACTTTTTGTCCCCATTTTCTTTCTCTTTACTTGATTTGTCTCAGGTTGCACTCATTTCTATTGCCAGTGACGCGTTTCTCTCTCTGTCTCTCAGGATGTGGTTCAGCAGAATAACACACTAATTGAGGAGATGCTGCATCTGGTCATTATGATCGTGGGTGAGTGAATATTTGTCAACACGCATCCTTTAAAGGTTACTCTTATTTGGAAACAAACATATTTCATGCCCTGTTTGTTTCTTTCCTGCAGGGGAGCGATACACAGCAGGTGCCGGTCAGGTGGAGTGCTCTGATGAGATAAGGCGAGAGATCGTTCACCAGCTATGCATTCGACCCATGGCCCACAGCGAGCTGGTCAAAGCCCTGCCTGAGAACGTAAGTCAGCTCTCACAGTCATAAGTAATTATGTTGGCTTTGAAATCTGACCGAAAAAACTAATATAAGTTGCTACATGCAGTCTTTTTAAAAATGTGAACAGTAACCTCTCTATTTCAATAAATATGGTCTATATTAAACAGAATAGCTTCATAATAGATCTCTGTGCTGATATAACAATTTACAAACCCATGTAATATTCAGAAAAGTACATTTTTAGTAAGGATCGATCTTGTCATGAAGTTCTTGTTGGTTTAAAACGGGTGATGACTGCCACCTAGTGGTGGTTTGTGCTAATGAATCAATTTTAAACGCTCTTCTGCACACAGGAGAACAAGGAAACCGGCATGGAGAGGGTCATCGACAGTGTGGCTTTGTTTAAGTGAGTGTCCTGAATAAAAGTGTTGTCCGAAGAGTTGAACTGGACCGTGTGTAAGCCGGTGTTAATTGTCGTACAGGAAGCCTGGTGTGACTGGGAGAGGACTTTATAAACTCAGGCCAGAGTGTGCCAAGATGTTCAACCTTTACTTCCACCATTACTCCAGAGCTGACCAGTCTAAGGTAGTGCTCCCTTATTGAAATTGTAACAAAGAACAAATGTTAAAAATTATTTATTTATTTATTTATTTTTGGTCTCTCAGGCTGAAGAGGCCCAAAGAAAAATAAAGAGGCAAAATGGGGAAGATTCAGGTACTAAGTTTTGCTTACACACACACACACACACACACACACAGCCAAGTGCGGGCGAACAATTTGAACGGTTCACTTAGAAAAGCACATCGCGTAATTAAGTTTGCTTGTTTCATTCGTTCATTTATTTGTTATATCTATGGTTCTGAATCACTTGACCCAAACATTGAGAATGTTGTGAGATACACTGGACAGCATCATGTCGGGCTGCAAAATATTAGAAAAAATTGGATTGATGAAGATCTCTGTGATTTTAAAATAAAATAGTGATTTTTATTTAAAAAGAAAAAATATTATAATATAAAATAATTATAATATTATAATATAAAATAAATAATAAAATAATTATAATAAGTATGCATAATACAATAATATAATATTAATATATTATTAATATTAATAAATGAATACAATCATTTTTATTGTATATTTTATATATATAAATATTATATATAATATTTCACAGTAAAATAAAAAAATGCATAGCTCTTTTATAATGCAAGTAATAAGCGACCCAAATATAGAGCTCCATTTACTGCAGGCTACAAACACCTGGGAGCAATCAGTTGCTCACACGTGTATTTAATTAAATTGCAGTCTTCACTAATTAATCATGTGTTTTGGTTTATTTAGATTAATTGTGGAGCCCTGCTGTTATGTAATGACAGTTGCACTGTTAAAACTGATTTTCATGTGTGTTTTTATTTGTTATAGTTCTACCTCCACCTGTTCTGCCTCGGTTCTGCCCGCTCTTTGCCAGCCTGGTAAACATACTGCAGTGTGATGTATTGCTGGGGATTCTGGGAGCTGTACTGCAGTGGGCGATGGAGCCCAGCGGAGGACACTGGTCTGAATCCATGCTTCAAAGGGTACGTCTGTGAGGGAGAGCGAGAACCTCCACAAACTGGACCTCTCTCTCATAAAAGAATTGAAAATTAGCATTAACACTTGTCCAGTGAATGCTTTTTCGAAGTCACTGGATTTTTCAAAATGGGTGTAAATTTGCTTGTATCATGATGTGAGGCATTCTTTAGAGCTCAGCGTGAACATGTCCCGCAGGTGCTGCATCTCATAGGCATGGGTTTGGTGGAAGAACAGCAGCATCTCAGCGGCAGTGCAGAAGATCACGATACCAACTTCAACTTCACTCTCAAAATCTCCAGTAGGTCTTTCTTCTGCTCATAGACACACACACACACACACACCTCTCGGAGTCAAGCTGATGGAATCTCTTTATTGTAGGACCAGGTGAAGCTCCTGCTAACTCTCCCAGTATCTTGGCTCTGTTGGAAACCCTGCAGAATGCTCCTCATCTGGAGGTGCACAAGGACATGATCCGCTGGATCCTCAAGGTAAAGCTGATCCAAATCTCATTACAAAGCCACCTGTTACTAGAATAAGTGTGCAAATGTTTCAGCTATCCAAGAGGGGGCAGCAAAAAAAAGAAGTTTTATCAGTTGTTTTTTTTTTATTATTGCTTAATTTATTACTTTCGGTTTAATTATTTTAATTTTTTTTTTTTTTTTTTTTTTACATGTTTTATTTATATTTATTTATATATATATATATATATATATATATATAAATAATAATAAATTATTATTATTAATAATATTTTTTTGTTGTTGTTTTTTTCTTGCTATATTTTTCCCTATTTTAAATCTAAACCTGAAAAAGGTCTTCATATTTGTAATACTCTTGTATTTACAGACTGTGGCCAACATCAAAACCACAAGGGAGTGCACGACCAGTGCGCCCCCTAGTGACAGCTCAGGGCACAGTCAAGAAGAGGTGAGCGTAGGAAATGTAACATGTTGCGCCACGATCCGTTAAAGCTGCATTGTTGTCTGACTGGATGTATGTTTATGTGCAGACGGTGCGGGATAAAGATAAGGCTGAGCGGAAGAGGAAAGCAGAGATGGCGCGCCTTCGGAGGGAGAAGATCATGGCTCAGATGTCCGAGATGCAAAGACACTTCATCAACGAGAACAAAGAGTTGTTCCAGCAGAGCCTGGATGAGCTCGACCCCTCCACCTCCTCCACTCTGGAGCACAGGTACACACAGGCATCCTGCTGGAAAATGCCACAGATCAAACATGAGTTTCCTCTAATTTATCTCTCTTGATAGCCCCAGTTCGTGTGATAGTACACTGGTCTGTGTGGGTCCTCGGCGGTGGCGTGCGGGTGGCAGTGAGAGGAGACAGGTGGTGACGTGTATCCTGTGTCAGGAGGAGCAGGAAATCAGGACCGACGGCAAAGCCATGGTACTCGCTGCTTTTGTCCAACGCTCCACAGTCATGTCCAAAAACCGCAAGAGACCTCCACACAACCCAGGCATGTATTTATATGTGTTTCTTTGGGTGGTCATAGCATATAAATGCACATTTAATTTAATGAATGCATGATTTTTGCGTTGCAGATAAGTATGACCCTCTGTTCATGCACCCTGACCTGTCGTTCGGCACGCACACGGGCAGCTGCGGACACATCATGCACTCGCACTGCTGGCAGAGGTAAGGAACACATGCTTGCTCTTCCTATAATCTTTATATATATATATATTCAGTGGCAGACCAACCGGCTTCCATAGTAAACTCCTAAAGTGTTACTGTCGTAGCGTACAGTCTTTTGTTTAGTAATAGTATGTAACGTCTCCCCCTGCAGGTATTTTGAAGCAGTGCAGGCTAAAGAGCAGCGCAGGCAGCAGAGGCTTCGTGTGCACACCAGTTACGACGTGGAGAACGGAGAGTTCTTGTGTCCACTCTGTGAATGTCTGAGTAACACGGTCATCCCTCTGCTGCCTCTGACAAAGACCAGCTGCAGGTACTGCAAAACTAAACATCACCAAAAATATTGGTTTTTGGATCATTGCAGAAAATAAGACCTATGACCAACAAAAGTTTTTGATTCTTGCACACTAAACCAGAAGTGCTGAAATGCAACTTTTTCATTTTATATCCTATAAAAATGTCATGCCTGCAGCACACTGTTGGTATAATAAATGAAAGCCCCACTCATATGACCTCAGCACTGCTATTAATACACACTTTATGCAACAGTGTATATGGTAAGAGATGTTAGTAATGTTTTTCAAAAACCTCTGTGCACTTGATCCTATTTTTTTTCATTGCACTGTAAGACATGTGGCTGAAAGCATCTGCTAAATAACTGCTTAGTAAATCCATAATGATTAGTAATCAGTAAGTTAGGCATGCATGTTTGTGGCACATCGGCTTTATTTTAATTTCCACAATTGAAATCCAGTCATTTCAACAGGCCTTCACACAATCTTGAATTTCATGAGGTTTAAAGATCTCCTCATAGATTTAGCAAGAGATTTAACTTGTTGCTCAGCAGAAAGCTTCTTTGTGTGGAAGAGATTTTGACTTGTGCTTCATTTCTTCATTTATGACAATTGACCCTTTTGACCAATGTGAATGCACATATTTTGCATGATGTTTGTCTTTTTCTATAAAAATGTGGGGCATTGGATGGATTTGATTGTGTGTTTGTGTTTGCAGCTCTGAACAGCCTGATCTGAGCCAGTGGTTGAACATCACCTCTCTGCAGATGAAAGCCCTGCTCTCTGCTCACAGGAAGGCAAAGGCTGCAGAGGCTGATGGTGTTGATGATATGGATGGTGTTAATGACTGTCCTCCACCTGATGGCTTCAAACCGGACTACACTCCAAAGTAAAACTACATACAAAATTACCAGTCATATGTAGTTCCACTACACTAAAAATCATCATTAATAAAATGCTTTTCTTTCAGGAACCCGTACTCAAGCACCATCAAGGAGATGCTGACCACCTTTGGGACAGCTACTTATAAAGTGGGTCTTAAAGTGCACCCAAACGAGCAGGACCCCCGTGTACCAATCATGTGCTGGGGCAGCTGTGCCTACACCATTCAGTCCATAGGTCAGTCCAAAAGGTGTTGAACTGAAATGCATAGTACTGGCCAGTAAATCTGTGTCAAACCATTTAATAATTGTTTTGAAAAAGGAATATTTAATGATTTCAAACACGTGTAATAAGGTCCATTGAGTGAACTTTCAAATGCTGTGGTTCTACATACGCATGTCATGTGATATATCCAAAGTTAGGATGAAAAAAAATTAATTGAAAAGTAAATGAAAATTGTCATCTCAAACAGAGAGATTGCTGGTGGATGAAGAGAAGCCTTTGTTTGGAAGTTTACCATGCAGACAGGTAATCAAACTAATGCAGGCTACTGAATATTTATTTCTCACTGAAATCCCAGAATAGCTAGTCTTATTCAAATGGCCTGTTGATTCTTTAAATCTTTACACTCGAGTTTGATATGTTTGGTAACCCAAATGTTTCGTACATACAGGATGACTGTTTGAGTTCTCTGACGCGGTTTGGCTCGGCCTGCTGGACCGTCTCCTCTCATGCCACTGTACAGAATCACTTTATTAGGCTCTTAGCAGGTAGCAAGAAGCACTACAGTCTCATAACACAAGAAGCTGTTTGGGCATTAATCAGTTATTATGAGAAATTAATGACAACTCCTCCCACGTCTGTGTTGATTCAGCACTTGTTCCTGATCCTCGGGTGGAGAATACACCGTGTATTCTGGACATAGACATGTTTCACCTGCTGGTAGGAAACAAATTAATAACTGCAAATTGGCAGTATTTCGACAGCGTATCGAATGTTCACAACTCTAAACAACAAAAGCTTTTTTCACTGCATGTGTAAAATTGCCTGCTCGGACTTAGCCCAATGTTTTGGAATGACCTCTGACCTCAGTTGACGTGTGTGACAGGTGAGCTTGGTGCTGTCCCATCCAGCGGTTTTCTGTCTGGATTCCTCAGGGCTGAGCGCAGACACTGCACAGCTGCACTTCCTGCATCTCGTCACAGTGGCTCACATCGTCCAGATCCTCCTATCCTCCGTACCAGGTGAGAGCCTCATCCATCCCCTTCACAAGCAGCCACTTGTTCATACACTTCAGAAATGATTTTGTTGACTCCTGTGCACCATCAGAGGAGGTACGGATGGAGCAGGAGAGTGGAGGAGCAGAGAGGGAAGAGGAGGAGAAAGTGTGTATGCTCTACAACGTACTTAGGATGCATCTGGGAAGGTAAAGCTCACACACACACACTTCTGCCAGCCACAGTGCTACTGAATTTATATGGTTTTATAATTTTATGACAAAATCAAGTGAAAGAAATGCTAATCAATGCAATCAAATTAAACAACAGAGCTATAACAAATCTTAGTTAGGAGGATACGTTTAATTTAATAGTCTGTGAAAGTGATTTTGGGCCTCTTTGGGATATGTGCTGTCTCCTATATAAACATTGTCGCTGCCAGAGAGCTTTGATTTTAAAATGAAGAATGAATTTAGTGTTTTATGAGATCTTTTATGACCCTTATCTGAAAGCTGTATGTGTTTCAGCGGTCTGCGTGAGGTGAACTCGGGCTGGCATCTCTGGCGCTGTGTGAAAGCTGGAATGCTGCCTTATCTGAGGGCAGCCGCTCTGTTCTTCCACTATCTCAATGGAGCTCCAGCACCACCCGAGTTACACGGTACATGACTCAACCATGACACGTGTTTACTAGCTCACTATCCTATTTGTTGTATCTACAGTGGGTACGGAAAGTATTCAGACCCCCTTAAATTTTTCACTTTGTTAAATGGCAGCTATTTGCTAAAAGTATTCAGACCCTTTGCTCAGTATTTAAAGAAAGCACCCTTTTGATCGAATACAGCCATGAGTCTTTTTGGGAAAGATGCAGCAAGTTTTTCACACCTGGATTTGGGAATCCTCTGCCATTCCTCCTTGCAGATCCTCTCCAGTTCTGTCAGGTTGGATGGTAAACATTGGTGGACATCCATTTTTAGGTCTCTCCAGAGATGCTCAATTGGGTTGAAGTCAGGGCTCAAAAAAGTCAGGGCTCTGTCTGGGCCATTCAAGTTCAAGTTTGAGTTGTTGTGAAGCCAGTCCTTGGTTATTTTAGCTCTGTTCTTAGGGTCATTGTCTTGTTGGAAGGTAAACCTTCGGCCCAGTCTGAAGTCCTGAGCACTCTGGAGAAGGTTTTGGTCCAGGATATCTCTGTACTTGGCCGCATTCATCTTTCCCTAGATTACAACCAGTGGTCCTGTCCCTGCAGCTGAAACACACCCCCACAGCAGGATGCTGCCACCACCATGCTTCACTGTTGGGACTATATTGGACAGGTGATGAGCAGTTTTCTCCACACATACCGCTTAGAATTAAGGCCCAAAGGTTCAGAGCCAGAGAATCTTATTTCTCACCATCTTGGAGTCCTTCAGGTGCTTTTTTTTTTTTTTTTAGGAAACTCCACACGTGCTTTCATGTGTCTTGCACTGACGCATGAAATGAAATATGGAGGCCACTGTGCTCTTAGGAACCTTAAGTGCAGCAGAAATGTTTTTGTAACCTTGGTCAGATCTGTGCCTTGCCACAATTCTGTCTCTAAGCTCTTCAGACAGTTCCATTGACCTCATGAGTCTCATTTGCTCTGACATGCATTGTGAGATGTAAGGTCTTATATAGACAGATGTGTGGCTTTCCTAATCAAGTCCAATCAGTATAATCAAACACAGCTGGAGTCAAATGAAGGTGTAAAACCATCTCAAGGATGATCAGAAGAAATGGACAGCACCTGAGTTAAATATATGAGTGTCACAGCAAAGGGACTGAATACTTATGAACATGTGATATTTCAGTTTTTCTATTTTAATAAATCTGCAAAAATGTCAACAATTCTGTGTTTTTCTGTCAATATGGTGTGCTGTGTGTACATTTGAGGGAAATAAAAACTTGAATGATTTTAGCAAATGGCTGCAATATAACAAAGAGTGAAACATTTCAGGGGGTCTGAATACTTTCCGTACCCAATGTACACATCTAACTCTGAGTGTGTGTCCAGCTCTTGGTGTGGGTGAATGGGAGGCTCTGTGTGGATACCTGTGTCTGCCCTCCAACCCGCTCCAGCTCTTCTACAACAACCGGGAGCTCATGGAATCTCTTCTGCATGGGTAACCATCACTATCTAGCATCTCTGAAAACTGACTTCATATGAGGACTTTCAATTTTAGTATAATGATCAGATGTCAGTTTAATTAATTGTGTTGTGCTCTGCAGGTGGTGCTCTCATCCAGGTGTGCTGCAGTGTCTTCAGAGCAGCGTGGCTCTCATCAGGTCTGTGCTGCTTCTCAAGAGTTCTTCAAGAGTTCACTGCAGCTGATGCTCAAGTGTTCACCATTCTTCCGTTTCATATTTTAGGTTTCCTAGAGAGTCCAATCATCTCATAGAGCTGCCGGGCGACTACAGCGCCCTGATTAACCAGGCCTCTAGCTTTACGTGAGTCACCTCTGTCTTATAAATCAAATGCGATTAATAGTTAAGTCCTGCCTGCTCTGTACTGAGTCATACGTTTCTGGTTCTGTGAATCAAATGATCTATTGATCCTGGTGGCATGTAGGTGTCCTAAATCTGGAGGGGATAAGTCTCGCGCTCCTACTCTGTGTCTTGTGTGCGGTGCTATGCTGTGCTCTCAGAGCTACTGCTGTCAGAGCGAGCTGGAAGGAGAGGATGTGGGCGCATGTACTGCACACACTTTTGCCTGCGGAGCCGGAGTCGGCATCTTCCTCAGGTTTGTGCACGTGTTATGGAAGGGATAAGATACAGGTTTCATTGGGGGTTAATCGAGAAAATAACCACCCAACTAATCGATTATCAAAATAATCGTTAGTTGCAGCCCTAGGTGGGATTGATGCCAAATAGATTTCTAAAAGCCAAGTTTGAAGATGTAACATAGCCAATATAAGCACATCGATTGCATTCTGTAAACAATAGAAATCTTAATGTCAACATTTTGTTAGTGCGGGTTATTCAAAAATCGATAACTTTTGGTTCAAATAGAATCTCTTCACTCACTAAATTCTACAGTTCTTTTCAAAGTCGGCTTTATGTATTGAACATTGGTTATATTGCTTTAGCTGCTGATTAATAAATCCTATACAGTAACAGATGTTACCGTTGTCTATTTTATGATCACTTTGTCATGCACCGTATCTCAACCTAGTGGATTTTTGCATTGTTGTCAGAGGGTTTCATTTGTATATTTTTTTATTTTCAGGGTGCGGGAGAGTCAGGTCCTGTTCCTGGCTGGCAAAACTAAGGGCTGTTTTTATGCTCCCCCATACCTGGACGACTATGGGGAAACAGACCAAGGGCTAAGGTATGCCTCTATATCTCATATTTCATGTACGTGTGAAATCAAATGTCATGTTTTGTCCTGTTTTGTAGACGGGGAAACCCATTACACTTGTGCCAAGAGCGCTACAGGAAGATCCAGAAGCTGTGGCGCCAGCACAGCATCACAGAGGAGATCGGCCACGCTCAGGAGGCCAATCAGACTTTGGTGGGAATCGACTGGCAGCACCTGTGAAGTCACATGATGCTTTCTCGACACCTCGTCCACCCTTAACACATAAGGGGATCCGCACAGCAGAGCTAGAGGTTGCCAAGGCATCACCAAGGCCTCTTGCTCTTCCTCCACCCCTTTCTCCATCTTTCTGACAGTGGATGAATGCATGACTTTCTTTCTTTTCTTTTTTTTTTTCTTTTTTTTGGGTGGGATATTTTTCTCTTCCCGCGTTTTCTTTTAAATATGATATAAATGCATATTTAAAAAAACATATAGCCAAGGTATTGAACCCCAACAATACGGGTTCCTTCGCAACACAGATATTCTTCATAGGAATGCTATTTAATTTCTTCTCCAAGTAATATTAAATTATTTTCAAGGTATTTCGCTTAAATATATAGGTTTTGCAAGACCGATCTCTTATCGCTTGGGAACTGACCGGTGGTGCTGCCCTTCAAGTAAGCACAAACATCCCTCAACGCCCCTGCAGGGATAGCGCCGCCTGTAGGATACACATCATCCTCTCTCTGCCCCCCCCGTCATCTCGAATGCTGCAATACATTGGTTAAGGCCACCTAATTAACATTCTCATGTTCATATACAATACAAGCCAACGTGGGGAAGACCCGGGAGCACGTGCATATGTTCTCGAATGCCTGGTTTCTGTTTGTCTGGGTTGTGTATGTGTTCGCGTGAGTGAGTTTTTACGTACAGGTGTTTAGTTGGTATGTTTCTAATATGATGGATTTCTAAGGTGGTCCATTTTTTTATGACCGTTTGTTTCTCGTTCTTTTGTGGCGCGTATTATTTGTGTTTCTTGCGGCTGTGTGTTGTATGCTACCTTGATCAATGGAATCATGAATTCCGCTCTTAAACATGATTTTCACGTGTGTGCCGTGTGTTGTGATTTTGGACATTTTGTTTCTCGATACTGCTGTGCATTTTCTGGGCAGTAATGGATGCAGAGTTGCATATCCTTAATTCAGTTTCAACTTTGGTCTGCTATAGACTGTTGTTGTTGTTTTTTTTTCTGTATAGTGGCCTTGGCTTGGGGCTTTAGTCCAAATCAAAAGTTTAATTGGTCAGTGACACAAAAATGCATTAAAACACAGTTGCTTCTTCAGAAACGAGCTTTCACGTCTCGCGCAGTTCAGATGAAAAGCCGGTTTCTAATGAGCATATTTCCTGAGACACTTCCAGTGGCTGCAGCAGTATATTACATCACAAACTGACTTGTTAATATGTGAATTCTTGTATAAATGGGTACATTGTACTATATTGTAAAACATTAATGAAATAAAAAAAAAAAGAAAAAGAGACTTTGTTGTGTTTTACATTAAGTCATTAAGTTTACATTATTGATATCAGTGTTGTTGTTTATGGTGTAAACTGTTTTATGTGTTCCAGAACAGGTAGGCTTAGTGGCCTCATGCAGGCTAATGTGTGACCTATTTTGCTTAACTGCTCCAGTTCTTTCCAAATCTCTTAGCGCTGCAATAAAGAGGATTAGATCCAGAGTTCAGCTCACTGACGAGACCAGGTTTGGACCAAGTCAGTTCCTCAAAAGGGACTAAAGGATGTTTGGCCTCTTCACATCAGGAGTTCTCTCTATATTAATAAGGGTTGCCAGATCAGATTTACAAAACTATGCATTTTAAAGTAACACAATTTGCCTTGAAAATCAATAGTAATAATCTTACATTCGGTGGCCCAGTATCTAATATCTCGGTTAAATACAAAACATTTAAATGCATTATATTTGATGTAAATGTTTGTATGCTATATAAGCCAAACCTGTGGGAACGGTAGATAAATGTCAATAAATCTGAAAGTGACTCGATGATATCATGTGGTGTTAGAACATTTACATCTTTAATCTCATGTTCAACGAAATTTACCGAAAGACTCTTCGCCATTAAAAATGTACTCGTGGCAACGACGCCGTTGTTTGCGTATTAAACCGTGATCGGACGTATTGGCCGTGTTGTGAAATGAAATGCAGCCTGCGTCTGACAAGGTGCATTTCGTTTTTGCAAATAATAACTTTAGCTTGATTTGTGTCGTACATCTTTTAAGTCGCATTTGGTGTTAATCGTGTGAATTTCGAGAACAGCTTCCTGGAAATTGCGGCTATAGAGCATGCATGCTACAGCAGCTCGTGCTTGTTTTCAGCTCCGGTGTGACACGCACCTGTCCCAGAGCTTCACCTGAGAAGGTAAGCTGCTCCGCAAAGCTGATTAAGTGCTCTTATCCAGCCAGTCACTGTTTATGGACTTGAAAATACCAAATGGCATGTCCCGGAAGCGCCAAACACTACCCAAAGTTTTCACCCAACTTTAATATCAAGTTATTGCTTCATATTAAATCAAGTTCATTTCTCTTGAAAGGCTGGATTGAATTTACTGTATTGAGTACTTGTGTTGTATTATGACTAAATAGTCTGTCTCTAAAGAAATACAATTATACAGTTTTTGTTTATGGTACTCTAGATAGGTTTTATGACATACATCCATGCATATATAAGCCAATAGTGTGCTACAGCCAGTTATTTATTAATTTTCCCCATATAGGATTTAGTTTTATTTATTTATGCATCTGTTTGCCCAAAGGTATTCTGAGGATGTGTATTCAGCTGTTCTCAGCAGGACAAAAGCCTTGCTTAGAGAAATCCATTTCCTTCTCTTCATCCAATCAGGTAAAGCTGTGTCCCGCTGGGCTTCTGCTGTCCAAACATCTTTCACCTGTGACCAGCTCTACAGCCACTTATTACCTTACCCCACTTTCACCCCCTCGTTTAAGTCTTTTAAGTTCTTTTTAAAAAGAAAGACTGAAGTAAAAACCAGCAGAACGGAAACAAATAGTCACGTCTGTTCAGAGGTAGGTGTGTGCTACGGATAGGGAGTATATTAAAATAACACAGACTTAACACTGAATCTAATTAAACAGATTTATCTCACAAATGGAGTTTACTACATGATCCACTCAATTCACAAAAACTGACATTACTGCAAATTCGAGGTCAAATGTACAGAAAGAGGTGCTTGTGAAGGTTAAAAATTCACACAAATTATATGAAAAAAAAAAAAAAAGAATACATCTGATTGGGTTGTCTGACTCAGACTAACAAATCACACACAACTGACTAAAATCTTTTACAAGTTAGTTGCCCCACAACTGTATGCCCAACAGAAGCACAAAGCCTGTTTTTGAGGCAGATATTTAACCCGAGAGCTACGCACATTAATGGTGAACATGTTGAGTACAGTATTCTGCTGTTACAGAATAGTTTCCCCATTATTACAGAGTTCTGCTCTCCAGTAGATCACCATCAACATGCTTTTGAAAATCGTCAGACAACCTAAGGCCTGTTAAAGGCAGCGCTGTGTAAAAAGCAAGGTGTGCCACTGTTTCCATCCCTTTAAGGACTGGGAGGTGACTGAACGTTTACAAAAACACATTTTCCTCAGCTGCCGTTTAAAAGCTGCCGTGTGACCCCTTCAAGAAAGTGATTTCTTACAGTGATTTAACATTATCTGATGGCTTTATGGTGAAATGTGTTATTGTGTGAGGCTGTCGGGTTAAACATCCGCTCAACCAATAAACTGGAAATATAAGAATCTTATTTGAGGCTTATTTGGTCGGAAAATCCGATTCAGTTAGATGATAACATTTACAGATATATATTTAGTTCTTAAAATATTAAAAAATAAACATATTTTTATTCGTATTTACATTGTAGTGTGTACATTCACATCAATTGGAATCTCATTAAAATGTAGGTGTACTGATCCCGTATGTATTCATATACACCTATATTTTTAAGAGAGAGCATTTTAATCAACCTTTCATGCATTCCTTCTCCCAAAGGTGGGAGTGGCCACAGACATGATGGAGTGGGACGGGCATGACTCTCAGCTTTATGTGGGAGCCGCTTCTGCATCTCCCTCCTGTACCTGGTTGCCTTTAAACAGTGACGTGACCTTCGTCATGATGTCAGAAAGTGTCTCCTTCACACTCTTCTCCAGCAGCCACCCCTCACTTTCGCTCTCAGGATTCTCTGGGTCTGCCAGGGTTTCCAGTGAGGTGTTCAGGTACTGCAAACCAACCGTCACTGCAGCCTGTGGCCAAAAAAAAAGAAATGTTAGTAGAACTTAACATTAGTGTTTTTAATTAGGGTTTTCTTTGGTTAATGAATCTTCCACCCATGCTAAAAACGTCACTGTCACGTCACGTCACAAGCATCACTGTCTTCTGATGTTTCAAATGGAAATTTGTGGTAAGAAATGGAATTTCATGTGTATATGCTACGGATTAGAGTTGTGGGGTGGATGCGTGTCATATGTATGCAAACACAGCATATCACATGCACAGCAACAAATTTTGTATGATATGCATCCGAAAAGTACATATTGTGTGCATGCCACGTTTTTTTGGCATGCTATTTATACACATTTTCATGAGAGCAGGCTGTGTTTAGTGGTGTAATGTAGACCAAACAAAGAAAATATACATTTGCAAGCGCTTGTTATTTGTGCAAAGTTCATATTATTTGTCAACCTCCCACTTGCTAAATGCTCATCACCTTTATCTTGTCATGCTATGAACACAAAGAGTTAATCAAACTAATTAAGCAGATAATTAAGCAGACCTATTTATATGACTCTTTACGCACCAACTGACCTTATTATCTAGCGGCTCACTTTATAATCTAGCAGCACACTCGTTACCCACCAAGAGTGTAATCTAGTGACAAAGTCAAATGCCATGAGGTAGCTGTGTTCAACTTCTTATTCCGTTCCCTCTCCCACACCCACCTGCATAATAATGAACAGCAGCACAAAAGCACCAATGCTGTTCATCGTGCCCCCATAGTAGGACACCAGGGCCTCACGGCAGCCTCTGGTCCAGATGTTCAGGTCCTCAGTGTGGTGGTCGTAGCTGTAGTGAGCGGAGTTGTTGGTCAGGTGATGTTGGATACAAGGGCGAGGGGAGCCAGGGTTGCAACAGCTGAAGGGAACGCTTTCCATCAAGTATTTGCCTTCCACGTTGCTCTGGACACGGCTAAGAATTTACAAAGATTGAACTGTCAGGCATATATTTTAATTATATTTTGGTTGTGCAATTTCAGATGTGGCAGGCTTGGAAACATAACTCAATGAGTTTTGTGTATCCATATTAACTTTGAGATTAATGGACAAAGCTTGAGGACTCCAGTCTGATAATAAGATGGGAGGTAAACATTTAGGCCAACTCCATGAGAGCTAATAGGTTGCACAGTGTTATGATTGGTGTGGAAGGTAAGCTTTAAAGGAATTGGGAATAGGATCGTAACAGATTATCTAATCCATAGACCCATGTGCCCCCTTTAACCCATTCCCTCTCTATAAAATCCACCAGCCAATTATCTACTTAGGAATCTCTCAAAACAAACTCTGAAATTCGATTCCAGTTGGATTCAGCATAACCGTTTTCAGGGGGTCTGCCTTGTCTTAGTTATCATAAAATGATTGCATAATTAAATTAATTAATTAATAATTAAACTTCTTGAAGAGCAAAACATGAGTAAAACATACATCAACTGATCTCGTTTATGTACCATAACGTTTTAATCAAGGTTTAACTTCTGAATATCATGATTCATTACTTTGTCCAAATAATGTTCAAAGACTGATGCCTTTTGAATTTGACTACATCTACGGTAACGTTTTGAATCTCCAAAATTCAGATATAAGCCAATAGATGAAAGAGAAAATGTATTTGAATTACCCAGAATCTCTTCCATTCAGATCCCACCTCTTATACTCATTTCCACTAGTACTCAGTACTAAAATCAGTACTCACGCTTTAACCTCATCATTGCTGAAGTCCAAGTAGCGGTTGCTAATCCACTGGATCTCAAACCAATCTTTGTAGTTGTTGTTGCCACAGCAGCGGAACTCAATCTGGGTCATATCTAGGGTTCTCTTCATGAAGCATCGTCCTGGCGTGTCTGTATCTTTGTAGTACTTCATTCCATTCTTCAGGCCTTCAGCCAGGGCGAAATGCAGGGAGATCTGCATCAAGAAACAGAGCAGAGCCGTGACAAAAAGGACAGTGCAGAAAACCACACATCCGCACATGTAGGTCTTCAACATTGGTTTCCACTTGGTGAACTTGATTGTGTCAAGGGAGTCATGGCACACTTTGCCCCCAAAAGCGTTGATAACACAGGCCACAAGTCCCACCAGAATGAGCAGGTTGGGCACAAAATGGCTCTCGTTGTTGTCCATCATCTCGCTTCTTTTGCGCAGCTCGATCTTGAAGAAAATCCCCATGCTGAAGATGAGGACCCCAGCCATGACAGAGAGCCAGTACAGGAGCCACAATCCTTGGGCCAGCTTGACTCGCTTGGCCAAGTCAAATTTTATAGGCATCAAAGCCATGTTTTTGTTCTTGGTGATTGAGTCAATACAGTATATTCAGAGTTACTGTTCTTTAGTACGGTTACCTTTATTTCAAAGGTATGATTCAAGTTGTCAACTTGGCTTTAGGTTCTTGAAATTCTTGAAGACCTTGAACAGAAACGCTGTAGTCCAGAAGCTTAGTTTAGTATTCCGTCATCAAGCATGGAACGCGCATCAGCAAGAATTCCTCTTTCCATTTCCATTCTGACCACCCGAAATTCAAGAAAGTCCATGCTGTTGGCAACCAGAGGCCTCTTCCTCTGGGATTTCACATAAATCCACTCAAATGGACCAGTTAGGGGGCTGCGTGGCTTTTCCCGATGGTTCCCTTCCCTGCAAAAAAGGGTGGCCGGCTGAGGAGCTGTGTGATTGTAGAATCAAGTTCCTCTACGTCATCCTAAAACCCACTAATCAGCTCTGATCCCATTTGCAGATGAGCCGAGGACTCTAATCCTTTATCTTACTTTGTAATTGGTTAGTTACTTTAGCATCAGTTTCCTCTTTTACTTGCTGGTATTGCCTGGCTCTGGGGTATCTCTGGGTAGTCTTCAGACCAAACCTTACCAAGACTTCCAAGAATTGGAAGTTAAATCAAGCATTGGTGGTCTATGAATTTTATATTGTAGTATGCTCTTTTCTCAAATTACGCATTTATTCATGTCTACGTGGGTAATTGAAAAACATTTATTAATCATACAATTAATCATCAAATACACATTTTTTTTTTTCAATTCACTTTGCTAGAGAGAGAAACTTTAATGGGTATGATACTGTACTCCTGCTAAATGTAAACTGACCAAATCTATAGCAATGGTAGTAGAGATCAAGGTAGAAGAATTTACCTGGCCCTCAGACAGGTAAACATGACTGATGCGTTTATCCTACTGTTTATTTTAACCCTACACAAAGTTGTATAAGTAGGTCTCCTAAGATTCTTATCACTTATATTGGTCAAGCCTCCAGTAGAAATTTCAAAGCTATGGACATGAGCATCCCTCAATAATTCATTGTAAGACAGAAGCTTCCAGCTTTAAAACCTATCCAGATTTTGCCCCCAAGTCAATCTGATGCACTTTACCAAAGAGTAATTAGCTCATTTGACAATTGCTATGAAGAGGAAATCAATGTTTTGTGCATGTAACAAACCCTATTTAAAGCAATCACAAGCTCTTAAAATTAGTAGTGAACTTTAAGTCCTTTGCCACTTTGCGTAAGCCTAATCAAATACCTAAACATTCTGGCTCAGAGGCAGTAAGTGACGATTAAGACTTTTGGTGGATTGACCCCAAGTCTCTCGTAGGGTCTCTTGTAAAAGCAGTTGACCTGACTTTAGGCTAAGAGCTAATTTGTTGAGTTGTAGAGTTGCCTTGCAGCTGTGTCTATAAGAGAACCTAAAGGGTGGGCATCACCACTGTTATTAGCGTGCAATGGTCACATGTGACAAGATTAGAAATACCAATAGGATTTGAGTGACTTACTGTCCGATCCATTTAGAGGGACACGTAGGCACTGGATGAATAGCACGCAATGATTCTACCTCAGCAACTAAATGCTGGAGAAGCTTGTTGCATTGAGGTTGAAGTGTGCATGTGTATTCATGTTTGTAGTTCTTCCGGGGAGACTCTTTTGATCTGGGGCATTCTGAACCTGACATACAGCAAGCAGAATAAATATTAAATATGTCACCATTTTTCTCAGTAAAGGTGCTGAAGACATGAAATCTTCACCAGATGTTGATAACAACCCAATTAATCCACACACACAAAGAAAACCAAACAAATAATTTCAGAAATGTTTATGTGTAATAAAATCATGTAGGGAAAAGGTAATCTATTTAATAATTCCTAAAGAAACCGTTGTTAAGCTGGTGATGACAGCTTCGAGACACCTCCTGTATAGAGAAACATTGCTCAGGTGTGATTTCAGTCCTTCCTTCCACACAAACAGTGTTGAAAACTTAAACGTTCTGTGGGGCTTATTCTCTGATCTTTAATTCTTATTTTTAAGTCAGGTGATTGGCTGGGCCATTCTAGCAGCGTTACGTTTAGTTTCCTTAGCTGTGTTTGAGATCATTGTCTTGCTGAAATCTCCACCCTTGTTTCATCTCCTGGTACTACAGGTGTTTTGGGACTGAGAGACAGCAATGAAACTGCCACGTTCATGACCCAGAAACATAGTGAAAACATTGTTAAAATAATCCATGTGATATCAGTGGTTAAACCAACATTTTATGAAGCTACAACAATGACTTAATAAATTTGCGCATGTGTTATGGTACACTCATGAAGACTGGCACGGAAGAAAATAATTGTTGAATAAAGATTTTAACGATACCCTTAATACATTTCTTGCCGTTGAATGTGGTAGTTGCATGGCTGTATATGTAGGGCCAGAAAGCTTGCAGATTTCATCTCAAATATTTTAATTTATGTTACTAAGATAAAGGATATAAAACTTACCCTCTTTTCTTTAGACACTGCATAGTCACATTTATTTAACGCATCTGCTATTAAACACATTTCTTAACTAGGAAATTTGCATGATGATAAATTGCATAATTTATAACAGCAAAGCAAAACAATGTGGATTATTCTGTCTATAAATTAAATAATTGCAAGGACGCACAATGGTTACATGAAAATCAATGATAAATTTACTTCATTGAAATGAATTCACTTTTCATTGAATCCAGTTTCCACTTTTTGTTTGTAATGCTCGCGTACAAATGGCGTTCCCTTCCCAGTTGGACTCGTAACCCAAAGGTCACGTGTTCGAGTCCCAGGTCCAGCAGGGATTGTGGGTGGGGTTAGTGAATAACCAGCTCTCTCTCCACCTTCAATACCACGACTGAGGTGAGAACCTTGAGCAAGACACTGACAACTGCTCCCCGAACGCCGCAGCAATGGTTGCCCACTGGTGTGTGTTCACGGTTGTTCACTTCTCACTGCTGTGTGTGTGCACTTGGATGGGTTGAAAGCAGAGCACAAATTCCTAGTATGGGAAACCATACCACGTGTCACGTCCTTTCCTTTTCCTTTCCTTAATAGGAGTAAAAACATTTGGATTTCTTTTTTTTCTTTTTTCTTTTTTACGTTACCCTAATCTCAATCCCATAGAGCAGGGGTCACCAAGTTCAGTCCTGGAGGGCCAGTGTCCTGCAGATTTTAGCTCCAACTCTAATCAAACACACCTGAAGCAGCTAATCAAGCTCTTACTAGGTATACTTGAAACTTCAAGTCAGGTGTTGAGGCAAGTTGGAGCTAAACTCTGCAGGACACCAGATCTCCAGGACCGAACTTGGTGACCCCTGCCATAGAGAGTACTACTGAATATAATATAGATGTGATGACTGCAGGAGTGAACTTTACTGACACCTTGTGGCAAGCTGTGAAATAGTTTCTCTGTCAATAGATCGTGATCACTTTTTCAGGATCTAGAAATGTTTCTCTGTTCATTGTTTTCACAGAGATTTCAATAAAACAGCAATGTAATGATTGTAATTAGCCCTTTATCTGGACTTCAATTTTCCAAAAATGTGTCATTAAATGCTTAGGTTCAAGACAATTATGACATGCTTCAATGCATAAATAATGCTTTCATAACATGTCTGATTTCAGTTTGAAAATTACTTCCAGAATGTGAATCAGTTCCGTAAAATGATTCAAAACTCTGTTATGCAATTTGTCCTCACAAATTGAACACAGACGTCTCTGCATGACATTATTCATAAAAAAACAAAACTAAAAATAGACTTTCTTGACCAGTTTGGGCATTTGTATTGCTCTCATTGTTAGATTCCTTAAGCTACTCGATTAATACATGTTTTAATATTATTATACAATAAAAAATATAACTCTCCTGAGTTTGTATGGAAGTAGTTTTAAGCTGTTGTACATGGCCTCTCGCTGAGAGAGGAGCACAAGCCTCTTCCTCTCAGGACACCATTCTTTCTCAGATAAATAAACAGGATCTTTCAGTTTGTCTGTGGATAATTAGCTGAGTTCAGATTCACGCTCACTTCAAAGAGCAGCAGCTTCATTTCTCCCGCTATCGTGTTTCATTTAGATATTGTTTTCTAACAAGGCCCACATGTTGCTCTGGCTTGCTGTCCAGAAGATCATTCTGAGAGCTAAGAACAGACGACAAAATCTGTTTACCCATAATCTTATTGCATTGAAAGCCTTTT